>VIBL01000030.1:2400000-3000000 GCA_008271625.1 Lutraria rhynchaena
ACAAAATGCAACCTTTATTGGCAGATGGTCTTTATTCAGAGGTCAATTTGTTCTAAATAATCAGTGACGATTTTTCAAAGAATGGCCTTTATTCACAGGGTGATCTTTATTCGGAGGTGGTTAAAAATAGAAAAAGACGAGACTGTATTCATGATTGGAAGCTATTATTTACTATTACAGTCGAACCTCTCTAATCCGAACCTTTCCAATACGGAATCCTCTCTAAACCGAACACGTCAGTCGGTTCCGAATTATTTAGTATGCATTTAATGCTAAAAGACCTTTGTTATCCGGAACCTTTGTATTCCGAAAACCTCTCGATTCCGAACATTTTTGTCTGACCGAACAAGTTTGGATTATAGAGGTTCTCCTGTATCTATTTACACATACCGTGATAAGTAAATACAGTACACTTACGGGAAGCATTAGAGCAAAAACATTGCATTAAGGAAAAAATACTTTGAAAATATTAACAAGAAATGTTATTTTTTCACTGGAGTTTAACGTCGCACAAACAGCCAGGGTCATTTGGCGACTTTTCAACTTTAACGGTGGAAGAAGACCCAAGGCTTATACCTTGGTAGAACCACCGACCTTCCGTAAGCTAGCTGGACAGCTTTCTCACATGTGAAATTTGGTTCCGGGTGGGATTACGAGTCAGAGACCTTAATCACTCGACCATAGAGGCCCCTAAAAAGACCGGAAAAAAGTCTGTGGTCGGCAGGAAAATAGGATAGATTTGAGTGATGGAATATCCATTGCATTGATACAGAAACAATCTTTCTTAGACAGAATAATATTTATTTCGCTAAATCCGACACTTCAATATATCCGAGTTCACTATAACCGCGTTCCACTGTATTGTTTGCGCTCAAAGGAGTTCGACGTTTTGTTTCACGAAAAGATGTAGACGTGAAAGCGCATACCATTGTATATATGTTGCTTACATATTACATTGTATAAATATCACAAAGGATCACGTGACAGTGTTCGACCCCAAATGACCCTTACGAAATAAACCAATTAATTTGATTGACATTAATAATCGCTTTCACATAAAATACCAAACTCTAGAGGTCAACTAAGTACGTAATAAAAAAACGTCAACAAACCAATACATCAAGCATTGTCCAAAAAAGGTCGAAAAATTATCACAACACACGTGTATATAAAAATAATTGTTCATATTTTGTCACGTTATTCCAAGCGCTGTAATCCGTCACTTTGATTCAAAGAATACTTTTCGCCAAATTATGACAAATCGGATGGTTAAGTCGACTATCATTATGACGTAATTACTCATTTTGACACATACACATATCGTGTATCATGTATTCCCTAAATTTAGTCATTTTTATCACAAATCGCTTTGTTCTTTTCGATCAAAATTATCTAAAATGCGTCCGTCTCTGTACGGTCACTTTGTTACGAGTCTGGGTTTTAGAGTATCCCAACCAAAATTTAAATATGGCGGTAATATGTTGTGATGGTAATCGGTTGGAAAAAATCACAATCGATTATCAATTTAATCGGTTGGACCGTAACCGATAACTTTCCGGTTATCAATCGATTGGAGACTGGAAGTAAAATAATCAATGCAGGGTTTAATCAACATGTAAAATTCATACACTAATTAGTAATTACTAGATTATGTCAAATAATTGCGTTGTATTATATTCATCTTATGTTAAAAACACAAATACTGGTTAATTAATATATACATGTATATAACTGGTTTCCCGACTCCGTGTGGGTTGTGAAAATCGTGCAATAAATATTCGAATTTTAAGACGCATAAACATTAAAAAAACTCGTGATTTTCGGATTTCGGCTGTTATATTACAAAGAACTTCACGCATGATTTCTCTTGAAGCCTTTGAATTACGCGATGAATTAAAGCAAATTTAACGCTAGTGTGCTCCAGGTGTGTACTCGGGCTGGATTGAAGTGGATTCAAAAATATGATACGTTCTGAAAGTAGCTAGTTTAACCCCATCTCAGTGAAGAATTTAATCTTAATTTCTTATTAAAGCCATTTTACCATCCCTATATAATTTATACAACATACTATTTTTATTATTTTATTTTTTATTTGATTATCATTTATTTTGGGGATGGGGTGATTAGGACTTAGCTGCGTGCTCGCGTATAGACAAGATACGCGCCCGCACACATTATTCTACTACACAATGTTGTGTGTGTGTTTGCATATTTACTTTTCTTACACGAAAATCGTGATTGATGGCGTTATTTGTAAAATTGATGTTAATTCATTAAACAACCAAGAATTATATCCACTCAATCTACTTCACAACGATGCAATTAACATATTATTTGATTGTTTCTACATTTCATACTATTATATGCTAAGAAGAAATTTTGTCAACACTAATACATGTAAGTATACTTACTGTATCCATTACTTTTGGTTTAATATGTTATTTTTGCGCTTTTTTCACCAGGGTTTAGTTTATACTAAAACTTCCTGGACACTTCACCAGTACTACGTCCGAAAAATGGGATTGTGAAATTCATGAACGAAACCCGTCGAAGCCGGGATTTGAACTCAGGACCTTCGGATCAGAGGTCGGACGCCTTACCTCTGGACCACGATGCCTCTCCAGGGTTTAACGTCGCGTTAAGAGCCAGTGCTATATGCCGACTTTTCAGGTTCAACAGTAGAGAAACACCCAAGGTTTGCACCTAGGTAAAACCACGGACCTTCCGTACGCTAGCTGGACAGCTGTCTCACATTTGGAATTCATGGTTAAAAACTTTCGGAATTTTCCGGAACCTCCGGTTTTTCCCAGGTCCGGACCCTGCTGGTTTTTATTGTTTCCGCGACATCAAGGTTAAGATTTCTATTTTTTTTCAACTTTTACCCATGGGAATTTGGTCCCTAGTGGAGCTCGAACTCACAGAGACCATAACTAC
Source organism: Lutraria rhynchaena (assembly GCA_008271625.1). Classification (NCBI taxonomy): domain Eukaryota; kingdom Metazoa; phylum Mollusca; class Bivalvia; order Venerida; family Mactridae; genus Lutraria; species Lutraria rhynchaena. The sequence continues at coordinate 2,402,935 of VIBL01000030.1, forward strand.
TCGACTACTAGAGAGGTCCAATCACCAAAAAGTACAAATATCCCGGAAGGTCGGTGGTTCTATCTAGGTACAAACCTGGCGTCTTCCTGCACCGTTAGAGCTTGAAAAGTCGTATGATAACCTAAACTGGTACCCGTTGACTCTGGTTGTACACAGACAAACCCTTTGCTGCGCTGCAACATGAAACGGGGACCAGTTTACTATTAACCATGGCTGTTGGTAACCACAGTGAAAAAAATGTTTGGTATTATATTGACTTTGTCATAATTATATGTACATGATATATATATTTGTAAATGGCTGAAGGAAGCTTGTTTACTAGTCAACTTTGAAGTTATTACAGTACAACCCCTGAAAACTGGACTCCCAGAAAACCGGAATTCTCTAAAAATAGGACGATTTTTCAAGTCCCATTTTTTTCTCTTCTATAATCAATAGTTTTCTGAAAACCGGAATTCTTAGAAAACCGGACTTTTGGATCAGTCCGGAAGGGGTCCGGGTTTCAGGGGTTAGACTGTATGCTGATCCTCTTACTTTTGTTCATTCTTCATGCACTAGGATAATAACATCTCAGGCTCCGTATAAAATCTCTTTTTTATACAAATATCCTCATAATAAACCACATTGTAGGTTCATGTTAAGTTGGCATTTTTTGTTCTCCGCATATATTTGCAACGAGATACTTTTGTATATGGATAAGACACTATTTCCTAGAATAAAAAACAAATCAAAACATCCTATATAAAAAACGGTCGTAATGATGAGGTGGTCTTATTATCAAATTGAGTTATTGGAAGCCGGTCCGGAAATAAGTAGTCGATATGACCAATTGGTCGTAATATTGAGGTGGTCGCTATTTGAGGTTTTACAGTACATGTGCATAAAAAACTTATTTTCGTGGATGTTATTTTTATGCACTTATTGGGTTAAATTCTTTCGGCGCTCCTCGGCCGACCCGGTAAGATGGAGGTACGGAATCTGCCGAAGTATGCCGAATGTGATTAAATTCGAAAATTGAAATAGTGAAACTGATTTATTAAGAAAAAGCGAATATTTTTGAAATATCATAAAGGCGTTGTCCTCCACAAACATCGATCATGGTGGATAGATCATTGTTAATTCATCATCGTTCTAAGCGTGATAGTTTAATCACCGACAGAATGTTCACTTGTTATGGGCGCAATTAAGCTATGTCATCATATTTCGCGACTTTGTCTAAATTAATTATTTATATTCAACATCTGAATTGATGTCCAAGGCACAATGAAAGTACTATCGTCGATAGTGTTTAGCGGCTGAAAGTAGGCGTGGTTAGTAAGCAACGTTTTTTACTACGTCACTGATGGCTCAGCGTTAATGCGCGACTATCTGTCACGAATATGCGGTAAAAATTGTAGAAAAAAACCCGGCCGAATAAAATGATACAACAAATAACAAATGTACTATTTCTCGTACTTTGATCGTGCGACAAGAAACAAATATATCTTTTATTGAAGCTTAGTAACATTTTTATGCGAAAGTAAGAAAATAAACATTAGAAAATGTGGTGGGATTACAATAAATGAAGACAAATAGCTTCCCATTATTATCTATCTTGAACTGATCACTATTGTAATTCAGGGTGTCATAAAAACGCTTTGTTGAGATTAATGATGTTACACTAAAGCCTATCATATAAGCGCATTCGTTATGAAGTTTTTTCCGACATATCGGTGTATATATCGCGATACATTCCGTGAGCGATACGAGTATCGTATCGCTGCGGTCAGAATCGGCAGACAGCGTATCGCCCTATATTACCCCGCGATATTACCGGAACAGCTAACATACATATAAACCGTGATGCGGGAACAGGATGTTGTGTAGGGAGACGGGAACCCTGACAGGGTGAAACTTATAACTGCCATTGTCTCATTTCAAGAAGAAATTGGAGTGAGCTTTTTAAACGATTCTTCGTTGAATCGAAATATAACAAGTCATTGCTGATATGACCGACTGGTATTCGCCTTCATACTGTTCAGTATAAATAAGGGCGGACATCCGGCAGGTCGATCCTCAAAATCTTCAAATTGACCTTTAATAAGTCGGTCCTCGGTCAATATCACATCGCCAGGTCGATGTAAATATGTACTAATCAGAACGTAAGTATTTTTAAATATGAATAAAGCGAGACCCTGGAGTCATGGCCCTATTTAGCTTTCTTTCGATGCGACAACAGTGTAAAAATCCACAAGAACGGACCAATCTGACCGTTCGAATCGGTTCTAAAGTTTAATTGCCGCGAAAACTAGTGACAAAGTAAAAAAGGGAAATATATCTTGTTCGACCATGCGTGCGAGAAATAAATACATAATAGATATAAAATTAAATAAATTCTTTTAAACTTAACTCCCATTTAAAGTTAATTTTTGCAAAATAATAATAATTACCATGTATTTAAGACACGAACGAAGAGAATCGTGGCGTAAACTCAGACACCACGTGACACATCGAAACACATTCATGACATTGAATAAAAAAACTATCGGTGAATGAAATCCCATGAAACACTCATTACCCATCGCTCATAATTACCTAACATTTTTTTACGTTTATTTGCAGTCAGTTAAATGAATAATTATCACAGTCAGGTAAAGATAATAAATCAATGGTTTACAGTACCTTATTTTTTTCGAAACTTTTTGGCGAGGTCTAATTAACATAATCACTTTTCCTTATTTTTCTGTTTTGAGGCCCGTCCGCTGACCAAAATATAACTATTGAGATATCTATATCATTGTTATGTCATTTTTATGTCATTGTTATATCATTGTCATGTCATTGTTATGTCATTGTAATGTCATTGTTATATCATTGTCATGTCATTGTGGTGTCATTTTTATGTCATTGTTATATCATTGTCATGTCATTGTGGTGTCATTTTTATATCATTGTTATATCATTGTTATGTCATTGTTCTGTCATTGTTATGTTATTGTTATATCACGTTCGTGTGTTTTAGTTTAGTTTATACTACTTTATTTTAGCTCGATTGTGAAACAAGCAATTTTGCTTATATTAATCACGCTCGAGTCCGCTTCATGGACACTACACCAGTACTGCTTCCGAAAAATGAGATTTTGAAGTTCATGAACGAAACCCGTCAAAACCGGGATTCGAACTCAGGACCTTCGGATTATAGGTCGGACGTTTTACCTCTAGACCGGGATCCTTGTGTGTGCTTTGACTAAAATCCAATTATTGAGATGTCCATATTATTGTGAGATCACATGTGTTAATGTTACTTCATATCCTGAAATTTCTGGGCTGAACAAAAACAATAGAACAGAAAAACAGCTATTGTTGTTTTTATTGCCACATTCTTGAACGGACCGAGTCACCCGGAACTAAAACGGTGACAGCGTTGGGTCTAAGGACTTCCTGTTCGTTAGTTCGAACCCTTGGTGTGGCATATATTCTTTGACTTGAAACATTTTAAGGCTATTCTTCCTTACGAATGGACGAACGAAAGAGATGGACGAATGAACTAGGACGTACGAACGGACGTACGAAAGAAAGATATGGACGAATGAACACGGACGTACGAACGGACGAACGAAAGAGATGGACGAATAATCACAGACGTACGAACGGACGAACGAAGGAGATGGACGAATGAACACGGACGGGCGAACGGACGAACGAAAGAGATGGACGAATGAACACGGACATACGAACGGACGAACGAAAGAGATGGACGAATAATCACAGACGTACGAACGGACGAACGAAGGAGATGGACGAATGAACACGGACGGGCGAACGGACGAACGAAAGAGATGGACGAATGAACACGGACATACGAACGAAAAATATGGACGAATGAACGCGGACGGGCGAACGGACGAACGAAAGAGATGGACGAATGAACATAGACGGGCGAACAAATGAACAAAAGGACGCACAAACAAAGAATATATCAACATTAGCCTCCTAAGATTTTAACTAATAATATACAAATGGCAGGTTGGCCATTTATGTCATGTAACTATTTGCGGCGATATTTCATATTTTTAGACAAAGTGCGTGGAGGATACGCAGTCTATGTTTAGGCGTAGTTTAGTAAATGAAAGCAAAATGAAAAAAAACTTGTATAGTGATATACATAATGACATTACCACATTTAGCTGTTAAAATCGGAATTCCCGAATTTCGTAATCCATGTAAAAAATTGTCGAATTTTATACTTATGTAATTCTGGAACAAACCAGTGTGCCATGGTCACCGTAAGTAGAAAAGACAAATGGCTGTTTTATGACATTTGGTCTTTATACGCATCTTTTTGCGCATCTGATCTGTTATATAAATATAGTAGATCACGGTTATAGTGAATTCCTGGGGACACGAATAGTTACTTCATTGTATCCATATTTCACTATTGAAATAATGGATGCGTTCAAAATACTTCTCTATAAACGATTATTCTACATCCGAGTTCACTATAACCGTGTTTTACTGTATTCGATTCTTCACTCTATTGGAGTTCACTATAACTGTGTTTTGCTGTAAATGTGTGCTATAGAACGGTTGTTTTTCACAGTATGGATCTTATTTACCGGCGATCGTCCCAGGTTCTACTGTATTGTATTGTTTGGAATATGATTAAAGTAAAAACAAAATCTTAGCTGCTTAGTTAAAAATGGTGAAAATAACAGAAAATATAACGCAAATTCCGAAAAAAATGTTATCAAAGTTTTATACTCCATAAATCGTACATAACGGTACGTAAGAACTAGGATCATTGGCAACTTGTGACTAGTGAGCTATGTTCCCTCTTTCGTACACTTTTATTGATAAATTATACTAAATAAAACCCCTGAGTTAAGGTCAACGGCGCGCGAAGGTCATATTCCAATTCTCCCCCCCCACCTGGTGGCTTTTGTTCACAGGCTCACAGTGATTGGTTATAATCAGTAAGTAACTTTCAACCCCATTGCTTGATGTGTTAAAATTTGAATAATTCAATAAGCTTAAAAAACATATTTGGTGAGTTTATGCACTTTTTGTTATCATGTTCTTTTATCAAATGCAACAAACTAATTATTATCATAATTACATTTATTATCATTATAATTATTTAACGTCATTAATGTTGTAATTTTCATTAATAATGTCGTTAATATTATAATTGTCATTGTAACGTCATTAATATTATAATTATCATTGCTAACGTCGTTAATCTTATAATTATCATTGTTAACGTCGTTAATATTATGATTATCATTTTCAACGTCATTAATATTATAATTATCATTTTCATCATCACTTTCATCATTATCAAAAGCATCTCAGGTTTCAGTTTTAATATTATATTTCTTTTTTATAAAAAATTTTCTAATTGATACCCTCATTATAGTATGATCGCATTAATCATGTAAAACTGAAAATTTCATTTACGATTCATACTCGCCGGAATAAAACTTTTACTCCAAAAACACTGAAATATCATTAACAAAACAATTACCAAGAACGTTTAAAACAACCAACATTAAAACAACAGTACAATAAATAAAAATTAATAAATAGATAAACAACAACAAAAAATAAATAAATAAAAATATCTTACCCGGAAACAAACATAACATCCAGACACGTGTGTAAGTGAACGAGAAAACGTTTTATAACGAAAATAAATCGACAGATTCTCCCATAGCGAACACAGAAATGATATTTCACCAGACTTGTCAAAATTTGGACTATTTGAAAGACGGAGCGAGAGTGAATGAGAACGGCTTTGGTTATTACGAAAAAACTCACTAAAATTTGCACTATAACAATTTTAATGTTGATGGATAAAGCTACGGCTCGGTTGAAATAAGACTCAGGGCTGTGTTTACACAGTACATTTTCAGCTGGAATAATACTAGTACATGCGTAATGTAAACCCAACCAAACAAAAATGCCGAACTCGCCGCAAAATACAGTCATGCCAGACTTTATTGACTACCAGGACTTGTTGATAACGGCGGTAGTAAAATCCTGGAGACGCGACTATTCACTCAACTATATTCTAAATAACTAAATTTCAGTAAATGTATATCTATCATATTGAACGTAATGAAGGGTTTTGTCGAGGGGTGGATAATAATTATACCTTTACTGTAGCCGATTCTTGACAATATCCGAATTCATAATATCCGTGTTTGACCTTATCGTATTCTTCACTGTATCACGGTTCATTATAACCGTGTTTCACTGTATCTGATTCTTCGCTGTGCATCGGTTCACTTGAACAGTGTTTCACTGTATAATAGTAGTTAAACATGAAGTTAAGGCCACCTGTTCATTTAGATTACCATTTTTCTACAGTTAAGCGAAATTTTATTCTATATAAGGGACCGACTAAACCTCTATATATAGGTCACATATGAACTGTGCATAATGGTCAACAGTGTATAAAGGGCTCCTGTGTGTAAAGGTCAACTGTGTATAAAGGTCAAATGTGTATAAAGGTCAACAGTGTATAAAGGTCAACTGTGTATAAAGGCAATATATGTTCCTGAGTTATTTTTCTTTATTTTCAAGTTTAAACTATGTTAAATGTAAAGTTAAGTCGTGTGAGAGATGCGTGAATCAGTTTCTTTTTATTCCCTCATATGACTGTAATGTCATAGATGGCTGTTATGTGATAGATGGCTGTTATGTGAAGTAAGATTCTATGTGATAGATGGCTGTTATGTGTTAGATGGCTGTTATGTAAAGTAAGATGCTATGTGATAGATGACTGCTTTGTGAAGTAAGATGTTATGTGATGGATGACTGTTATGTGAAGTAAGATGTTATGTAATAGATGACAATTATGTGAAGTAAGATGTTATATGATAGATGACTGTAATGTGATAAATGATCGTTATGTGAAGTAAGGTATTATGTGATATGTTATGTGAAGTAAGATGTCATGTGAAGTAAGATGTTGTAAGATGCGATATGAATGTTGTATTATAGATGACTGTTGTGGGGAGTAAGATGTAATGTGATGGATGACTGTTAAGTAAAGTAAGATGTTATGTGATAGATGACTGTTATGTAAAGTAAGATGTTATGTGATAGATGACTGTTAAGTAAAGTAACGTGTTATGTGATAGATGACTGTTATCTAAAGTAAGATGTTATGTGATAGATGACTGTTAAGTAAAGTAAGGTGTTATGTGATAGATGACTGTTATGTAAAGTAAGGTGTTATGTGATAGATGACTGTTATGTGAAGTAAGATGTTGTAAGATGTGGAATGACTGTAGATGGTTTTTATGAGGTATGTTGCGGAAAGTATGGAACTTGGTTGTTGTAAGGAAGATAGAGCTGTCACGTGATTAATGGTGTTATGCGAAGTCGGTGTGGATTTTTTTTATTCAAGCAGACTTTCAACCTTGGTGATAGTTGTTTGTTAATCTCAGTACGCGTTAATTATACGTACTTAAAAATTGCAACGACTAAAACGATACAATTTGATGCATCTTAGTACAGGCTAAGAAATGATAAATAATGCTTTCTGTTTGGTTTTTGCTCACTAAGAAAATGAAAATTTTGCTGTGAAAAGTCATCAATGCCATTACTTAAAATAAATATCAAAGCTCGCACTAGGTTAACAAACTCACTGACTGAGAAAAAAAAACGTGAAAATGCAAAAAAAATCAGTAACAATGTCATTTCATAGGTGAAAACACATCACTTAATCATTTTAATAGTATGTATAACATAAACAGTCTTACACAACAAATAATTATTCATCAGCCACGCCTATTGTTATCTTCACTTGTTCTTTACTTAGAAAATAGATGTAAACGATCGAAAACCAAAAATAATGGTCGAATTATTTTGACCGCGAATAATCCATCAATCGTCTACAGGCGTAATTAAAAACATGACCTATACTAGATTACACCGCCCCCACTTTCTTTGTAGTTGATGATAAATACTTAAAAAACGTTTTTTTACCAACTTCATGGCTAACGTAGAAACATTTTTAATTACTGCTTAATGCGTCATCACCGGATAATGTTTCTAAAAATAGCAACACGTGCTGTATCGACAAAGCTCGTGCGGTTTCGCTAATGGCGTCCGGGAAGAAATCGACCAATCACAATTTGGAGATTGTTAACAAACCGTGAACGCATATCCCGATATTTGAAGTTGCGTATAACGAATAAATCAAAAATAAGACCAACATGGTATATTTATTACTGACACATATATTTATCATTTATGTATTCTTTTGGCAAATATTTTGGTGTTTGTTTAAAATGATAATGCATATATTAATTAGGTGTGTCACATTCCGCTGAAAAATTATTCTGTCTCACCGTAAACTGGTTCCCGTTGACTCTGGTCGTACCTTTGGTGCACTGCACAGGACAGGGACCAGTCTAACCGCAGGTATCATTCGGCGCACCTCGAAAGACTACAATTAAGTTCGGAATCGAGGTATTCCGAATGTCGCAGGAGTGGTTTAGTGAAAATTCCGTAAGGCCGGTATTCCATTTCTTCGTATTCGGCGTCCGTTCTCCGTATATAAACATCAGCGCAAAGATCCCATTTCATGTATCCGGGTTTTTTTTCGAAACCATGTTCGCATTCTTCCTTTATTTTGACTTGAAACAATAATTCCTAGTCAGTTGAATACAGCCTTTTATAATTAATAAATGCCGTCGTATGGAAATTATTGGGGTGTTAAAAACATCAAATGGAAAATCAATGGTAATAACCCCAATACTGTAGCTTCCGTTCGTTCGTCCGTTCTTTAGTTTGCAACGGGTATGCCTCCGTTTTTCAAGTGTTTTAGTTAAGTTACTTAAGCCTCTCTAAAGCAACGCCCTTCGGGAGAAGCAAAATCATGTTATTGTAGAGAGGTTTTTGCTCAAGAGATCTTAAATTACATGTAATAGTTAAATCGTACAGTGCGAATGCTTGTTGTTGGAGGGATGTTGATGCTCAAGAGAGGGCCATCCTGGAGAGTTTGGACTGTATAATTATGCATTCAATATTTCTAGATTGAAGTGATATCTCATTAAGAAATCTAACGTCTAACTTTATTAGCTAGCCGAGCGGTCTTTATGACAAACAAACAAGTCGCTCGACAAACCTCGGCTGATTCAGGATTCTGGTCGAGCTATGCTAGCATTGAATGACGGAAGGTGACGAATTTTACCGAGGTTAAGCGAATCACAAAGCTTATGCATTTTGTACAAAATGCCGACTTTAACATTTTAAAACATGCAAAGAAAGATATAACATTTTAAACAGTACATGATAAAACAAAAAAGTCAACTTCATGAGAATTTAAAATAAGACATTTTGCATATTTCATGCATTGTATCGTTTTGCGCTATAAAACTACAAAACAAACACATTACGTGATTTTGATAAAAGGCAGTTTGCATACTTAGACAATTTACCGTTCGCGCATCATATAAGGATAAGATTACGTTGAGTGCGTTTTGTTAAAAAAAATCATTAACGATTTCAGTAACATTTGAATTTCTTTTACTTATTTGATATGTTTTTATATTGTTTAAATGTTTCGTTTAACTAAACATACCTTTAATTATGCCAACCGGTTTCATAGTCGCAATTATAATCAAACCTGCGACAGGCCGCCAATGGGAAAAAAGGTGCATAGCACTTGAACATTGTCTTCATTCAAGTCTAATTTGTATGGACTTCTTTATAAATATATGAGCTTCAAAGAGCGATAGTGATTAACATGATGATCTTTATAGGCGTATATTTCGTTGTTTTGTTTAAGAAATAATGAATATGTTTCCATATTTTGGCCAAAGCAGAGATAACGCTTCCTTGTAAATAAATGTTACCCGTCAACAACGGACTCTCTGGCACACAGTATAGAGACCAAATGTACCTCTGAATTAGGTCTATTGTACAAAAAGGACATATTTAAACCCCTCTGTGGCCATATTTAACAGGTTTTATAGTAAATGGGTGTGGCCATAGTAGAAGCCACGCCTCCGCTTGAGGTTAGAAAGTTTAAAGGTAAAATTTTCGGTTACTTTTTGAAAAAGCTTATTGAATTTTTAGCACTGTACCAAATGTAGTCAACAACAAGTATTTGTCAGATGCAGAGAATATTTCATACGTTACGTGTTTCATTTTGAATCCAAAATGTATGGGTCCCTGAGACGCACATTTTTAAAAACAATGCGTCCCAACCTGAAACCAAGGAGCCCAGTGCTTCATTTTGAATCCAAAATGTATGGGTCCCAGGGACGCACATTTTCAAAATCTTTGCATCCCGAGCGAAATCTTTGCGTCCGGGACGCGGGACGCACGGCAAAATGAAACACTGACGTATATACATATATATAATGTCAGAAAAAATGTATTATGTATTACCATACAATCTTTAAGATTTAAAAAATATCAAGACTTTATGCTTAATTAGACTTTTCTAAATGCACTAGTAAAAGACGGTTGATTTCACATGAAATTTCTAGTACGGTTTGTTATAAAACTTGTTTTCATTAAACTGGCTTTTAACAACGTCATTGTACGACTTAATATAAGGGAAACTACTCGTAGAAGCATACTTAGTGCAAAGGGAAGTAACCCAAATTCATTTGACGTCTAACACACCTAATCCTTCGTAAGTCAAGATTTATTCATCCAAGTATATTGAAATTTGCCACAAAGGTCAAATATCGAACATGTAATAATTTATGACACATTATCAAAGTAGAGATATATTTTCTTACGTTTGATATTAAGAATTAGTCAGAAAATAATTTCCTCTGATTGGATAAGATCCATTGTATATGTTGTTTAATCCACAGTAAGTTGGTAACTACGTTACTTGATAAACAAGTAACTTGATTGGCTAATAAAAGTTATGACCAAATGAAATTGAGATTAGTTGTTAACGAAATGTTCGATTTCTCGTGCATACGAATTCATTCAGCTTTCGGCACCTATGCTAACCAGACATAAATTTATATTTAAACACGTTTATGGAATTCTTAATTGAACTGAACTATGCAGAGTTTAGAAAGTAACATGTATGGATATATATTAGAAGTGTATTATGTATGTATTTTATGTAAACGGTTGAACGTTGTAAGCATTGCCCAAGTGCTACTTACAAATATACTTATTAACTAATACGGTTAGTTGTTTGTTATTTGGATCTGATGATGTTAGAGGAATATCTAATCATTGCTTTTGTTAAGCCTTCGAACGAACAGATTTCCAGCATAGCCTCGCAAGACCAAAATTTTGCTCATTTCACCGTTCGAACATTCTAATATACCACCAAAGACCACTCACAACATGACTTATCTCTGGTACCATTCCCCACTAACCTTTGGCAGGTCCTATATAATTGTTTATACGGTCACAAAACACAATTTGCTAGCTTAATATACTTATCATGTCTGTTGTGTTGTAGGGTCTGGACCTGAGAAAACCGAAGTTCCGGAAAACTTTTAATCATGAGGCTGGATGCATGAGAATAATGGTAGAGTGCCTATGTCAGTACCGCGACTGAGCATAAACTCTAACGCCACCTTCATAAACTGTAAATACTTACTTTTTTCAATATTTTTATTTTAAATTTTCAACAATAAGCCTAAACTTAATGTTATGTGATTTTATCCATAGAATTGCCCTTTGCCGACCAAGTGGTATGTTAGGCACGGATTGTTGCTAATCAGATATTATACAAGTGCTGCACGGGTTCATCATAAATTTTGTTATGTTCTGTAAAAGAAATCGAGAGATTGAATCTCTGTCATAAAATGGCTATGATGTCTCTTGAAGAAAGGACCCAGGCCGCTGGATTAGTACAAACGTTTTTGTAACCTTACTGTAACAGAATACATGTGTATATCTCATGTGTATATTGTTTCAATCAGAAATTTCAAGGCAATTGATATGAAAATATTAAACTATCGACCATGGACGCCCATAAAAATGAAAAGAACATTTTTTTACCTTCAAACATGGACAATGCCAGCAAATCTTCATTTAACATTTTCAGAACGGCCGAAACATCATTGTGAAAGACATAAATGGGATATAAGTGTCAGGGTAGGAGATTTCGGTACAAAAAATCCATTTCTTTCGGTAAAAATTAAGGGGAGACAATTCTGTACAAGATTTCATGCGGTAGAATAGAAGGGAGATAACTACGATTTTGATGAAAGAAATAATGAAAGGAACATAGCACTTTATCAACATATTTTTAATGATAAAAGTCTATACAAATATAACTTAGGCATTTTAACATTTTACAAAGATACTGAGAATAAAGATGAAAACTGAGTATGCAGCACAAACGATAGAAAGCCAACATTCATATGTTACTTAGATCCACAACATCATTCATTATAAGCTGGGAACCAGGATTCAATTACATAACTTGAACCCGGGACTCCTCGTATACTAATATCCACAACATTCATTGTAAGCCGGGAACCAGAATTCATTTACATAACTTGAACCCGGGACTGATCATTTACTAATATCCACAACATTCATTGTAAGCTGGGAACCAGGATTCATTTACATAACTTGAACCTAGGACATAATATACCTAAGATTAGGCTTCAAAACTTACAAACTTCCTGATACAAGAATCCATTATAAGCTGGGAACCAAGTTCATTCATATAATATGAACCCCGTATCCCATTAATTACTAAGAAAAAAAATGAGAATTTATTCATTTGAAGGTAATTCATTAACGTCTGACCCAAAATTCATTGACAAACTTAGAATTTTACCTAAAATTACATCCCTAAAATCAATGTAAGCTGGGAACCATAATAAAAGACATAACTTAAACCCAGGAATCGCATTTTTACCAATAATGTTTTCTTGCATCAGGTGATTAAAATACTATAATTTCATACATATGAATTAAACATTTTGACGCAAAAAAAACCTATTACAGGAAAATAGCAAAATACATTGCACATCATAATGAAATATCTTCAACATGCCAAACACAAAGAATTCATCTAATGAAAATACGCTTTGAATACCATATAACCACTAATAAACGCCCCTATCACAATAAACTCACTATTCTTTTCAGAGAAAAAGTAGAGAAATTGAGACTCAGTATACGGTAAAACCTCAAATAGCGACCACCTCAAAATTACGACCACTTTGTTATAACAACCACTTTTATCAGCCCAGAATCCAATAACTGCCCTATACTTAATTTGATTATGAGACAATCTCATTATTACAACAGACTCTTCGATCCGGAAGATGGTCTCATTATAGAGGTTTTACTGTATGACCTTAAAGTTACTTCATACAATATCCAATCCAATATAAATCAAGATTTGGAAAAAAATACAATGAACTGTTACTTACTCAAGGGCATTTATTAGGTGAAATCTTCAACTAATTTGATGCAAGGATTATTGTCCAACCTTAAAAATGAATATACATGAAACATAAAAAATGTCAACTTGCATCTGTTAATAATACGGATACATAAATAACACACACAAACATCTAACCCAAATGCTTTTACAATTATCAATCAACTTAACACTTAATTTTTGTAGTCCGTATTCTGTTTACAGCAAGAACGACAACCATATGCTTATCACCATAGATGAAAAAATTGCACTATTGATATATATATATGAGCTGGCATGTGGAGAAGAAACACTAAAATAGACAAATCTTAGCAATAAAATGATCTCGATATATTTTTACCGCGCTTTCCCTAATGAACGCACTACTCTTATTTTTACAGAAAAAATGGCATTTTTTACCCATCTCAAATATCTCAGCCATTAAAAAAAATGAAATGTAACACCCATCGAGACACTAGACACGTATTAGGGGTAGTAAGTATAAACGTGCGGATCTATTATGAACATTCTATTACAAAATTATACTCGCATGGATGAAGTTTATTTAAAACATTGTCTAAAACAAACAAAGGCCTGCCTTCAGAATCATTTGGGCCATATTTTAATTCTTATCAAAATGGATCGACAACATCAGAAGCTTTACTGTTAAACTCCCCATATTCGTATAGCCTTTGTTTTCCGTACTACGTTGTTGAATTCAAACATTCTTCAAGGGAAACTGAACAGCTGTTTCATTGGATGATAATAATGTTGGCTAAAATTAGCAATAGTTTATATACAATATCTTTTAGCTATGAATTCAAAGACAAATATGAACAATAGTTAAAAAAAATGATTCTCATAAATTTCATGGGTTCATTACGGTACAAATGTATACGATATTTTACTAGCATTTCTTTTCAAGTTTGGTAGCTACCTAATATGAAAAAATATCTCCACCCTAAAATCAGTCAATGTGGCCAGAACTAAGTACTGGTGTGTTAACTCACATTTTAGTCACATGTCCCAAGGTCACAAACCTCTAAAAAGCATTTAATTGTTAGGCAATAATATTTAAAACATATTAAGATTAGTTTTCTGTTAATTAAATAAAGGATTACAGCAATTTAGTGTTAAATATTTCGATACTAATTTGAAAAATACACACATACATAAATACAGACAATCTGGTTTAATATATATATATAACATAATCATTTGAACAATTAATAGATGAAAGAAAATATGAATCAATGAGTCGAGACTAGAAAAAATATGTTAAAAATGAAGTATAGGTAAGGACTATTTCAAAGGATGAAAACAAAATGGAGCAGAAAGTCCAAACATTTGCTACGGTTGAATCACAATGATAAAATGTAAATATATTTTTCTTTCGTTCTGATCAATCAACATGGTAACAGCATTAACTATTAAAGTTTTTTTGTCTTATAATGAAATATCTGGCAGATGGTTAAATGCATTACATCAAAATGAAGGCCAGACACCATTAAAACCCATTCCATTGTATCATCTTTCATATTTAAGTTATGCAATGAAGACAATTAACCGAATTGTTTACTATCAAATATTCTTTCAACTTTACAACTTTGTTTCATAACCATTTGTGATAATATAATGATATTATACAGCAATTCTGACCATGGAGTTTTCGTGTTTTTTCACCATAGTCTTGTGTGAAAGCATGAAAAAATGTTCTAAAAAATGTGAAATTCATATCATCAAATTCATATATAAGTGGTTGCCAAGTTAAAAATCACAGACAGATCTACATTCTCAAACTTTGAAGAACACGGAAATCGGTGGCAAGGAAAGGCGTCACACCTATAAATTCATAGTGAAAGCAAGACTCAGGTTACTTCAATCATATATTTTTAAAACCAACATATCAAACAGATCTCATTTCATTGGACAAGTTTTCCAATCAAAAAGTACATTCATTTTTTATCAAATAAATCATTTATGAATTTCTGTATGCATACAAAAGGCTGTCATTAATATCATTTAAGTAAATCTGCTTTTGGGGCACTAACTTATAACTTTGTATACTGCAAATCTGTTCGAGTAACTTCATTTCATTTTTAACGATTCATAAGCTACTGGAAAATCATAAGCAAATGGTACACACAAAATAATTTCTACATTCGCCATTCAAACGTTTTGTCATGGGGGTCAATCGTTCTGATCAACTGAATCATTATTCTGATCAACTGAATCATTAAACTTCAAAAAATTTAATTTCAAACCAAAATTGATTAAAGGAACATGCAATAGCGTATTCAAAATTGTATGTTTGTTTTAAGTAAACAAGTACATTATAAGATTCAAAATTTATTATGCTCAGAGAAAATAAACCACAAACAAGATAAATAATAGAAAGAAAAATGTTTTAAAATATATGATACAAGATAATATAACTGGTTGGAGTAATTCATTTTGCATTTTTTTTAAGCAAACCATATACATGAAACTTATAACGGGTTAAATGCATTGGTTTGCCTATCTTCACCTATTTTTGGTAACTTCAAGCTAATCCCAGTACAGCAAACACGTTGGGAATGAAACTTACCAAATATTCTCATATAAACGCCCCTCTCCAATTTAATGTGCCAATCCCTTTTCAAGAAAAATGGAAACAGAAACTAAGCAGGCTGAGAAACTCCATGAAAAGTAAGTTCCAAAGGTGTATCTATTAGTGAATATACAGTTCCTAACTTTTTAAAAATGTCTGTCACAACAGAAAAATAGCTACGGAGAATAGATTGTATCAACAATTACATATTCTCTTTTAAAAATTCGAAGATACAAGAAAGAGGACGTAACAATACGAATAAGTGGATTTTTTACTTATCGCGTATGGCAATAAAAAAAAACGTTCGAAATCGTATTATGATTACTTCATCGACCAGTTTCTCTTCATTTCAACTTACATATTTGACATACTAACATACACATTAAGTGATATGATGTTTATAAGAAAAAATCCTTTATATCTTTGATTCTACGTTCCAGTCTTCATAACATGAACACACGTTTGCATTGTAGATAAAAAAAAACACGCACACAAAAAAAAAAAAAACTCAGGCATACTGTAAAGAGCCGATTAAAGCATTCTTTGGACCTCATGACACAATTCTAACACCGAACACATAAATTATACATCCAGTTGGTTTAATTCAAAATGGCAGTTTAGTTTTAATTACAAAACTGGTAACATCATCTTTCCTAAATCCTGACTTCAACTCCTGAATACCTATTAAGAAATGTCCAAGGTTGTAAGGCCCATACTCACACAACTAGGCTCATAATTACTACCAGAGTCAATATAGACTAAGACTGACGCATGCAATATCAAGTTTTATCATTCTCATTCAAACCAACCAACCTGCGAATTACAAGAGATACACAACCAAAAAAAATGGTATGGATACATATAATGATATTAAATGGACCATGTTCGCCTAACAAAAAAAAAAAAAAAACCTCCCTAGTTCATTCATTATAGCAAAAACGATATGATACAACATTATTAAAAATACATGATTACAAACGTGTTGAATTTTAAAAATATAATCAAACCTGTTTCATAAGAGACGTTAATCTGCCTACAAAGACCCGACGTAAACATTGGCAGTTGATTACAACAAAGACTAAAGTGGACATTTTTTTATCAAAAAGATGGTGTTCTGATTTAAAGATTCAGTTGTAGAAAATAATTTAATGCCAATGATAGGTTATTTCTTATCAATTGCAAGTAGTCTTTGGACAGTTTTAATAATATAGTATTGATTAATGGGTGTTAAATTTATACATAGATATATGAGTGGAGTCTTACATAGCGATCCGTATGTCAGTGTTTTAAGCAATAGCTAATCTAAATAAACAACAGAGCAATGACTCTCAAATATCTGTTACAAATTATGTTTGAAAAAAATAATCAACAACAACAACAACATAAATGTTGTATTTCATTGAAAAACTCAACATTTAAATAAGCACAAAGCACTTTGAAGCACTTTGTATATTCTTACATGATTTTGTGACGGTACAAGTATCTACCTGGATAGTAATAACTGGGTAATACTTTTAGGTCTATCTTAGGAATCTGCTAGAAGTTTTTTCTAAAATATGCCACCATAATCATGCGTTTTTCTTTTCATTTTCAAAAAAAAAATATGTTAAATATTTTAGAAGGAAACAATTCATTTAAGGGTCTCTACTCCAGATTAATATCAGAAAAAAATCAAATTAAGACAACAAAAATATATATTTAGATTCATTTTTTATCACTTGGATAAACGCCATTTTTCAACAACTTTTCAGTTATATGCAGAGGCTGGTTCACGTAACTGGTTTTCCTGGACTGTAATCGAACCAATACCAATTTACCCTTCCACAAGGAGCTGGCAACTTCTCCACATGCAGACGAAAATCGACACTTCTGTTGGAGTTTCATACAAGGGTAGGACCTACAGAGACTAGTATCTGAACCCACATTGTTGGGTTACTAACGTACTAACCATTGGACAATGTTCACAGCCAGATTCCTTAAAAACGCTTTATTTTATTCATAGATAAGAAAATAAAATTGACGCTCTGTTAATTTGAAACTTGATTATAGCACATTTTTGCTAACTAACCAACACTATTAATATATCTAAACTTATCTGAAGACCTTAAGCAAAATGTTGTGGAAAATAATCACGTTTGTATCTTAGATAACTTTCAAATTCCCTTCAATCTACAATCTAATGAATGAAGTTTCTACATTTTGAATCATAAATTTGGCGTCGAGTCCCTACAAAGCTATGAGACTGAAGTTATCTCCCTTCTGTGAAAAAAAAAAGTTCTAAAGAATCGATTTTATTTCTCATCTGCTGACGGCCTTTGATATGAGAAAAAATCCATATAGCAAACTTGTTTACATATTAATATCATAGCTAGCACAAGTTAAGTGACATTAACAAGAATATATATTTTATACAAAAAGAGAACACAGGTTTGGTACAAAAAAGGAAGCAGAAATGGGGACCTAGATAGAAAAATGTGAAACAAAAGTAATGACACTAAAATGGTTGCCATGGCTGATTAAAGAATGTGTTACCATAGCAATGAGTCAAAAATATATATAACATAAATCAGAGTTCCCATTACAGACTGTTGTAAGGTATGAGAGATGAAGCATTACTATTAAGTACAAAATGTATACAACACATAAATAGCAGACATATCGACGAGACAAAATCTTCCGCTAAGATAAGCATAGTTACATAATTTTGTCATAATTCAAACAAAAAAATTTAAATACAATTATTTTCATGACAACATTCACCTGCAATTCATTCAATAGAATTAAATGTTTCTCTTCTCAAAAGCATAAGAATCATATTCTTCGAATTCAACAGAATTTAAACCATTCTTTCTAACAGAACCAAAAATATCACCAACTTAGAAATCAATATCTATAAAAGTATATAAAAAAATGTTTTAAACATTTTGAAATGAAAATCAGTATTAAGTAATATACATGAAACAGGGGCGAGATTATATTAACATTTAAGAAGAAGAAAATACCCCACCCATCTAGCAATAATATCAATCTAATTACTTTCATTTAAAATATAAAGAACTCAGTAAACATGAAATATTTCTTCAGAAAGCAGGACAAATCCCTGACGAGCAGTTTTTGGTCGAACAGACAGTCAGTTAGTTGGAAAAAAGTTGACATTCTGAATATTTATATATATATATTTATATATTAGTATATATATTTACACTTAATTTTATGCCAACAAGACTAAAGTTGATTTGGTTTTTGTTTCATTATAAAAAGAGGTACTAGGGAGCAATGGCTACAAATCTGTGAACACACTATGAGAACAATATTGAAAAACCAAGCACTTTAAGTGGAAAGTATTATATAGCCAACAATTACAAAGGGACACAATTCAGGACTGGCAACAAAAAATCAAAAGACAAGCTTTGAGTTAAGTATCATTCGTAAATGATAATGCTATGAATAGAACGAACGATTCAATACAACACAAATCTGCTTAAGAATTTCTTTTTTCATAAAAAAACCAATGCACTGTATGTTTAACATTCTTGGTTTTATTGTTAAACGTTTTTTTGTTATTTTGTTTTTTTATGTGAGTTATTGTCACTGGGGTTTAACGCCCTCTTTAAACAATTTTTCAGTTATATACGGCCACCGGTTCATCTAACCAGTTTTCCTGGACTATATGCCAACCAGTACTAACTTACCCTTCCACAAGGAGCTGGCAGCTTCTCCACATGTGGAGGAAAATCAACATTTTTGTCAAATTTTCAAGGGAGGGTATTCGAAACAGGATCTCCCGGTTCCAAGTCCAGCGCACTAACCACGGCTCCTGTTTAACATAAATACTGTCAAATGATAACTACTAAGGCTTCCTAAATTTAAGCAGGAAAAACCATGTTTCATATTCCTTCCATGAAAAAAGAAAAAAAATGTGTATCAAGAATTATATTGCTGCGTTTAATAATAACAAAGCTTATGTCTGGAGATATGCACAATAAATGTAATTCATCAGACAAGCAGGAGTGTAAATAGTGAGTAAAATTTGAACACATCAGTCAAAAATTCGTACCAGTACCTATTACAAGGTACACAAGGCACAGTTATTATTCAATTTCATATTCATAAAACATTAAAAGCTCAACATCTGTGAATGATACGGACAATTCAAGTTACCATTATTCTGATATTAAGTTGCCAATCTGGAGTTGCTTCCCTTGAATACAAAAAATAATGAAATGAGAACATGGTGGTTTTATCAAAAAAGAAACACAAACAGTAACTATGTAAGGAATAGAATCAATAAAAAATGGTGTAAAAAATATCAACACTTCGCAAGTGTCCGCAAACTAAGTTACATATTTTTGCGACAACCCACGGCTCACAAAATCAGCATAACAATAATTTAATTAGGCCATAGATTCCTGTAAATTAGTCAAAAGGATGATATTCTGTGCTGTCATGTATGCAGATGTAATGAATGACAAAAGGCTAAAACATACAAAGCAGTCTTTTTTCAATTTGAACAGAGAAACTAGAATTTGTAGACCACAAAGAAACCCCAATCAAGGTCATAGAATAATTTGCGGGTTTTTCAACCAGAATATTTTCAATCTTTTCATAAACTCTATCAACTGTTTCCAAGTACTTAAGCATCGATTTTCTACAGCCTTAAATTATCTGAAATAAGACGTTCAGAGTCATTTCCTTAATTTATTTTTATGTTAATGATGAACCTTGACAATTTTGCATTTTACAGCGAAAACAAAAAACTTTAGTGGCAACTAAGTAATTATTTTTTAAATAATATCAACAAAATGTGGGGACAATTAAGTTCAACTTATGCTAAAGAACACAAGTGCACAGAGGTTACCAGCAAATAGAGGTCACCCAACCTTAAAAAATGAGTGACTCAATATCCAAATGGTATGGTAGCCATTACGAGTTTGATTGTTCAATGTTTGAATTACTAGAAATTTATGCTTTTAACAGTAACAGACCAACTACAACCTACTGGGTAAATATGTCATGAAGTAATCTTACAGCTGATAAAGCCTCCATTGTTCTGACAAGTTAGAATATAAACACAACAACTTATGTTTTTGTTCATGTAAAAACCATATGCTACAAAAAAAGGAACTAAATTTTGGTCAACTTTCCATTGATGAATTGAATACCCCCTCCACCAACACACACATTCTCTCTTGCTTTCATCTCCCATTAACTCACCAACACTCTCTCACAATAACCTCCTCATGCCCCCCCCCCTTCCTCTGATTTCACTCACCCTATCATCTCCCCATCCATCCATTTCTACCACCCCCAGTCACCCGTGTCTCAAAATACCCCACCCCCACCCATATCTTTCTCATTTTAACATCTCCATACCCTATCCCCACCCTTTTTTCGCATTTTAATCTACCACCCCCATCCTGTCACACAAAATCACAAAAATAATTCCATGCTCCATTCATCCTTCACATTTTAATCTACTCCCCCCCCCAAATATCCTTCTCATTTAATCTAAACACCCCCCCCCAACCAACTGTCTCCCAATATAACTTCACTATCCACCGACCAATCATCATTCTTGCCATAATAATACAAAAATTCCTAAATTAAATCTGTTTAAAATTCAACACAGGTCATGATACTGATTGCTTCGGAGGGAAAAGAGCACAGCCCATTAGGTACTAGTAGATTTTTTTTTCCTAAAACAGGGAATTAAATGGTGACACACAAGAATTACACAGCATTGCTCATTAAAATACATAAAAAAAACCCAAGTCTGCGGTGCTTTTTTTAAACAATAATGACTCACGTCACAACAGAATATTAGAATGCTCATATAAAATAGTTTCACGTAAACGGTAACCAGATGCAGATATCACAAGATTTTACACTTGTTTACCAAACAACATGAAATATAGCATCATACGAGTCATAAAACGAAGGAGTCTTTTGGCCAGAACAATAAAAATCATGTTTACGGCTACCTGACCAACGCCACCATTTATGGTGCCAACCCCTAAGATTCTAACGGCAATATCCACATATCAAAAAATAAATAAAGGGATGGATCGTACCTCATATTCTCAAGTACTGTTCAGAAAAAAAAAGAAAGCAAAAATTCTTCACCTACCTACCCTAAATTATTTGGTCAAGTAACCCTGAACATAACTTAATCATTTTTCTGGCCACATACATAAAAACTTCAATCCATCTTTGACAAGATGGTTTCTCAACCACAAAAAAATCTCACTGAAAGATACAGGGACAAAGTTGAATCCCAACTGTAAAATATCCATTGCGTAATGTATCCTCTAGAAGCAAATACACACAAGGAGTTCTGAAGGAGAACGACTCCATCACTGAACAGTTCATCAATGAAAGGAATTACAATAAGTTTTCATAATATTTATTTTTTACTCTCAACTTTTCAAGTTGATATGCGCGCTCTCTTGTCCTCAAATTCACACAAATCTGTTTTTCTTTGAAGAAAAATTTCACTTCAAGTCTGTCTGTCCGTCCGTCATAATCATTAGCTAGAGAACAAACAGGGTTACCCACATCGGGCGAAAGCGCCCGCTTTCCATCAGTTAAAAAAGGGGTAACGCTCATCTATAGAAGAGAGGAACATAGGAGGGGGCAAGAAAGCCCCAAAATCCGGGCATAACTGCCCACAAATACGTTCCAATGAGTGTAAAATGATTTTAAAGCAAGGTCACTTTTTGCATGAGATGGTGGGTATTCCATCTAATTAAGTCAACTTCACACTAGATTATACTCCTTAAGGTTCAGTTGTAATATCGTATCCTTCACTGCAGCAAATACGAACCGGATGTTCTCCGTATCTGTAATGATAAAATAAAGATATTAACAGAGGGGTGAAGCAAAATCTGATTTTTGTTCTGAATCAAACTGACTAAAAGGAGCCACTCTTATGAAGGGCACTTTGAAAAATCACAAAAACCTACAAACAACCCTGAGAGGAAGCAGACAAAAAAATAAGGCCCCAGATTAAACAATATACATAATTCAAACTTACCTGTCGCACAGGTAAAGTGTGAGAAGAAGCAGACAAAAAAATATGGCCCCAGATTAAACAATATACATAATTCAAACTTACCTGTCGCGCAGGTAAAGTGTGAGTAAATGATTTTATCAGGATCAGGATTCAGATCCACAAACATTCTTAAGATGAATTCTCTAGCTGCTTGTGCATCCTTCTTTGGACCTGAGATGAAAAAAATATGATTAAAGTAATCTATTTACTATTCTTTTTTTTAAATAATCTTATTTGAACTTTACGCCTGTTTTCAAACAGTATATATATGCTCAGTTGATCAAAATTGTGTTCATGGATTCTGTACTAGGACTAGCCTTGTCCTCCGCATACAACTGCCATCTTCTCCACAAGAATCACTTGGATCAGGGGGTGGATAATGAACGACCTAAGACACAGTATAATATATCCTCAACAAAACAGTCATCAGGAACATGTGCGGAGCCCAACTTCACACACATAAACTAGAGATCAGTAAACCAATTATTCCACCTACGGAGCAAAAAGCCTGGAGGCAGGGCTGACTGAAGGAACACCATTAATTTGTTAATCTTAATTTCATATCATTTAATAAGCTGATAAACTTTAGACGTTCATTTCACTATAAATACTATTTTACAGGGATTCAATGTTGCACCAACAGTAGGCTCATTTATAACTGTTTCAGCTAATTAGGGAGGAGCATTAAATCAGGGGAGGAGCATAAATTAGGGAGGAGCATTAAATCAGGGGAGGAGCATTAATTAGGGAGGAGCATTAAATCAGGGGAGGAGCATTAATTAGGGAGGAGCATTAATTAGGTTAAGGACATTAATAAGGGGAGGGGCATTTATAAGGAAATATTCAGTAACTTACCATCAAACTCGGGGAAATAGTCAACAAGATGAGACTGCAATATTTTCTCTTCAAGCAGATCTTTCTTGTTTAAGAATAATATTACAGACGAGTTCTGGAACCACGGGTACGTGATAATCGTGCGAAACAATGCCTTCGATTCTTCCATTCGGTTCTGCGAAAAGGTTATACTTAGAATCATTTTCTTACATCAAATGTAAAACAAATACAAGGTTTCCATTGGACATTAAATTTTTTACGCCATATGTATGGATGGGAGGGTTTGGGCATACAAAAAAGTATGCTTAAATTGATTTTTGTTCCCCATTTGCAAAACTGGCAAAAGGCAGTGGAAACCCTGAAATACATCAATTTTGTATCCAATTTAAAATTCTAACACTACAAGTTCATTGATGGTGAAATGAGTTTCACACATCATCTAATCATATAAATCAAAAGTAAGAGATTTTAGTCAGGTCAGCTAATTAAATACCACTGATGAGGATGAAAAAAAAATACATACTTCATTATCTGATTCAACTAGAACCTGGTCATATTCACTTAAGGCTACTAAAAACATAATGGACGTAACATTTTCAAAACAGTGAATCCACTTTCTTCTTTCTGATCTCTGCCCTCCTACATCGACCATTCTAAAAATATAAAAAAACAAGCCATTGAAAACTTAAGAATAAAACTATCAGTAGTCGTTTTACAAACTTAAATACATTAATTTTTACGTCAATCAAGTGTCAAATAAATCAACAGTTCATACTCGGCTACAAATTTTCCATCATGCCATGTGTTGATCAAATTTTATGGCAAGATCATGCAAATTGTACATACAATACCATGTATGGCAAGTGCACTAAATTTCATACCAATAAGGCCAAAAAAAAAAGAAAATGTTTGTTTCTGGTTACCCGACCGCACAATAAGGTTTCTTTTCTTTATTCCAACTTTTCCTTTTCAGTACAAGCAAATAGTATAAAAAAAACCGTAATAAAATGACTGCAAACCAACATTTTTTAAGGATGGCCTTATCATTGTTTGTTAAAAATATGTATTTCTAGTATGACAGATCAAGTACATGAGTGAAGGTTGAAAACTTTGAAAAGCTGACAATTTCAACTCCGTGCTGCAGAAACAAATAAACCAGTTCAGACTGGTCTGGACCGGTGTAGTCCAGACCTGTGAATATGGAATAGGATGGGGAAGGCCAGATATTTACGCACAATCTTGTAACCAGGCATTTCAACTTTGCTGAAAAAAACTGCCGAAAAAATCAGTGCAACTAATATCTTTAGGAAAATAGAAATTGTACACGAGGTACCTAAATATTATACTCCCATTGTCCAAATCAAATGGATATTCAATGATTCCAGTAGTTGGAGATCTGACACGGAGAATATCTTGTAATGAAGGTAAGTAATCCGGTTGTGTAATTCTGTCCACATCGTCAAGGTAACTGAAAGGACATGAAATATTTATAATGTATGAATTAATCAATCCAATACTTTTTTTAACAAGTTAGAGTATAACAAGGACTTTAACCAAACATACAATTTTTTTTAAACAAACAGACAGACGGATGGAGAGACAGACTGAGAAACAGATATTAAACTCAAAAAAAAGACTAAACAAATGTTTTCAACATTGTACTTCTTAAATCTAATAATTCTCTGTTAATCTCCAACAAATCTGGTTTCCTTCTGCAGCCATTGTTTTTTTTTTGGGTGTCATAAATATCTCAGAATTTTGTGGAAAAAAATTGGTAGAAGGAGAAAAAAGACATAAAACATTGAAATCACTAAATTTCAGTAGGGGCCGCCTTTCCACCAGGGTTCATGAAAATTACAAAACATGAAAGTCAGTATACAAGGGAAGTAACCAATAATATAATAAACTAGCAAGGTGCCTAGGATTTGTACGGAGTTCTACCAGTGTAATATGAGCATCGTTACCTCAATAGCTCGAGCAAAAATGATTGTCCGTTTAATTCGTTTTAACTATAATTACCTCGATGGGTATCACAAATACAATGGTATTTTTGTGCAACATACGAACAAAATTTTAATCCAGGACATTATTTCTCGCACACCGTGACAATGAGATATAAATAGCTTTTTGCGAATATGCTAACATCAATATTCCAAACCTATGATTAAGAACTTAATATAAGAATTTAATAGCATGAGAGTGAATCACAACAAATACAACATCGGATTTTGTTTTCTTTTTTCATCGATACACGCATAATTGGCATACCAGTGTAACATTCACATTGGTAACTAAGACAATATACAGCACATCAGTAACAAGATTTTTGAGCAAGATGTTATTTGAAAACATGGAAATATTTATGGATAAAAACTGCAGGAATGGAAGGAGTCAACACATATCTAATTAATCAACAAACGTGTATTTCTCTCTGACTTCATAAGAGCACATTTTCGTCAGAATTTCGTACTACGTAAATTTACGTAAGTAATATTCTCTACTTACTATTTGGCAGAATCTGTGAGCTGATACTCCCTTCTTCTATCGTAGCATTCTTGTATTCCACTATCTGCCCACAATGCTTTGATAGCATCAACAAACTGTTGTTCAAATGTTGTCACTGTCTCGTGATCAATCTGACGTATTAAACTAGCATTCTCCTGAAAGATAAGTATGAATATAGATAAAAGGATTCCTTAAGCCACACAAAAAACATCTCATCTCAGAAACACTACCCCTTCCCAAAGTCCCCAACCCAAAACACATAGGACCTCACAAAAAAAATGCAGAACAAATGACAGTCTCCCAAAGGGTACTGTCTTGGAACTGTCTTCAGCTTCACATATTTTATCATTTCATCATCCTGCCCTCTTTTTAAGGCAGGTGTTTGCTAACAAATACCAGAACAGGGGTTCAACTGAACATTACATTTTTTCCGCCACATGTACAGAGGGGAGGGTACGGGCATACAAAAAAGTATGCTTAATTTGATTGTTTTTCGCCACTTGCAGATTTTTTTTTGCCATTTAATACATACTCAGTTTTGACTATATAAAAACACAATAACACCATTAATATATCAGTATACAATCCAATGTTTGTCATATGGTTTTATATCAAAACTAATTACAAGGCAACATTAAAATGATTTATTCACAACAAATCTACATATTTCAACAAGTGATGATTGTCCTCAGAGACGGCCAAACAATTCATGAATATTCAGAAAAGGTATGCTAAAAAATTCATGAATACTCATAAGCATTTATGAATATTCATAAATGGTATGATAAAGAATATATGAACATTCACAAATGGTATGCTAAAATATTAATGAATATTCACAAATGATATGCTAAAATATTAATGAATATTCATAAATGGTATGCTAAAAAATTAATGAATATTCATAAATGGCACACTGAATGATTCCTGAATATTTATAAATGGTAAGCTAAAACACAAGCAGGCTTCACTGTCAACTTTTCAAGTTGACAAGCAGATAATCCAATGAAATCGCTGTTTGATTTCCTTCCAATGTATCTAATCAGTCCAAAGCTGATCATTCAGGTATGACCGATTCGTTAACACATCCAACTTGGTGTAAACTGAATTAATGGCAAGGTCAGTTTTTGTTAGAGATGGTTGGTATTCCATCTGATTAATCTATTTTACAGTAGCTTGTACTTCTTCTTGTTACACAATGAGATCATATCCTTTACTGCAGCAAATGCAAACCGTACGCTTTCCATTTCTGAAACAATAAACGGAAAACGTTCATTTACAATACATGTTACTTCATGATCATCAAACTTTTTTCACTCGAGTTTTTACGTCACATCAACCACCAGGGTCATTCGGAGATTTTACAGTTCCAACTGTGGAGAAAGACCTTAGTTGTACGTCTAGGTAGGACCATCAATCATTTGTAGGCTAGCTAGGCAGCTTCCTTACATGTGCATGGGTGAAAGTTGAAAATTAAAAAAAAAAACACAGAAATCTTAACCTCTGAGCTGCATAACAATAAAAACCAGTAGAGTCCAAACTTGTGAAAAACTGGAAGTTCCGCAAATTTCCAGAAAACTTTTAACTATGCATGTGAAATATTTCTGGTCTCGTTCAAATTCGAATTGACAGTGGGGAGGGGTTAGTGATTACTAGTCAAAGACCGTAACCATTTGACTAGGTTATTGAATAATCAGGTACAGAAATATATCACCAAACATCAGGGCAGCCTATGGTATGACTAAATTGTGTTTAAGCACCCGACAACCATTTGAAAAATCTTCAAAGTTCCAAATCACCTAAGTTGGAGAAATAGCAAAAATTGGTACAGTTTCATTTGAAATATATAATAAAAAGTTCTGGCTTTAGCTAAAAATTTGACACAAAAAATTAATACACTATATATTAAATAAATACTTTTTAAATAACCTTACCTAACGCACAGGTGAAATGAGAGTATATGATTCTATCAGGGTCCTGATTAAGGTCCAAAAACATCCTTAAAATGAATTCCCTCGCAGATCGAGCATCCTTCTTTGGGCCTGTAAACATACACAGATACAGACTAATGGTTAACTATAAAGTAAACCCTTATTTAGTATCTACTTGTAATTCCAATTAAAGGAGGGGCATATATTAGGGGAGGGGCATTTGTTATAGGAGTGGCTTTTAGTCAGTGTAGGGTTTTGATGAGGTGAGGACTTTTAATACAGGAGGGGCATTTATTATGGGAGGGGCTTTTATAAGGGGGAGGGGCATTTATAATGGGAGGGGCTTTTATAAGGAGGGGCATTTATCAGCGGAAGAGCATTTATTACAGGAGGGAATTTTATCAGGTGAGGGCTTTCATAAGAAAAAAACCTGTAACTTACCATCAAACTCGGGGAAATAATCGACCAAGTGTGAGTGCATGATTTTCTCCTCAAACAGATCTCTCTTGTTCAACAATAAGATTAAAGATGACATCTGGAACCACGGGTATGTGATAATCATGCGAAATACTGCCATAGACTCTTTCATACGATTCTGTAGGATCAAAAAAAATTTCAACAACAGTTTAGTCAAAAGTAAAAAAAGGTTTAAATTTAAGTCTAACAAATAATGTAAGAATATATCATAATTAAATCAAAAATGCACAAATCAAGTTAGATTTCTTGACATTTTAATTTCGTGTCAAATTCAGCAAAAATTTCTTCGAAGCAACTAAAATTTTCATAAGAGAAGCATAAACAAAAGGACAAATTGACCGGTGATAGTAACATGTAAAATAACATCAAAATATGGTGGGGGGGGGGGGGGGTAATGTTGAAAAATAAAATGAAAAAAATACTTACTTCATTATCTGATTCAACTAGCACCTGGTCATATTCACTTAACGCTACTATAAACATAATAGTTTCAACATTTTCAAAAATGCGAATCCACGGTTTTCTCGCTGATCTTGATCCTCCCACTTCGAGTAATCTGAAAATATTCACAAGTCATCCAAATATAAAACAAAAATTGATCTTCATTAATCTATATTCAAACAATAAGACCTATCATAGGGTCAATGTATTCTATTATCTGGTTCTCAGCACTTAGTTACAAAAAAATCATTAAGAAGGGAACCAAATTAAAACGATTCCAGAAATGACTGCAATTTTTTGGCAGTGTGCATGAAAACAACTAGATATGAGAATCAGTACATAAGGGATGTAAACTGCCTAACAATATAAAAGTGATGTGCTTATGGATAAAATGCTTGTATTTGGGTTGAAACTGGTCAAAATACTAAGGTGAATTTACTACAAATAATGAATGATTTCATCTTATTTTCAATTTTCCTATCTGCATTTTTTTTTTTTTTGGTTTGTCAAAAAAAAATTGATTGGCAGATGCAAGAAACAAAAGATCATGGAAAAAGGACCTAAACAAGACAGGGCATTATGGCATCCATTCTTTCTAATCCTTTGTTGAAATTTGGTAGATTGCGCTAACACTAGTACAGCAATAAGTTTGCCAAATGCAAAACAGGTACACCTAACTTTAGTCTTTAAGAAGGTGATCAACTTGTAAGAAATGAGTCCTTTGATAATAAGAAGAATATTTCAAATGCATTTATACATTATGAACTAGCCCCATACTGTACCATCGCAACTAGATATTTTGTTTAATCAAAATACTTTAAAATATTTTGATAATGATATAGTCAAACTGTTTATTAAAACATTGTCACCGGCTACATATTTAACATAATTACTCAGCTATGTGACGTAGCAGAACTCACAGAAAATATCAATATCAACATCAGCAGGACATGTTTGAGCACACTTACTTCATTACCATTATTTAGCACTATTTTCATAAAAATTTTTCCTGGCAAAATTATAAAACTGAAAGAATCATTTTTTTAAAAAAAAAAGTGTGAAAAAAAAACTAAATTGAAAAAATAGAAAAAGTGCACGATGGATTCCATGTACCTGATAAATCCATTGTTCGTATCAAATGGATGCTCAACTATTCCAGTAGTTGGCGGAGATTTGGCACGGAGAATATCGAGTAACGAAGGTAAATAATCTGGTTGTTGGAATCTGTCCACATTGTCCAAGAAGCTGAAATGACATGATTTAAAAAAAATTGTAAATTCTAAACTTATCAGTGACAAATGCAATGATTTCATTGTATGCCGGCCCATAGAAACGAACAGTTTCTTTCAGAGCAAGTCAAGTATTACCTGTTCTGTATTATCGGTTTTATTTTCAGATGGAATGAGGCTTTGATAGAATTATCAGAAAAAAAATGGGATACACCCTGCATTACAAAATAACAGCATGACTTGAGCTAAACGTTTTTGACTCTTAAGCCCAGAATTTGAAATGGTTTAAGTTATTCAGTGCATTAATATTTCTTTAAAGCTGATAGAAGCATTTCAAACTCAGCATTATTGGTGATTCGGGCAAGGTAATTAAACTATTCCACATTCACCTAGGGAGAGCTCCCAGACCCAAAGAATGACTAGCATTGCAGAAAGAATGGCCAAGGACACAATGCCTCCAACCAAATCATCACAGAGCACAAGGTGTCACACCCAGGATCAAACTTGTAAACCCAAGGTTGAAAGACCAAAGGCTCTACATAATGAGTGAGATGAGCATACTCGCAATCTTCCTCAATGAAGTATTTCCATGGTATAACTTTTGAATCCTAAGTTGGTACCCAATCCATTTCCTTTGTTAAATGCTCAACTTATCATATGTTGGTACCCTACCCATATCCTTTGTTATATGCCCCACCCACTTTACTTGTCAAATGCTCCACTTACCACAAGTTTGTACCCCTACCAATTCCTTTCTTTAATGCACCACTTATCGTATAGGTTTGTACCCAACCCTCTCTCTTTCTTTTCTACTTACTATTTGGCAGAATCTGTGAGCTGGTACTCCCTTCTTCTATCGTAACATTCTTGTATTCCACTGTCTGCCCACAATGCTTTGATTGCATCAACAATCTGTTGTTCAAACTTAATCCCTGGTCCATAATCTGTCTTATTCATGAATAATCGCGCATTCTCCTGGAATAGAAGTCAGAATCATACTCCATTCTAAGACCAAGTTGAAATATATAAATCTGAGCCTACTTTATGGGAAAATGAAAAAGCAAAATATTGTCTGAAAGAATGAGTATTTTGTGAATCATAAACCAACACATTTTACCATCATCAGTCAAGGTACCAATTCATACACACAGCATCACATTTTCACTGGATATAATTGACATTTCTATTAGGTCTGCAACTGCTTCAGCCAATGAACTCATAGGACTGGAAATAAGTCTGAGATTAAAAAATAACCAACAATCACCACTCTCCCTGAGTTGAATTCAGAATTGTGTCCTGCGTTGGATACATTTTTATAAACCTACATTACTAATATGGCAAGGTCCAAAGAATTTTTATTTTGAGTTTCTGTTGAATGGCTTATACTGTGCTGATATCGATAATGATAAAACAAATAAACAACAAAACAAACTTCTTTCATGTTTAAATAATCGACAATGCAAAGAAGTAAAAATTAGAAATAATGCCCCTCCCTAAGCATAATGAGCCCCTCCCCAAGCATAATGAGCCCCTCCCTAAGCATAATGAGCCCCCTCCCCAAGCATAATGAGCCCCTCCCTAAGCATGAGCCCCTCCCCAAGCATAATGAGCCCCTCCCCAAAAATGTGACCGAGTGAAAAAATTTTAATACTCTTATATACTTAGGAAATGCAAACCAGTAGAAATTGTGGTTTTAATGAAATTCTTCAGTCTTATATGATATAAATTTCTATTATTTCCCAACAAACAACAAAACCAAACTGAATACAAGTGCCAAACTGATCTGTTGAATACTAGATGGGAACAGTGTAACTTACAGCTTGTAAGCTTACCAGACTTGTTTCATCATTTTTGCTGTAACAGGGGCAATAATTCAAGACCAATATTATTGGTAATCAACTTTTGTTGAAATATAATGCCCCATAAACATTTTGAGCAAGTTTGATGAAAATCATACAACAACGGCAATCAAAGCAAAGTTCAGAGTAGTAAAAACTAAATCAAATTTATAAAGAAAAAAATTAATCTTGACCATAATTATTTACGAGAGCATAATTACAATAATAATACCACACAATAAATTAACCCAACAACGAACAAAGTTAAAACGCTTTGTACTCACATTTTAGGACTCAATCTGTCATGATCGAGCAGGCACCATACGCACGCATGTGACACATGCCATAAACAGGGCATGATCAACAAAAAATTCACGTCTAGTTAATCAAACCAATAATCGTGTAAACTTTGTGGAAAATATAACGAAAGACCGAGAGGGATAAATATTCGAAAGATGTCTGTAAACAAAATATATATTTCTAAAATTTCCTGCCACGCACATGGCATTCTTGGTTTTAATACAACAGAAACTTGGACCTGAAGTTTTAAGTTAAATTTTAGGTTTATTTTTAACACAAATACAAAACATACATGAATCATTCATATAACAACAATGACTGAAATATAGGAGTAAAAATCTCAATACAGGATTTTTCCTGGCAATAACGAATAAGGGATCAACAGGGTTTTCACGAGAGGGTCCCTGGGACTCCCATCCCCAACATTTTAGGGGTCCCTTGGGATTTTTAGGAGTCCCACACAGAAAATGCCAAAGGCAAATTCAGAGTCGGACGGGGTCCCGAGGATCAAGGTCCCGGTGGTCACTCTCAATGCGAGTCCCTTGACTGAATATTGTGTCAGGGATGCAAGAAACCCGCATCTGGGAAATCCCTGGATCAGTAAGAAGTCTCCATACAAACTCAATGGTTAGAAGATGAAAACAATACAAAACACAGACAGTGCTTGCATCAACGTATTTTTAATGATAAAAGTCTACAAATATAACTTAGGCATTTTAACATTGTACAAAGATAATGAGAATAAAAATTAAAAAAAAAAACTGAGTGTGCAGTACAAATGATAGTTAAGCAGACATTTATAACAGTCATATAGACAAGTAACACAATGCTGCAACACTGATATACTCATTAATATGTTAAAAACCTTTTTTCAAACTCGGAACTGGAATTCCACACACCAAGCAGGGGATCAGGCATACAGATTTTATACCATGATACAGTATCACAATAGTTATCTACATTTTGAAACGAAACCTTGTTAAAAAATAAGTTTCAACATCTTTGAAGTAAAAACAGTAGAAAAACCAACCAAAAAAAAAGCAGGAAGTAAAAATGTTTCTAAATACAACCTGAAAAAAAAAACGTCCTACACAGAAAATTGAGTCCAGTTTTTATCCAGTTATCCAATGGTATTAAATACGTCAGTATGCCAACAACCTTTGAGCCAAAAGGACATTAATCGAGTTTAAAACAATAAGTTTCCACAAAAGTAGAATTAGACTTTATAGTCAGGTAAATGTGGTGGTATTCAACAAATCGTTTGGCAGCAACATTTGTTGACCCATTCAACTCTATTTGAACCTTAGGCCTCAAACAATAAGAAACATACAAATCCTACCACAAACTCAACATACAGATATATATACACAAATATTGAAGCCACACACAACACCTTAATACATGCCCCCCCTCCCTCCCTGGGTGTTGCAATTTAAATTTTCTTCAGCATGTTTCAAGTTATTGTTCAGAGGAAATTTTAGCAGCATCAGATATTGTTGAAAGGACAATAAATGCATCAATGGTGGTTCATAATTTATTGTCTTTCCTAATATTGGGCTGGGAAATCACATATGAACAGGAGCATAACATATAAGGAGGGTCTTTACCTGTAGCAGGAATGTTACATATTAGACAAGCTTTACATATGAGGGGCCTTACATATGGAAATGCTTTACATATGGGAGGGGCTTTACATGTGGGAGGGGCATAAATGGTAGGAGGAGCATTTATTAGGGCATATTTAGCATAATTACACGCAGACTAGAATATTATATCAAAAATTCAAACTCACATTGACAATATGCACAACCAGTTAAATATTGGTGTCTAATTTATAAGACGGACTAAGATTTCAACCAACAAACAATTTCAATAAAATATAACAGGTATAACAGGTCAAGAAATTACAAATTAGTAATAAATTTCATCAAAAAAATCATCAAAATTTCAAGATTTTTACAAATCTGAAAATATCAAACAAAAGCCAGTAGTATTAAATATACAATTAGCACGAGTGGTCTTCATTCCTACCACAAAAGGTAAAATCAATTGAGAAAACTATTTTTAAATATCAACAATAATTCATAACTTGTCAGTAAGAATACTTTGCATGTCCTAAAAATACTAGGCAATAGGCTCGCATTTAACAGAGGCAATAGTTTTAAGTTACTGAGACCTTTGTCTCTAGGACAAACAAGAAGGAAAAACACAGAGGAAAAACAAACGCCAGCACACATATCATACAGTAGTATAATTCACAACAAAAATTCAGTAATTTTTCACAATGAGTAAAAATTATGCAATTATAAAATCCAGTAGGCAACTACGTATAACATTTGGAATTATAATTAAGCATAATTCTGATATAGTACTGAATTATCAGATCTATCAACTAGAAACAACATCACGTTGTCATACATATATGAATTCTTCAAAGACAGAATTCGAACAAATAATAAATCAACTATTATTATTTTAATTCATGGACAAACCGAACAAAAGCTAATACAAAAACGCGTATATACATATAAATATTAATACATATATTTAAAATGAAAATAATGATAATGTATTATGATAAAATTGTACTAAAAACGTTTAAAGATCATGGGCATTGTACAGAATTACAAAACAGTAAACATGTTAGAATCATTACAAGATATATAACTGAACAACACTGAATCAGAGTAAGGTACTCATACACTGTACCCCCCCCACTTTATTTAGCATGTTAATCAATACGCTTATACTGTATCCCACCCATTTTATTCAATAAACTTACACCATTCCCCACCCACTTTATTTGACATGCATATCAATACATCTTTCCCCACCCACTTTATTTGACATATTAATACCTACATAAATCTATAGATAATTTACAGCCACTTATTCTTCATTGCACATTTTTGAAATTATTTCTACAAAGCAATACAATTACAAGTGAAGAGCACTATAGAGGGATAAAACATGAACATTAAAAAATGGTACACTTAAAAAAAACGGATGAATATTCATATATGATACACTAAAAATTCAACTTCATTGTCAACTTTTCAAGTTGATAAGTGGATTATCCGAAGAAATCACTCAAATAATCTCTTTGCAATCAATGCCCTGCACTCCTTTCTACATATATATATTGAAAGAATTTTGACAGCTAAAAACAAAAAGGTAGCCCCACTATGAGCAAATACAGTATCCCCGTATCTGCATTTATGGGTGAAACCCTTTCAAGGAGATAAGGACCACAGAATGCCACAATTAGCACTTATCAGCCTTAAGTTGGACATTCAGACATGACAGAGTCATGTGCACATTATATCTAGTGTATTAATTTAATAGCAAGGTCACTTTTTGCATGAGATGGTGGGTCTTCCATCTAATTAAGTCAACTTCACACTAGATTATACTCCCTAAGGTTAAGTTGTAAGATCGTATCCTTGACTGCAGCAAATACGAACCGGATGTTCTCCGTATCTGTAATGATAAAAATGAAAACAATCACAATTTAAAATATCCGCAAACATTTATTGACAAACTGAATTAAGAGTATTACGTTATCATTTAACTTCGCTGACATGAATTTTACACAAATGCTAAAAAGACATTCATTTAATTAACATGTTAAGACCCACTTTTGGACTGAGTCTAAAACAAAGATTACCAAACTGGCACTAATATGCCGTTAAAATGATCTGGTGAGGATTGAATGGGATCTCTACAACTTTGAGAACAGACAACAACTATTTCATTTTTTTTTAATAATCAAGAGCAACATTAAAGTAAGTCGGGAAGAGCTGGCTATTTAATTGAACTTGGCCTTCCATCATACCCATTTATAAACATTAAGACCAAGTTTGAACTAAGTGAATTTATATCTCACAGAGCAGACAACTATCGCAGATGTTCCCCTAATACATCCAGACAAGACAGGTGTATAAAAATTGAAATGAAAAATAAGAAGTTCAGACCACAGTTGAAAAATAGACGTAAAAATGTATGGGGTAATTTAGAATTGATCATAATTATAAACTTACCAGTTGCGCAGGTGAAATGGGAGTATATGATCCTTTTTGGATCAGGATTGAGGTCCACGAACATGCTTAAAATAAACTCTCTTGCTGATTGTGCATCTTTCTTTGGACCTGAAAACATATACAGATATAGTAGGGGTGTAATCGATTACGCCAATATCAATATATCAACAATCTTTGTAATCTTATTTGATATCGATTCCAATTTTAAAATATCGAGTATCGAATCACATTTCATATGAACCAGAATGAAAACGGAAATCAAACCAGAATGATCTTCCCGATGCCCCGTTCCTCTAATAATGCTATTAAATTTGTTGTATTCACACTTGTTGCCAACTGATACCGACAAGAAAAACATGGAAGACCTAAAAGAGTTGCTTAGTCCAGTAGAAAAAGCGACTGTAAGAGTGTCTGCCGAAAATCTGCAACAGCAAGTTTGATTCTGCCTATGATGGAACAGTTTATCAAACATGACTTTGATTTCTGACAGTGCCATATATGCCGGTCAATCAATATATCGCTGTATCATCGATAATTCTCTACCGATATATCGATACAAAAATCCTTATCAATGACACCTATAAGATATAGATTCATCATCATGTACAACAAAAATTTAGCCTAGCCTCAATTCAACCTAATCTTTAAACCATTTCATGCAAACATTATTCCAATTAGTATAATCAAAGCCGAGTCTTTCTAACAGACAAAAACTAGCATTCAATCATTTAATGTTAATTATTGCTATCGTAATAAACCAAGCCAAACAAATATATCACCTTTGTAAGTTATATAACAGTATCCCCCTTCATTTTATCACTTTAAATTAACTCCACTTCATTTAAGGATTAGTTATCAATTGTTCCTCTATATATAACATGATAATGAGACCACCTGAACACAAGACCTGAACACAAGTTGTGGTCCTGAAGATGCCTTTACATCAAAGGCTTACTGTATTTGCTTAATATTGCAACAGTGTTGTATATATATATTTTATAGTAGTTTGTAAGCCTGTCTGCCCAATTGGCTCAGTTGGTAGAGCAGCTGACTTGAAAGCAAAAGGTCACAGACTCGAGCCCCGCATCGGGAACTTTATTTTCTGCCTCCTATTACAATATTACACACTTTTTATTCTATCAGGAGAATTATTTGTCAGAAAAGTTGTAAAAATTTTGATAGATTATTAGACCATTTGATGATTTTTGTTTTTTTTTCTGGGTGAGGGACGTTACTGAAAGTTTCACCACTAGCAGGCCAGTGATCACAATATCACAGATGTTTAAGAAAATATACTGGCATGAACTTTTTTCGACATGAAATAGGGAAGTTTTGACCACAGATGTGCGATACTTCAGTAAAAAAACTAATCTAATATAAAAATGTAAAAAAACATCAATCCAATTTAAGAATTTTTTGAAAATAAGAAAGCCATCAGGGAAAGAAAACAATGTGTGCTGCAACTTCATGATTTTAAAAGTGGGTGGGGTGAGGCAATGATTTAAAGTGGGCGGGGTGGGGTAATGATTTTAAAAGTGGGTGGGGTGGGGTAATGATCTGAAGTGGGTAGGGTGGGGTTATGATTAAGCCTGTAACTTACCATCAAACTCAGGAAAATAATCCACTAAATGTGAATGTGAATGCAATATTTTCTCCTCAAGCAGATCTTTCTTGTTTAAGAATAATATTACAGACGAGTTCTGGAACCACGGGTACGTGATAATCGTGCGAAACAATGCCTTAGACTCCTCCATTCGATTCTGTAAGAACAACAAAGTTTGTTACACATTAGTCAATAGTAAAGAAAAGTCTTAACTAATCCTGTTAATAAATTCTCATTTTCATCAAAATTGTATTCTTGCAAAAAAATTCAACAAATATATTTGATAAGTAATGAATTAAAATAAGAAGGAAACCAATACACATCAGAAGATAGTGGGTGGGGTAATTGCATATCACCTAACGTTGTACTTACTTCATTATCTGATTCAACTAGAACCTGGTCATATTCACTTAAGGCTACTAGAAACATAATGGACGTAACATTTTCAAAACAGTGAATCCACTTTCTTCTTTCTGATCTCTGCCCTCCTACATCGACCATTCTGAAAATATAAAAAAAACAAACCATTGAAATTTAAGAAACAAACTTAAATACATAAATATTGGTTTATATCAATTAAGTGTTAGATAATTAAAGAAGATTATCACACTGGCTGCTGTCCATTATGACCCAAAATTACCTCTGCTCATACTCAAACAAAAAATATATATTTTTTTTTCTACGAAATGAGGAAACGGACTGAACCATATTTACAACAAGAAACCAAGCAATGCCAGATCTGTTTTTTTTTCAACAGTATTTTATATATATAAGTAGAATCTGTTCTCATGCATTTTGGCACCAGTGACCTTGACCCTAGAACAGCTAAAGTACAGTCCATAGCTAGGTCTCCAAGACTTATTGTGTATCAACTTCATCAGCAATATGTCTATCTAAACTATAATTTACAGAATGGAAATCAATTTTTTCGCACCAACACCTGACCCAGAATTTACTCCAATCTAATAACAAGGCTCAGTGAAACATGCAGCATTAGAAGAATAGAAATTGTACATGAGGTACCTAAATATTATACTCCCATTGTCCAAATCAAATGGATATTCAATGATTCCAGTAGTTGGAGATCTGACACGGAGTACATCCTGTAATGAAGGTACGTAATCCGGTTGTGTAATTCTGTCCACATCGTCAAGGTAACTGAAATGATATAATTCGAGACTTAACAGCAAACACGCCAGGATTACATAGTTCACCAGATCTTACATTTACCAGGCCATAGAAACTATTGTTTTATTTCCAGATGGATGCATTTTATGCAACAAAATACGACAAACAGACAGACGGGCAGACAGATGGATTCTTGACATGCAAGTCCTGAATTTGAACTGGTCAAATTGATTCATTATATAAAGCATTTTGCATAAGCTGATGGAAACTCGGGTTTCTTTACACAAGACCTCGGCTTGGTCATTCAGGCTAGGCAATTTAACAAGCTTTGACCATGAGGCAATTAACATTGAGCAAGATGTGCATGCTTACAATAATTCAAAAAGTCTTCTTACTCAATAACTTTTGAATCAAAAGTTGGTACCCCACCCACTCCCATATTACATGCTCCACTTATCTTAACTTGGTACCCCACCCACTTCCTTTCTCACATGTGCTACTTACTATTTAGCAGAATCTGTGAGCTGATACTCCCTTCTTCTATCATAACATTCTTGTATTCCACTATCTGCCCACAATGCTTTGATAGCATCAACAAACTGTTGTTCAAATGTTGTCACTGTTTCATGATCAATCTGACGAATTAAGTGCGCATTTCCCTGAAATTGACAATATCATTTTTATGCACATACAAAGCTGTGTTTAGACACATAAATCTGTGTGTAATTTATGTAAAATGTGAAACTGTATGATTTATGTAAAAAGGTGCTTGGGTAATGTAAATGTGAAAGTATGCATAATTAGTGCACAATTCACAATCATATATTAGCATATTTTATCTTGGTCAGGGCTTATTCTCACAGGTAGGGGAAGGGGCCTTGGAAAATAACACAGTATTTTTTCAAAACGGGAAGAAAAAACTTGATGCAAACTGAATTTTTGGGGAAATCTGCATGAATTTAAGGATTTCTCCTGTGGGGTAGATGCCTATAAAAAAACCCTGCTGGTACATGTACCAATAACTATTAAAACATCACATTTCTGCAGTAAGGTTTTAATTATCATTTTGTAAAACATGAAGTGCACACACACATTACATTGTACCATGACAGGTAGCAAAAATAGCGAAGTCATATCATCCATTGAATATAGCACATTTGTAATCTATAATTCATTACCGTAACTATAAACACATCAAGGCTGTACACTTCCAGACTGGGGTTTTTAATAGGGACTATATTGTACATTCGATAGGAAAAGAATATATGTACTTGTGGTTCTTGCGCTGCTAACACTGATGCTTATAGGATTTGATTGTTTTTTATGTGACTTATTGTCACTGGGTTTAATGCTGTTTTTCAACAATTTTTCAGTTATATACTGTGACCAGTTCACCTAACCAGTTTTCCTGGGCTATATACAAACCAGTACTGACTTACCTTCCACAAGAAGCCAGCAACTTTTCCACATATGGAGGAAAATCGACATTATTGTAAAATTTTCATAGAAGGGTATGACCTGGATTCGAACCTGGATCTTCGGGTTACAAGTCCAGCGCACTAACCACTGGACCAAGGTTCAATGTTATCAGGACTGGACAGATCAGGTCTGACATGATTAAAAATTATCAACAAAGACACTTCAGGTGAATACAGATGCCCTGTGTTAAATGACTTTAAATGTTTACATTATACATAATACGTAACATATATATAACGGGGACGAAGAAATTTTGAGTTTCTGGTGACAGGTTATTATTTCAAAACAATAATAGAGGTGTATCTAGAGATACACTGCAATAAATCCAAAAAAAAGGAAAAAAAAAATTAAAAAACTACCACTTATTTATATAGCATTTTTAGAAGAAAATAGAACTTTCTTGGACTAGGGGAAACAGCCTATATTTGGCTGTAAAATGCACAAAAAAAATCACTGATCTATAAAACGAATCAACAACATGCTTCTTTTCAGTTTAATGATAAATATTGTATGCAGGAAAAGCATTACAATGGTGGCATACTCAACACTGGAATTTAAAAATACTGAAGTAGATTTTTTAAGAGAAAAGAAAAAAAATGACTTGCTGTGAGTTGAACCAGTTCCAACGTTGTTCAAACAAAGGCCTTGACAAATAGGAAGAGAATGGTAGGTAGGCGGAGAGCAACAATTACACAGAAATTAATCACAACAAAAATTTGATCCAGAAAAAATCCAAAATGCCAAATGATTGCAAAGTTGCATCACCAAAAATTAACTTAATTGCCAAATTCAAATAAAAACTTAGCCTCAAGTGTCAACATCAGTACACTGAAAATGGGAATTTTTCTCCAAAGTTTAGGAACAGTACTGGTATCAATCAAACTGGGAAAACTCCCATTGTTCTACACTGAAGTTGGGAATTTTCACACTAATACAGTTTGGAATGCTAATTTATCACATTAACTCATAAATAAGCCAAAAAACAACTGAAAATCAGTTATTCAACTGAGTATAAAAAATTCTGAATTCACAAAAGGCTGTGTTCAACTAATTACCATTATCCAAGAGCTGTTCTTGAATTCATCCAAAAAAATAAGGGCATAATATTTGCACATTTGACAATTTGTCTTCATCTGGGAGCATTTTTATAAAATCAGGGAAAATAAAGGTACAACATTCCTGTCAAAGTATCAAAAAAGACATGACAGACCAACGAGATAAAACATGGGGCTATTAACCTACATCAGCTGAAGTTACAGTCTTTAACACAATTACACCGTAACAGACAGTCAGGCATGCGGTAAGCCAACAGTTTCAAGGTAAAAAAAATTTGTCCATTTCCAATAATTCAAGATCAATCACTATCTCGCAGAATACAAAATGTACTAAAATTTGTGCAAGTAGAACATCTTTCGGTGGGTTTTTTTTTGACAGTCTCAATGCCATACTCAATCATTGTACAATGCCTCTGAAGCCATACAATGCCATAAGAACTACTGTAAGTAAAGAAGAAATATTTTCATGATTTGAATTCGTTTTACTGCAAAATGAAATAAAAAAAAAAAATAAACTGAAATAAAGTGTTGAACTCCAGAGGCATGCAGAGCGCAGAAATGAAGATAAAAAAATAAAAACTTGCGTTTTTTTTTTAGAATTAGAAATACTTCTGAAAATTACTTTCTTAAAAGTAAATTTCTTTTTAAAAGTTCAGGAAATATTCAAATGAAAGAAATACTGGTTTGAAATTTGAGACTGATGTAGACAGAGGAAGTTCAAGCAATCTACACCTGAAGATTGAACTAAAGCATTAAAAAGCAATTCACCAGAAACTCAATTTTGCTTCGTTAGTTTGGAGATGCACAACAAATTATATAAGGGATCACTTAACATATAAAGCCATCCTTAAAAAATTATTGATTTGTAGTTATGTCATCAACTTATTGAAAAATCCGACAAATTCATAAAAATTTTTAAGCAATTTTCCCAGCTTTTTTGTCAGTACAACCATATAAGGCCAATAAATAAAAACCCACCTAGATTCCCATTGTTACTGGTTTGGATTGCACAACTGCTAACCATCAGTTTTTTAAGGATGGCCTAAATTTGTTTATTTGTAAGTATGTACATTCAGGCCAGTTGGGGCTGTGATTTCAATGTAAATTCATATTTTTTTTCAAAAATGATATAATGTTTTAACTTCTCATGTGATAAATGGCAGCTTGAAGCAAAGATTAGGGTTCAGTAGACAATTTATTAAAATAACTTTCATTCCAAATTCAGTGGACAATATAGTGACATCACAAACAAATAATTTATAATGCTTACAGAGCAACAGATAAGCTGTGTATTTGCGTATTTACTCTATTAAATTTACAAAATATGCAACTGAAAACTATTTTAGATGCGTATCAAAAAGCAATTACAAAAGCAAAATACCCAATTAGAATATTTATGATGCGTATCAAAATTAAATTTCATGAATATACATGCATATCGTCCCCATTTTCGTCTGTCAGTCATTCCTCATAGTCTCGGTCAAAGTTGTAGTGATACAGTCCAAAAACAACCAAATGTGTTCAGTTTGAGAGAGTGTATTCCACGGCGCTAGTGCCGGGAAATAATAAAAGTAATTGAGTTTACTTTTTTACATACAAATGAATCTAGTTTCAACCACAAACAATATGTAAAGAGTATTTCAGATGATATAGTTTCAAATTGTACAAAATGTTCTCCGGAAAACATATCTGCATTTTTTTTATTTTTTTTTTTTAAATACTGTTACAAACAAAACTGGCATATTTTAAAAAAAAAATAGCACATGGCATATGCTTTGATTTAAAAAGTGTTGACATTTGGGAGAAGTTCTACTGAAAATAAAATGTAAGTAAATGTTTTAAA
Organism: Lutraria rhynchaena; assembly: GCA_008271625.1. Taxonomy (NCBI): domain Eukaryota; kingdom Metazoa; phylum Mollusca; class Bivalvia; order Venerida; family Mactridae; genus Lutraria; species Lutraria rhynchaena. The sequence continues at coordinate 2,446,639 of VIBL01000030.1, forward strand.
GTATCCTTCATTTCCATGTCTTATAGTGTTATTGATATTAGTAAGTTTAGACTTGATAAGTAAGAGCATGAATACCCAATTGATATAAAAATCATAGAGTAACAGGTTTCAGAAAACCCAATTATATTTAGCAAATATCTAATTTAAAATGAAATGATGGAGTAATACCCAATTCACTGAGAAAGCTTATCTGTTGCTCTGGCTTGTACTCACATGTTATAATTATGCTGGCATCAATTACAAGCAGACATGTCCTGACAGCCTCCATACAAAATACGCGCAAATGTGACACGCGCAATACAAAAGTCATGATTCACAAAATCCAAGCCTCAATACACAAACTGATGTTTGGGTCAGCACAGAGGAAAGTATAATCAAGTTATGAGGCTATGACACTTTTAATCTGTCTCCAAATTCAAATCTCTTATTTAATCATTTTAATTTTTCCGGGTTAATTATGCTAAAACAATGATTATACTGACTATAAATAACTGAGTCAGCATATTTGATCTGAATTTGAATGTAAGTACAACTGCTTTTATCTTTTTCACTAAAAATTAAAATGCTTCAAGGCTGATATTGAGATTGGAGCCTTTTCTCAAAATATATAAAAGTGGGGCCAATATACTCACAGGGTTTTCCCTATGATTTTTCACCTGAGGGTCCCCGGAACTCCAATCTCCAACATTTTAGGGGTCCCTTGGAATTTTTGGGGGTCCCACACAGAAAATGCCTAGGGCAAATTCTGAGTTGGTCCAAAGGATGCAGTGGGCACTCTCAATGCGAGTCCCTTGGCTGAATATTGCGTCAGGGACTAGTGATGAAACGATAATTGAATACTATCGACTAGTGGCGTGAAAACGTCTGCCGATTCCGATAATCAACTGCAGTTTTTCATAATCGATTATCGGTCTATCTCATTTAGGCGCCGTAACTTACTACCGATGCCTCAAACTGAACACTCATTCCAGGGAAATCACTTGCGTTGTTTAAAAAAAAAATGGTGGATCGTTGATCAAGATGAAAAAACAAATATCTGATCATTCCCCCAGATTATATGATGTTAATAGAGGCTGGTTAATGGTTCATATGGATAACACACTCCATTCATCATGCTTATATGTTACAATGCCAACTAGCACAAAGCAGAGGATGACTAAGAACCAAAGGGTGCATAAATAGAATCGAACACTAGCGGTCTACTTATGTTACAATACTACTCTAGAACCGATCATATAATCGGAAAATCGCATCGGATGTTACAAATGATTCCAACCGATAATCAATTATGATTTTGAACTGATGTTGCGACACTATCAGGGATGCAAGAAACCTGTGTCAGGAAAATCCCTGTACTCAGTTTCAACTCTAAAAATTCACTGTACTGTGTCTCAGCATGAAGACTGGAGTTTGACAAGTGGATTACATAGGTAAAAGTTAAATTTTTCAAAAAAATGGAAATCTTAACTTTGGTGCTGCAGTATGGTCCAGACAAAACAGAAAAAAAACGGAGGTTCATAAAAATTCTGGAAAACTTCTAACTATGCGATTACTTCACTAAGCAAATGTCAATCGCGCTACTGAATTTCCAACTTAAGGCCGAAAGTTATGTTTCAAAACTTATGAAACAAGATTATGTGGCCCCAAAACAAAACATTTGTCAGTACTAACATAAAAATGTTCGTTTTGGATCATCCCAGGTTTTTTTTCAGTTTAATGGGAACATGACACAACAGCCAGAATTGGGAATTTTTGGGACATTTTGTAAAGATGACGAAAAAAAATTTTTTCATTTTTTTTCTCACCTGAATTGGGAATTTTCGTCTTCCAGTTGGGAAAAAACACCTTTTTGCCATTGGGAACGCAAGCAAATATTGGTCATCAAAATGGCAAAAAAAATTTACATCCAGACCTTCCAATACAACAACATCCATAGAGTAGCTTGTCGATTTGTTTTCAATGAAGTCAGGGCTTTTTTTTCACAGGTAGGGGAAGGGGCCTTTCTCAAATTTGGGGGAAAAATAACACAGTAAACTTGATGCAAACTGAATTTTCAGGGAAATCTGCATGAATTTAAGGATTTTTCCTAAGGGGAAGACGCCTATAAACAGCCCTTGCTATGGAAGGAATTAAGCCCTGGAAGTGAAAAAATCTTGCCACCACATGTTTGTAAGGAAGAAATTATGTATTCTGGCAACTGGACTGACTACTGATTTTTTGTCAGCTGTTAAGATCCACACAATTAGCATGATTTTCAGTAATTTTAATTCGAGAGAAACTTAAGTAAATGTATAAAATGTCACTTAAGTCTAATATAAGACCAAAATTTAAAATTTCTCAGCAGAAATACAAGGGCTCTTTCTCACATGTAGGGGAAGAGACCTTTTTCTTAAATTTGGGGAAAACCACTCACTACTTTTTCAAACAGGGGAAGAAAAACTTGATGTAAACTGAATTTCAGGGGAAAAATGCATGATTTCAAAGATTTTTCCTGAGGGGAAGACATCTATAAACCGCCCCAGCTGTAGAAGGGAAAAAACCTGAATACTTTTGACAGTAGAGTGGAAATAAATCCAATCTGGACTTGTGTATTTTACATTCAATTCCATGCAAAAAGTATATATCTGGTTTCTACTAAAATCCACCAAAATATAGGACAGGTAGGGTGGTGGAACTTTTTCTCAAATACGTATTTATTTTTTGTTTGGGAGACATAATTTAATATGAAAATGAAAAAATAAACGGCAAGACAAATATTGATGAAGACCACAAAAACCCTACGATCAGCAGGAAAACACAGGTTAGTCAGGTAAGTGGAAACCAGGTAGTTTTTTTTTAAACCCTAAACACTTAGCAAATGCAGCCTGATAAGAAATGCAAAAATATTACCAGGACATGGAGGGTAAAAAAGTCAGAATGCTGAAGAGCCCGTATCAGTATTTCAGTTTTAAAATACAATAGAGCCAACTTTACAGAACACGAAGTATTGAGAACTTAAATTTATTGACTAAATACTAATAGAAAAAAGAGAAGGTTCTATAATCATTCTCAGAAGAAATCATGTATAACGAATCTAGTGAAATTTAATACAAAAACTGAATGCTTCGCTTGTTTGCGAATCTACCTGCAAGCAGATTATGATGTTATTTCATCCAATGAGTTAATTACTATGACAATAGTGAATCATTTAAGCTTAAACTCAGACCCTTCTCACTCCAGCAGAGTATGTCTAATAAATGTTGCCATGGAAACCGGTCTACCATTTAATCCTACTAGAATTAAGCAACACCGGCATGGTTTTACAGGTAAGTATAACTAATATTTAATACAGGGACAAAAAACCAACAGTTGCCAGTTTGCGCCGGATGACGAATTTAATGCTAGTCATGCAATTTCAAATTCAGTAAGAAAATTGTGCAATAAAAAAATTAAAAGTCAATTTCTAGGACATTATCGACACTTAAGAAGGGTACACGAAGAGGATTCCTAACAAAGGGCTACAAAAATTTGTAAAAAAACAATATTCTAACATACAGAATTTTACACATTTGGATGTCATGATCCAACTAGTGACTCAGTGTGGAAATTCTTCAGTTCTGCCAAAGAAAATGTCCATCACTTTGTGTTATTGATGAAAACAGGATTTTTATAAGCCTCTTAAAAAAAGATACAGCTCATAATTACCACTAATTAGAGCTGTACCAACTGCAAAGCATTAGTAAATGATGTCAATGAGAGGACAGTTTAGAAAATAACATCATTGCAATTTGTTGCAGATGTCAGATACCCCCCCCCCCAATGCATTCTGATGCGTGAACCACATCAAATTTGTCACATTGTAACTACAGGCACAATATAGGATAGGAGAAATAACATGTATTCAACATACCTCATTATTTGGATCTTTATAGCCAATTTTAAGTGTATCCATGGCCCGAATCATAGCATTCATAGCCATGAAAATATTCTGGTAAACAATCTTGATGAAACTACGCTTATCATCCTCCGAGTACCCAGAGCCATGAATAATTCTCATTTGTTTGATGAATGTGCTCTTCCCACTCTCTCCAGTACCTGCAAAAAATCGAGGGAGAGAACTCAGTTTTTCCTAAAAAGCACTGTTACAGAAACGTATGCCCTGGAGCCATCAGGGACAAAAATTGCATCAGATTGATAAATATCAACTAATATCCAGGGCCTTCATTTGACCCTTAAAACAGCATTCTGTCCCTTGAAATCAGTAAAATGAAGCTTTTGACTCTTGAGAATTGGTAGCAAAGGGTCAAATTTACAATAAAATTGGAAGGAAATTTTGTTGACTCTGAATTATCAGGTAAGGGTCATTTTCTACTCCTAAGTTTTGATGTCTAGTGAAAACCCTGAATATCAGATCTTTGTTTAGCCCTTCTTCTGACACATTTAAACAAGAGACAGATAACTAACAAACAGGAGCCAACAAAAATTTTCTATCAAACTAAATTCTTGTTGAAGAAAAAACTGAGGCCACTCTATAGACGACGAATTGTGAAAATAACTTGAGAGAAATTGACATCACATGATAGAATATCATATAACATCAACAATCTTTGCTCAATGTTTAACATAAATATTGCAAAATTGGTAAATAGATAAATTACACAGATTGTTGAAGCAAGGTCGTACAACACAAGAACAGAAAATGCCCAAAATTAAATACACTTAACATGATAACACAAATAAAGAACATATCATCATAAAAATATAGATCTAAATAGCACTATTTATTTGGACAATGAAGACTTACGATTTCTTTGTTCTATTTTCCACGATAACTTTTACTTGAATCAAATTTTGTTTCACAAGAAACTAAAACAATTTTTATTTCATCAACGCAAATAATCAGAGAAGTTATGCCTCATGGATGAGGTAATCAGTAATTATCATTCATTTCAACTGAACAAGATATTTAGTTATTGAAAGCCTACACACCCCAGTTGCGGAAACTCTACAGTTGATTTATTAAGTTGATTAAATGATTTTGGAAAAGGGCAAATGTTAGTATTGGCAACGATGTAACTATGATTTAACACGAATTTGAAGCTTAAAAAGACACATGGGAGATGTATCTCTTTCAATAAATGACAGAGGAACTTGGACTTAGTGCAGGAGCTAATTTTAATTCAATCGTGCTACTAATCTGAACAGGTGTGCCATAGTCAAAAGATTACATGCATGATGTATAGCACAATCTTTGTAAGGAAGTATAGTGCAATGGCTCTTATGTTTTATGAAACTATCATAAACCGTCAAACCGAAACACAGGAAATACTCCCGAGTTAACAAAGCAATGTTCTCATTAAGCAGTTTTATCATAAAGCACGAAAACCAAACTGAGAAACTCAAGTTAATCTACGGATAATATACAAATGCATGAAGTTAAGGATTTCAATAAGTTGTCATTGATTTTGTGATTTCCATACTTGAATTACCATGACTAGACCCTATTGACAACAACAAATATTTTCCACAATCACCATGTAGATTAAAAACAACACCTGATGCTGATTGATAGATGGATTCGTATAACAAATGACAATACAGTCCGATGAGAGACTACACCGTAGTACACGAAGTGACAGTTTTGTGCAAAATATAAACAGGTTAGTTGCACCCACAATTACATTGGTTTTACGGCTAGCAATCAGCGTGAAACGGGCTCAAAATGTTATATGAAAGAATATGAACAAATATGCAAGGATATCACAGTAAAATTTGAGAAATTGTGTGGATGTCAGAGATAGTTTTCCAAGAAAAAATCGAGACATCCATGATTATTAATATTCAAGATGGCCGACAATTCACGAGATTTTGATGCAAAACGACAATTTTTTGCACAATATTACAACAATGACGGGTGATTTCACATTATTATACCCACCAAGCAACAAAAGTTTAAGTTCCCTTCTAGCATCTCTTTTGTCTTTACGCAATTGTCGTTCGATTTCTTGGTTAATACGTTTCTGTTCTTGCTGCTCAGCGCTCAGACAGCACGCCATCTTGAATACGAAGGACCTGAAACTCACGGTCGGTGAGTCAGGTGTAATAAACACACGCTATCTTCCCCAGAGTTAAACTACTACCGGCGTCTCAGGCCCCGGAATGAACCCCTTTTCCAATCTGAAAACAAACCGAAGCCCAAACGTGGCTCCTTTTGCAGAAAACATCCAAAGTAACAGACGCTTATAGCCAACTCAGCTTCTGCATAAACAGGGTGTGGTGAGTGGAAGGGAGGGCAAAAACTAGATGGAATAGCGTTCGATAAAATTTCAATCTTGCAGAAAATGTGATGTTATTGGAGTAAAAGGGCCTAATTTCTTGCGCAAATACTTTGAATAAATTATTTTGAAATTAACTAGGCGGCTTTAGGCATAAATGCAGGCAGAAAAAATCGCAATTTATAACTTTATACGTATTATGCATGATTAGAACAGCATATAATAATTTAAGCTGGTTCTCTGTTTTAGACAGTAGCGATCAACTTCATAAATATTGAATCAAAACAATGCCCGGAACCAGTCAATTCGGATATGATTTTCCGTTCCAGCCTCGAATAGTGGAACAAGGTTTTGCATTAATAATGAGCCGGCGAAAATGCTGAATGAAATAGTTTTGATTCAGAAAAATAGTCAGCGTCATTTGGACGGAATTTTCATGTCTCGATTTTTTACCAAGCGCTTCAACGTTTTGAATATTCTCAAATCTAGAAGTGTTTAAAACGCATTTTAAACAAAAATCTAGCATTTGATTCATGGGCGTTGTTTTCCAAACCAGATTAATTTTCAGTTGCGGCTCAAGACGGCGAGTCACCAATTTGTGAACCCCATATCTTGTCTAACTCGACTCGGATGCATATCCTTCTGTTAGACATGCTTATATAAATTCAGTTTATACGATTAATGGGATATTTACGTAGGATTTTGCTTTCATTCCCGTCAAATGGAGGTGTGGCACACGACCTAGAACCGCCCCTGCTGTGTAATCATCATCGCGAATGAATACTCTATAAACCTTTAAAAAATGCAGGGGCGTAGACAGCGTGTGTAGCCAAGTTACTATTGAATAACTAGAACTATTAAGCATCTAGAAATTTTGTCAATATATGATATCATGACATCTAAACTAATAGTAATAATTAGACCAATTCTGAATAATAAAACTAATTAAGAGATTACCTTTTCTATTTAATTACCGTCAATACATGTATTATAAATAATTAATTGTAACACGGGCTTCTACTTCCGGTCCCATTTTTTTTTTCAAAAGAAATAAGGACTTATTTTTCTTACATTTTTTAAAGTATTTTTGTCTTAGAAATTTCAGGTATCTGGTACAACGAGATATCTAAGCTGTTAAATACTTGTGCTAATTTGGGAAACTGCGATCTAGCAGCCATTGTAAACTACCTAGAATGTATACAATACGCGTGTAGTGTCCCAATCTCATCTGGTTCATGAATTGTATAGGCCTCATCAGCTGCAAAACACTAACTATAACTACTATACTGAAGCCCTATTTCCTATTTGTCAATTATTTGATCACGTGATCTTATCGCGCATCTAATGAGAGGTACCCAGTACAGAGTATTGTCATTATCACAACCGCAACTGAACAGAGCCGCTCCTGACGTTATGTATTTTACGAAGGGAGACTATCCAGTTTGTAACTTATTAAGTATTCTTACAGAGTAACTTCCCTTAGTAGAAAATGACTAAACTAGTACCCGTTGACTCTGGTGTTCTGCAACATGGAACGGGGAGCAGTTTAACTTCATGTTTGTTTGTTTATCGTAAATGGACTACACTCTTAAGAAAGCAGGTATTTAAAAATGTTTTCATGTGACCAGTAAGCTCTTAAACGTAGAAGAGTGCCTGAGAGTTCTCCCAGTAGCGGACGAAGGGGCAATGCTCAAGTGCTCCCTGTGTGTGGGGGAGAGTTGCCGGCGAGAATGTTCAAGTAGCCGGTTGATTTTTCTGGCTTCAGGCTCATTTCTACACTCCCGGGAACGAAATCCCAACGATTCAATACACTTTATGGGTTTAATATAATTAATATCTATATGGACCAATACGTTGATATTTAAAAATATAGAAATGAATTAAATAGTAAAATATTTGGGTAACAATACAATATGTCTATGCCTGATTGTGTTAATTTGCAGAAGATGCTAAATTTGGGAGACAATAATTTAGGATGGGGCGTTCCTTAAGAGATGGACATTAAATAGCGAGCATTATACGAAATCTTTTTTAGTACTTATTGATATTTAGTCCAAGTATGCCCCCAATGTATACATTGGAGACAAATATTTTCTTCTAGTACATCACAGGAGATAAACGCTGTTCGTAATCTGCAAGAGGAGAGAAGAGTTACGCCCCTTGTTTATGGTTACCTTTAAAGTTACAGTCAAACATGTGTTTGCAGCCATTTCCGAATAAAGGCCACCCTGTGAATAAAGGCCATTCTTTTAAACACTGTGACGTCATTAATTATTTAGGTCAAACTGACATATGAATAAGGTCATTTGTCAATAAAGGCCACACTTTGTCTTTCCCAAGGGTGGCTCCTGTTCACGGGTATGACTATATAGCGATAGCATTATATTATTTTAGGACACAAAACGAATACATTGAAAGTACGAAGGCCGTGGTTCGAATCCCAATCGCGACAGGACATACCCTTCTATGAAAATTTGACAAAATTGTCGACTTTCCTCCAGATGTGGAGAAGTTGCCGGCTCCTTGTGGAAGAGTAAGTTAGTACTGGCTAGTATACAGTCCAGGAAAACTGACTATGTGAACCGGTCGCCGAATATAATTGAAAAATTGTTGAGATACGGCGTTAAACCCCAGTGACAGTAAGTCACATAAAAACAAAAAAAATAGAAACAAACAGAATGTATGACTACTTAAGTTAACAGCGAAATATTAGTTCAACAATAACAATAAATATGTTTTGTCCTCCATTTTTGTAATGATTTTATACGTTGGGTTTTGGTTGGTGAATTTTCTTGGAGGTAGTATTTATGAGAAGGAAGGTGTTTGTGCTTGTGTTGATTTGCGAGTATCATTTTCTTATTTTAATTTATTCAATACATAAAGTTATACAAAAATATATATATCACAAATTTTACAAGCATGAAAATTCTAGTGAAGTAAAAGGTAAAAAATCTTAATGGACTTGAGGCAAGAGAACTATTTTATCAAATTATCTTTATAAGTTAAATCTGAGTTTACCAGCCCTCTGTAAATAACGACCACAATGTGCAAGAAAGGCCATCATTTAAAGCACTTTACTTGATACATTAGGCGTAATGAATTTCTTAATGAAGTACGACTGTTCATAAAGGTGATAGTTCTGCTCGCTGCCTCGTGGTCTTTATTAAAAAGTTTTACAGAACAATATTTTTGACACAGAATTAAGCGTTATAGGTTGTTTATGCTTAACGCTAATCACTCGTCTATTCTAATGTACCATTGATTCAAGACAACAAATATACCAAACTCCACCCACCGGTTACTTCATAAAGCTATGCTACAGTAACATGTGTCTTCATGTGACCATAGCTGGATCACGTGAGTGTTAAAATGGCGGATACGCTGTTTTGTGAGTAAGAAAGTGACATTATTGTTTTATTTCACGTAAAGAGTCAAGCGACACAATTTCCAAGGCATCTTTTTCTGAGTAATAAAGATTTATTGAGTATTTTATGAGTTGTTCATGAGGGAGAATCACTTTGTAGGGAAGGATTGTTTGCATGTATAGACCGGAGTGTCAGTAGAATGATTTTTCTTTTTTTTGATATTACCTTATCAATTTTCTACCATTAGGCGTCTTATATATTTGAAACAGATCCATTCTGATAGGTAGATAGTTTATTTCATTATCCAATACATATACAATGTATGTCAGAGGATATAAATTAAGCACAGCGAACAATGAATACTACACAAAATACCCATGTATAAATAATGTACCCATTAAATAAGGATATACATTTTGTACATAGCAGAAGGTCATATTATCAGATATTTTAAAGGCTTTAGAACAACTTTATGCAGATATGTGAAACAGAAAAAGAAAAGAAAAAAAATATGACGTGTAAATTAACGTTACAAATTAATATATATACTATAGTACCTCTTGCAGAAAAAGCTTTTTGAATAAAGGTACACATTTTTTTAAATAATCTATTAGGTATTCGTCGAAACCAAAATTTAAAAAAATGGTTAAAATCTTGACGAAAAAGTTTATCGCCACAGAGGTCTCCGATACTCGTAATGGGAGATCACTGCGTGGGAGATTGATATGAGACAAAACGGCATAAACTCGTTATAGCTTCAACTATCGTTGTCATTTTTCAGAAATACGTTGACCCAGGACACAAAACAGTTATACCTAGATACGAGTGGTATGGTTTGTTTAATTGATTGTGTTTATAGCATTTAAAGGTGATGTACGGGATGTGAAAAATATCAAACGTGTATAGAATTAAATCCAATATTTAGCTGAATTATTGATTGCTTCTCAACTGATATTTTTCATAAAATCTAGCACTGTTCTTTTTCGCTTTATGTGTTAACCGGTTTAGTCTGGTATTGAAATCGAAAGTTGAACGGTATTTAGGACTTAATAACATTGTTGTAAATTCTCGGATGACAAAGTGAATGACTTTGGACTAAAATGCTTCATGTTGGATGTTTAATTCGCTTTATTGCGACGAAACCTTTTCCGGATAAACAAGTGTACATATCAATGTAACTAAATTAATTGAACTAACCCGTGATTGATCGCTGATACGGAATGTGTTTATACATGTACTTTAGCATTTACCTATCCTGATATGGATTTTGTGATTAAACTGGTCCCCGTTCCATCTTGCAGTGTACCAAATACAACCAGAGTCAACGGGTACCAGTTTATTTTTGGATATGCCTTACTATTGGTTTAATTGTTAAGATAACAATGAAAGCAAGCTAGTATAGTGACGAAAATACATCGCGTGAGTTATTTTTTGTAAAAGAAGTGAATTGTATAATAATATAATACATAAAACATTTCGTTAAGTAAGCAACTCTGATCGTACAGCTGAAATTTGTAGTTTCGGATATAAACTGCTTATAGCACGAAAGTTTGTCATGAAATAAAGCAACTTAAGTATGCCTGTTAAGAGTAGATAAAATGGCGGATTCAAAGGCGGAAGTTGATGGACAAGTTGAACGAATGTGTCAACCTTGTTTAAAAAAAGTCATTAAACGTACAGCTGATGTATTTTGTTCAGAATGTAGTGAATTTCAATGTACCGATTATTCAAACATTCATACAGTTTATAGTTTCATGAAAAATCACAAAGTATTAAGTGTGAAAGAGAACCAATCGCTTCTCGCTTCAATTAAAACTAAGAAAGTTGAAATGAACGGATTTGACATTTGTAAGAAACATGATGAACGATTTAAGTTCTACTGTAAGGATCATGAAATATTAGTATGTAGTACTTGCGCATTTGTACATCACAGAAAATGTGATAATGTTGTTGAGATCGAAAATGTTGCGAAGGAAAGCCAGTGTGATGAATTAAAGAATAAATTAGAAACAGCCTTAGCAACGACGAAGCAAAGTGTAGAAAACTTGAAGGAGGCAACATCGTGCCTGTCGTTCGACTTTCAGGAGATACCAGAAAGGCTGAACAAAATGAAGGAAGAGTTCGTGAAAATGTTTGATGATTTCGCTAAGAATGTGACAGAAGACGCAGTAACCTATAGAGACAAGACTACAGCAAATTGGACAGAAAAAATGAGAGAATGTGAAAATCACATCTCTGATATGGCCAAATCGCTCGACATTATTGAGGAATCGATTTCAAACGGGACAGCATCTGAACAATTCATCATAGAGCGATCTATGTCTGATGTTGTAAAACAGCAAACCAATGAAGCTGTTACCGTTTGTACTGATCTAAAAGTACTGAATGTTGCTTGCAATTTCGAAAAGCGCTTTGAAGAATTCAAAGTAAGCATAATGTCTACACTGACCTCTACCGAGTTTAACGTGAATTACAATGTTCCGAGGAAAACAAAGCTTGAACTGATTACATCCATAGATTTAAAGAAGACTGGTGATTATGTTAATGAACCATTCTATACTGGTCTAGATTTTCTTCCTGATGGTAGACTAGTGGCGGTGGATAACAATAATGGTAAATGTTTGATATATGATGAGAACCTGAAACTACAGACTTCATATAAATTACCATATGATCGTCCTAATAGTGTAGTAGCTGTTTCTAATGAGGATATCACGATAACAGCGAGAAATAGACTGGATTTTCTTCATATAAGTAACACAAATGTAATCACACTGAACAGAACGTGTGAAGTAAAAGCTTCATGTGATTCTATAAGCATGAAAGATGATGAGAACTTTGTTGTTGGTTGTTATAACGACACAATTCCAGTTCGTATAGTATCAATGTCTGGTGAAGAGAAAACATTTGATATCGTGTTTCCGTCAAAGAAATACCCCGTAGACAGCATCTTTTGTACGTACATACGTGGTCAGGATAAACTCGTGATGTCTGATAGGGATGAAGATACAATTTATATATACGACATCAAGACTGGTGAGAAGATTGTCGTGAAGGATGATTTAATCAAGACACCACGTGATGTAACTGTTGGTCCATGTGATCATGTGTTTGTGTGTAGTAAAGATACAAACTCAATAGTTGAGATAACACCTGGAGGTCGTGTATTGTCATCACATAAGTTAGATATTTACTTCCCTCAATATCTTGCCGTGTCAAAGAATAGAAGAAGACTTGCTGTCAGACATATCGCATTAAGGGAATTAACACTATACAAACTTAAATCAGAATAATCGTACCAATCAAGCTCTGTGTGTTATGTTCGTGGAAATTATTGATATCTACATAACGGCACAATTCGATTTGAATTGTTTTATCATCTTCAGATATTTTCACCGTCATTTGAAAATTTAGCTCAATCGCAATGATGCATGTAAAAAATTATCTTGGCTGAAATGAATGAATTGATATCAACGACGAAAATTATAACGTGAGTAGATAATATCATGCTTTATCATCCATAGTCCACTTAATACCACAAGGAACTTACCTTTGATCTGTTTGAGTTAAAATTGGCGGTTTTATGCTTTGCTGCCAATTTATGACAACGCCGTGTCAGAAATGTTCAAAACAAAGAAATTGTGGAACCGCAGTAATCCGCTATACATTACCATACATTACTTAACTTAAAACGCCTATGTATGTCCGTTTTGACGCTCAAAATACAAGGAAGATTTAGGCATGCCGAGAAAATCTGAAAACTTAGTAAACTAGTCCGCCATTTTAATCGATATCGCGCCTTATCGATTACTCAATCAAACGGATAATTTCACGGTGTCTTAAATCATAGCATAATACAATTCTGTTATACATGTAGTTTAAAGATTTATTTTTTAAGTTAATTTGTAGTAAGTTAGTACATGCATAGTTCAGTCTGTTAACGTAATGATAGTATTCTTGTGAATAACTTGTGTTACAAATGTACAATCTATTCACGCTACGTATGATGTACAGTAAAACCTCGTTATCTCAAGGAGTCATCGGAACAGACTAAGTGCGCGAGTTAAACGTGGTGTTCGTAATAACGAGATGTTTGTTTTTTTTTTCGTTGAAAATTACACACATCAAATAAGTAGATAATTGGCAGGTTTTAAAAACTCCTCGAGATAAGTCAGGTGCTCGTGATATCGATGCTCGTAATAACGAAGCTTTACTGTATATGCATTTATGTTTGTGTTGATACATGTATTTTCAGCTATCATAATATGAAAGATAGAGTGTGCAGCATAACATTAGACAAATTTCAGGGTCCCTATATATGTACGTATTGCAATTAAATATCACATAGCGGCCACTTTAATATTTAGATCACCTTATTTCAGAGACCAGTAGCATTTAAACAGATTTTTATTAGGTTTATTATTCAGAACCATTTCTTGGTCACGATATACGTATCAGTAGGTTTTACTTTACATGTTTAATATTTATCCATATATGTTTGTACTTTCTTTCCATTATCAGGAGCAAAATAATGTTTGTTTCTGGCCAAGTTTTCATTAAAATTAGGGCCGGTACGAAGGGATTTTTGTTATTCTTTATAGGTAAAAAACGCAAAAAGGTTAAACAGTGGATGATTCGTTCCTTGGGCTGATAAAAAGTCTAGGGTCGTGGGAAAAAAATCAGGGTAGGTCTTGTAACCGAAAACAAACAATTTTTACGCCTAATCATATCTTGACATTTTTTTCTGAGTGATTCTGAGGTATTTTTGTTCCTTCATAATAACATGCTTAGGGTAAAAATGCGAATTAAGAACTGTCTCGTACATAGTAAACCTTAAGCACAGAATATGTTGAAATACAACTGAGCTATTTAAGGTAAGCGTCATCAGCTGAGCTCCGCCCATCAATAGATGTCCTGACCACTTATGCTCGGAACATGCTTTGGGTGGTGGACAGATAGTGTTGGTCTGTCAGAACCCCGGTTACGATGGCTGTCAAGTTGGTTCATAACGACGTAACCAGAGACGATTGGACCTCCATTTTCCAGTTTTCCCAATCAATGAATTGTAGCCTCTCGGGTCTTTGATATTGTATATAAACTAAGTCATGTGATGTTGTTGCTTTCTAAATGATATTTCAACATTCTTCATTGTAATAAAGATATTAGTCACAATCTATTTCGTTGTATTTATGTGCAATTCAAATGCATTCTCATTGAAGAAATGCTGCTGTTATTTGTTGCAATGTTTTGTTAAAGATATTTGTAATTAAAATAAAGACTCATTTAATGACTCCATCAATATTAAAACAACTTAAATGTAACAACCAGCCATTCCCTCCATACTTCAACTTAATAATTATTCCACCTCAATATTAACATCAATTTAAGGGAGGCTATGTTTCAGTTTTGCTAAAAAAGTGTGTTACGTTATACATTGTAGATTTTTTTCCAAATTAAGATAATTACGTCTCTGGATTGCGTAACGCGCATGCGTATAATTTCCTCTTAAACTTCACTCTTTCCATCTGAAGTACCTGTTATGTAATACACGGACTCCCTGAAAGTGATATTAAATTTAGGATAAGTGTGAGTAGAACAAATGACTTTGCTTACAAGATATTTAAGGACGATTTCGGTAGTTCGTAACGCGCAACATTTCTGCACATAAGGGAGACAATACAGCTCTTCACGGAAGAAACACTTGCATAGTTTTCGGACAACTAACGTATCCGCGAGCGCGCTAAATACGCAACCTATAATGTGTGCTCTATTTTTTAATAGTGACTAATTTATGTGAAACACTACATGTACAGTTCAAAATTGAATTACTTCATATGACTGTAATAGAGGTTCATCATTTATTGCAAATATTTGTTGATGATGTAGCTGATATTAGGACTCTGAGCTAACATTACCTCAAAGACTCAAGTGTTCTTTTAAAGTGAAATATGTGGTACGAAATTGTTCTAAGATATATATCAAAACTAAAACATTTTATTGGATGATAAACAGAAAACTACACTTTATTAACTTCATATACACATTACAAAATTTAACTGAAATTGGCAAATATTTGTTGACGATGCAACAGAATTTAGAAGTTGGAGGTAAAATTAGCTCAGTAACCCCATGTTTTTATCTCTGAAATGTGTTTATTAGACATTGTTCTACGATGTATATATAAATTAGAAAGGAAAGTTTTATTGGAAAATAGGCAAAATCTTTATTAACTTGATATGCATATTTTTGATATTAATCATATTTGTCGACTATTTTTGACAATATAACTGAATTTCAGAGTTGAGACTGAAATTAGCTTGGTAACCTCATGTTTTTATTACTGAAATATGTTTATTAGACATTGTTCTAAGATATATATCAAAATTAGAAAGTTTTGTTGGAAGAATATTGGAAAAGGGGGAATAAAAGATGAAAAATAATATTTTTTTTGTCGAAATTGCAACCCATTTTTTCATGCATGCAGTTGAAAATAAAGACATAGTATGACAGAATTAAATCATTTTTGGTATACATTGTGTTAAAATAACACAATATATGCCAAATGAATACTTACATGTAAAAACAGAATGTTTGAGCATGATTTTATCATGATATAACAGTAATAGTATGTGTTTAGCGATAAGCTCTTTGTACACAGCAAATCTTAAAAACAGCTGCACACCTACACAAAGTATGAGCTGTTATCTTGAAAACGAGTTCGGTGACCCCTGTTTTTCTTTCCATTTTTGGATTTGTTATACTTTTTTCTATAAAATATGAAAAAATGATCACTTTTCCTTGAATAAAACAAAATGCAGAAATCGTCCTTTAAGCTTCAACTTAATGTTAGTCTTATCTCAGGAAATTGGATTTCCAGTCTTTCAACAAACAAAATGAAATACATGTACATGTATAAAAAAAAACTCAATAAAAATACAAGCGAGTAAAGAGTCGAACAAACCAGTCAGTCAAACAGATATGTTTAAATCTGTCATATTCCCGACAATACTCACATCCAATAACATAGTAAAAAGCAAGGGAATTAAAAATTATCTGATAAACCAATTATAAAAACGCTGAGTGAAAGGTGAATTTGGAATGATTAGCGACAAATGCCGTTGTTTGTAATGTCCATTTATTATTATTACTGTTATTCAGGAGAGCAGCTGTAGTCACTATGGGTTTGTTTCTGGCTACATGCGCGTCAGAAATAGGGTATTTTTAATAGGTATCTTTGGGTGCTTTTATTCTTGAATGCCGCTTTTGTGATTATTCTTATGCGGCAAGGTTAAAAAAGCTGATGTTTCCTTCTTCGGGTCTAATAAATAGTCTAGGGGCAGGTCAGGTAACCAGAAACAAGTAATTTTTACGCCTAATTAAGCAGATTTATCTGGTTTCCGATTTCATAATACATGTATCCTCAATAATATTTAGGAGAAAGCTGAATAATTAATTAAAACAGACTTAACTGGTTTCCGATTTCATAATACATTTTGTATCCTCAGTGATATTTTGGAGAAAGCCGAATTATTAATTAAAGCAGATTTGACTGGTTCCCGATTTTGTGATATCCTCAATGAAGAATTGATAAATTATCAACTAATTAAGATTACCTGGTTCCCGGTGTTGAATACGAAGTACGTTGATTTCTATCCAGTATGTCCTGTAGATAAACTTCGAATTTTTCTTGCCTGCAGCTGCAACACAGAATATAACTTAAGTAAACTGGTTTGTTCGTTCGTTCGTGTGTGCGTACGTGCGTGCGAGTTTCAGATTGAACGTTCATTTATCTGTCCGTTCGACTGTCCGTTCGTTGGTATTTGGATTACAGTCGTTTTCAACTATATTTTAGTATTTTGTAAGATCTTTTGTGACTAGTTAGCACTCACTAGTTTCCGTAGTCAATTCCCGCTCACCAACGTGATGCATGCCAAACCCAAATGGGTAGAAAATATCACATAATGTACGTTAGAATACTAGGTTATAGCGAAGTCCTAGTGCCTCAAAACTAGACGTAAATCTTTCAAAATATCCATATTTGGCAATATTCATTATATTGAGATAAGGGACGAACTGGTCAGGATATAATAATTACTCCAATGCATCCCATTTTTCATTATACCAGAGTTCACTATAACCGTGGTTCACTGTATATCTTGGGTCATACTGCATTTTGCATTGTTAAAAGACTTAGTTATGCATGTCAGAGAGACAAGCGGTACCAGACCCGGGATATAAACAAATTTCAACCTAAATGAATAGTCTCGCTGCAAATGATTCAAGACAAACATTATCTATGATGGCGTGTGATAAGATTCAAGCCTATTGTACCATCGGGTTTTTCAAAGAACGGATTCTCCTCACCCGAGAAACTTATATCAGAGTCCACTTCGTCGAAAGATCTGTAACTCTGCCTAGAAGTAAAGATATCGCAGTATGAATGCCGATTAACTAAAATAGTGTAAGCGAAACAAGTAGCAAAAAGAATACAACACAAAAGTCACATTACAAGCCAATAACTGGCACAAACTTCGAGCAGTTGTCTCCCCTGACAGTGAGATGCTGTCGCAGTTCAAAGGGAGATAATCGTTATTGAGATAGTATTCTGATTGAAGATCATTAAGTGGGAAATGTGGGAATAAATGGATGGATGGATGAATGGATGGATGGATTGATGGATGGATGGATGGATGGATGGATGGATGGATGGATGGATGGATGGCACAAAGTGGTCTCATCATGGAGGTTTTAGTGTACATGGATACAATTTGGTACTTGCCCATAAATACTACTCACATATATATCTCTGGCGGGTTATTTGACGAAACAACCCCATGGCCTCTAGGTAGTGTCAAGTGACTGCTCCCTTTCGTTAGGCCAATAGTTCATACTTGAGACGGTGAAGATAAGACTGGGGATTCTACATCATCATAATTCCATGAATCTCTTCTGTAAATAGAATAAAATGTAGTGAATGGTACATTTAATTGTATTCAACCAACTTCAGGCTATTTTTTTGGACGTGACTCGTTCTTTAATTTAAGCTATGCTTTGTTTTGTGTACTTCCGCGTTGTTTGCGCGTGCGGGAGGGGGTGATCCATGCATTAATAATGAGCCGGCGAAAATGCTGAATGAAATAGTTTTGATTCAGAAAAATAGTCAGCGTCATTTGGACGGAATTTTCATGTCTCGATTTTTTACCAAGCGCTTCAACGTTTTGAATATTCTCAAATCTAGAAGTGTTTAAAACGCATTTTAGACAAAAATCTAGCATTTGATTCATGGGCGTTGTTTTCCAAACCAGATTAATTTTCAGTTGCGGCTCAAGACGGCGAGTCACCAATTTGTGAACCCCTTATCTTATCTAACTCGACTCGGATGCATATCCTTCTGTTAGACCCGCTTATATAAATTCAGTTTATACGATTAATGGGAGATTTACGTAAGATTTTGTTTTTATTCCCGTCAAATGGAGGTGTAGCACGCGACCTAGAACCGCCCCTGCTGTGAAATCATCATCGCCAATGAATGCTCAATAAACCTTTGAAAAATGCAGGGGCGTAGACAGCGTGTGTAGCCAAGTTACCATAAAATAACTAGAAATATTAAGCATCTAGAAATTTTGTCAATATATGATATCATGACATCTAAACTAATAGTAATATTTAGACCAATTCTGAATAATAAAACTAATTAAGAGATTACCTTTTCTATTTAATTACCGTCAATACACGTATTATAAATAATTAATTGTAACGCGGGCTTCTACTTCCGGTCCCATTTTTTTTCAAAAGAAATAAGGACTTATTTTTCCTACATTTTTTAAAGTATTTTTGTCTTAGAAATTTCAGGTATCTGGTACAACGAGATATCTAAGCTGTTAAATACTTGTGCTAATTTGGGAAACTGCGATCTAGCAGCCGTTGTAAACTTGCTAGAATGTATACAATACACGTGTAGTGACCCGATCTCATCTGGTTCATGAATTGTATAGGCCTCATCAGCTGCAAAACACTAGCTATAACTACTATACTGAAGCCCTATTTCCTGTTCCAACTGAACAGAGCCGCTCCTGACGTTATGTATTTTACGAAGGGAGACTATCCAGTTTGTAACTTATTAAGTATTCTTACAGAGTAACTTCCCTTAGTAGAAAATGACTAAACTGGTACCCGTTGACTCTGGTGTTCTGCAACATGGAACGGGGAGCAGTTTAACTTCATGTTTGTTTGTTTATCGTAAATGGACTACACTCTTAAGAAAGCAGGTAAGCTATTAAACGTAGAAGAACGTAGAAAAGTGCCTGAGAGTTCTCGCAGTAGTGGGCGAAGGGGCAATGCTCAAGTGCTCCCTGTGTGTGGGGGAGAGTAGCCGGCGAGAATGTTCAAGTAGCCGGTTGATTTTTCGGGCTTCAGGCTCATTTCTACACTCCCGGGAGCGAAATTCCAACGATTCAATACACTTTTTGGGTTTAATATATTTCATATCTATATGGACCAATATGTTGATATTTAAAAATATAGAAATTAATTAAATAGTAAAATATTTGGATAACAATACAATATGTCTATGCCTGATTGTGTTAATTTGCAGAAGGTGCTAAATTTGGGAGACAATAATTTAGGATCGGGCGTTCCTTAAGAGATGGACATTAAATAGCGAACATTATATAAAATCTTCTCTAGTACTTATTGATACTTAGTCCAAGTATGCTCCCATTGTATTCGTTGGAGACAAATATTTTTTTCTAGAACATCACAGGAGATAAACGCTGTTCGTAATCTGCAAGAGGAGAGAAGAGTTCCGCCCCTTGTTTACGGTTACCTTTAAAGTTACAGTCAAACATGTGTTTGCAGCCATTTCCGAATAAAGGCCATCCTGTGAATAAAGGCCATTCTTTTAAACACTGTGACGTCATTGATTATTTAGGTCAAACTGACCTACGAATAAAAGTCATCTGTCAATAAAGGCCACACTTTGTCTTTCCCAAGGGTGGCTTTTGTTCACGGGTATGACTATATAGCGATAGCATTATATTATTTTAGGACACAAAACGAATACATTGAAAGTACGAAGGCCGTGGTTCGAATCCCAATCGCGGCAGGACATACCCTTCTATGAAAATTTGACAAAATTGTCGACTTTCCTCCAGATGTGGAGAAGTTGCCGGTTCCTTGTGGAAGAGTAAGTTAGTACTGGCTAGTATACAGTCCAGGAAAACTGACTATGTGAACCGGTCGCCGAATATAATTGAAAAATTGTTGAGATACGGCGTTAAACCCCAGTGACAGTAAGTCACATAAAAACAAAAAAAAAATAGAAACAAACAGAATGTATGACTACTTAAGTTAACAGTAGAGGTGAAACGATTCAAAAAATTTCGATTCGATTCGATTTCGATTTTTCATCCCACGATTCAATTTTTCGATTCGATTTTCGATTTTAAAAGGAATTAAATAGGACAAGAATAAAATAGCTATCCCACTAGTTTACGATGGAATGTATTTTCTTAAATACTGTAAACAATGGAACAAACGAAACATAAAACTTGTGAATAGGAAAAACTGAAACAGTAAAGAGCCTGACGACACGAGAAGAATGCTGATCTCGTTAGATTTCAGTCATTTTGACTCGCATACTACGGAAAATGAAAAAAAAAATCGAATCGAAATTGCCGTCATTGAATCGAATCGAATCGAGCATGAAAAATCGCGGTTCGCAATGGATCGCGATTAATCGTTTCACCTCTAGTTAACAGCGAAATATTAGTTCAACAATAACAATAAATATGTTTTGTCCTCCATTTTTCTAATGATTTTATACGTTGGGTTTTGGTTGGTGAATTTTCTTGGAGGTAGTACTTATGAGAAGGAAGGTGTTTGTGCTTGTGTTGATTTGCGAGTATCATTTCCTTATTTTAATTTATTCAATACATAAAGTTATACAAAAATATATATATCACAAATTTTACAAGCATGAAAATTCTAGTGAAGTAAAAGGTAAAAAATCTTAATGGACTTGAGGCAAGAGAACTATTTTACCAAATTATCTTTATAAGTTAAACGTGAGTTTACCAGCCCTCTGTAAATAACGACCACAATGTGCAAGAAAGGCCATCATTTAAAGCACTTTACTTGATTCATTAGACGTAATGAATTTCTTAATGAAGTACGACTGTTCATAAAGGTGATAGTTCTGCTCGCTGCCTCGTGGTCTTTATTAAAAAGTTTTACAGAACAATATTTTTGACACAGAATTAAGCGTTATAGGTTGTTTATGCTTAACGCTAATCACTCGTCTATTCTAATGTACCATTGATTCAAGACAACAAATATACCAAACTCCACCCACCGGTTACTTCATAAAGCTACGCTACCGTAACATGTGTCTTCATGTGACCATAGCTGGATCACGTGAGTGTTAAAATGGCGGATACGCTGTTTTGTGAGTAAGAAAGTGACATTATTGTTTTATTTCACGTAAAGAGTCAAGCGACAAAATTTCCAAGGCATCTTTTTCTGAGTAATAAAGATTTATTGAGTATTTTATGAGTTGTTCATGAGGGAGAATCACTTTGTAGGGAAGGATTGTTTGCATGTATAGACCGGAGCGTCAGTAGAATGTTTTTTTCTTTTTTTTTTCGATATTATTCTATCAATTTTCTACCATTAGGCGTCTTATATATTTGAAACAGATCCATTCTGATAGGTAGATAGTTTATTTCATTATCCAATACATATACAATGTATGTCAGAGGATATAAATTAAGCACAGCGAACAATGAATACTACACAAAATACCCATGTATAAATAATGTACCCATTAAATAAGGATATACATTTTGTACATAGCAGAAGGTCATATTATCAGATATTTTAAAGGCTTTAGAACAACTTTATGCAGATATGTGAAACAGAAAAAGAAAAGAAAAAAAATATGACGTGTAAGTTAACGTTACAAATTAATATATATACTATAGTACCTCTTGCAGAAAAAGCTTTTTGAATAAAGGTACACATTTTTTAAATAATCTATTAGGTATTCGTCGAAACCAAAATTTAAAAAAATGGTTAAAATCTTGACGAAAAAGTTTATCGCCACAGAGGTCTCCGATACTCGTAATGGGAGATCACTGCGTGGGAGATTGATACGAGACAAAACGGCATAAAGTCGTTATAGCTTCAACTAACATTGTCATTTTTCAGAAATACGTTGACCCAGGACACAAAACAGTTATACCTAGTTACGAGTGGTATGGTTTGTTTATTTGATTGTGTTTATATCATTTAAAGGTGATGTACGGGATGTGAAAAATATCAAACGCGAATAGAATTAAATCCAATATTTAGCTGAATTATTAATTGCTTTTCAACTGATATTTTACATAAAATCTAGTACTGCTCTTTTTCGCTTTATATGTTAACCGGTTTAGTCTGGTATTGAAATCGAAAGTTGAACGGTATTAAGGACTTAATAACATTGTGGTAAATTCTCGGATGACAAAGTGAATGACTTTGGACTAAAATGCTTCATGTTGGATGTTTAATTCGCTTTATTGCGACGAAACCTTTTCCGTACATATCAATGTAACTAAATTAATTGAACTAACCCGTGATTGATCGCTGATACGGAATGTGTTTATACATGTACTTTAGCATTTACCTATCCTGATATGGATTTTGTGATTAAACTGGTCCCCGTTCCATGTTGCAGTGTACCAAAGTACAACCAGAGTCAACGGGTACCAGTTTATTTTTGGATATGCCTTACTATTGGTTTAATTGTTAAGATAACAATGAAAGCAAGCTAGTATAGTGACGAAAATACATCGCGTGAGTTATTTTTTGTAAAAGGAGTGAATTGTATAATAATATAATACATAAAACATTTCGTTAAGTAAGCAACTCTGATCGTACAGCTGAAATTTGTAGTTTCGGATATAAACTGCTTATAGCACGAAAGTTTGTGATGAAATAAAGCAACTTAAGTATGCCTGTTAAGAGTAGATAAAATGGCGGATTCAAAGGCGGAAGTTGATGGACAACTTGAACGAATGTGTCAACCTTGTTTAAACAAAGACATTAAACGTACAGCTGATGTATTTTGTTCAGAATGTAGTGAATTTCAATGTACCGATTGTTCAAACATTCATACAGTTTATAGTTTCATGAAAAATCACAAAGTATTAAGTGTGAAAGAGAACCAATCGCTTCTCGCTTCAATTAAAACTAAGAAAGTTGAAATGAACGGATTTGACATTTGTAAGAAACATGATGAACGATTTAAGTTCTACTGTAAGGATCATGAAATATTAGTATGTAGTACTTGCGCATTTGTACATCACAGAAAATGTGATAATGTTGTTGAGATCGAAAATGTTGCGAAGGAAAGCCAGTGTGATGAATTAAAGAATAAATTAGAAACAGCCTTAGCAACGACGAAGCAAAGTGTAGAAAACTTGAAGGAGGCAACATCGTGCCTGTCGTTCGACTTTCAGGAGATACCAGAAAGGCTGAACAAAATGAAGGAAGAGTTCGTGAAAATGTTTGATGATTTCGCTAAGAATGTGACAGAAGACGCAGTAACCTATAGAGACAAGACTACAGCAAATTGGACAGAAAAAATGAGAGAATGTGAAAATCACATCTCTGATATGGCCAAATCGCTCGACTTTATTGAGGAATCGATTTCAAACGGGACAGCATCTGAACAATTCATCATAGAGCGATCTATGTCTGATGTTGTAAAACAGCAAACCAATGAAGCTGTTACCGTTTGTACTGATCTAAAAGTACTGAATGTTGCTTGCAATTTCGAAAAGCGCTTTGAAGAATTCAAAGTAAGCATAATGTCTACACTGACCTCTACCGAGTTTGACGTGAATTACAATGTTCCGAGGAAAACAAAGCTTGAACTGATTACATCCATACATTTAAGGAAGACTGGTGATGATGTTGATGAACCACACTATCCTGGTCTAGATTTTCTTCCTGATGGTAGACTAGTGGCGGTGGATAACAATAATGGTAAATGTTTGATTTATGATGAGAACCTGAAACTACAGACTTCATATAAATTACCATATGATCGTCCTAATAGTGTAGTAGCTGTTTCTAATGAGGATATCACGATAACAACGAGAAATAGACTGGATTTTCTTCATATAAGTAACACAAATGTAATCACACTGAACAGAACGTGTGAAGTAAAAGCTTCATGTGATTCTATAAGCATGAAAGATGATGAGAACTTTGTTGTTGGTTGTTATGACGACACAATTCCAGTTCGTATAGTATCAATGTCTGGTGAAGAGAAAACATTTGATATCGTGTTTCCGTCAAAGAAATACCCCATTAACAGCATCTTTTGTACGTACATACGTGGTCAGGATAAACTCGTGATGTCTGATAGTGATGAAGATACAGTTTATATATA
This sequence comes from Lutraria rhynchaena, assembly GCA_008271625.1. Taxonomy (NCBI): domain Eukaryota; kingdom Metazoa; phylum Mollusca; class Bivalvia; order Venerida; family Mactridae; genus Lutraria; species Lutraria rhynchaena. The sequence continues at coordinate 2,471,694 of VIBL01000030.1, forward strand.
CGACATCAAGACTGGTGAGAAGATTGTCGTGAAGGATGATTTAATCAAGACACCACGTGATGTAGCTGTTGGTCCATGTGACCATGTGTTTGTGTGTAGTCCAGGTACAAACTCAATAGTTGAGATAACACCTGGAGGTCGTGTATTGTCATCACATAAGTTAGATATGTACTGCCCTCGTTATCTTGCCGTGTCAAAGGATAGAAGAAGACTTGCTGTCACACGTATCGCATTAAGGGAATTAACACTATACAAACTTACATCAGAATAATCGTACCAATCAAGTTCTGTGTATTATGTTCGTGGAAATTAATGATATCTACATAACGGCACAATTCGATTTGAATTGTTTTTATCATCTTCAGATATTTTCACCGTCATTTGAAAATTTAGCTCAATCGCAATGATGCATGTAAAAAATTATCTTGGCTGAAATGAATGAATTGATATCAACGACGAAAATTATAACGTGAGTAGATAATATCATGCTTTATCATCCATAGTCCACTTAATACCACAAGGAACTTACCTTTGATCTGTTTGAGTTAAAATTGGCGGTTTTATGCTTTGCTGCCAATTTATGACAACGCCGTGTCAGAAATGTTCAAAACAAAGAAATTGTGGAACCGCAGTAATCCGCTATACATTACCATACATTACTTAACTTAAAACTCCTATGTATGTCCGTTTTGACGCTCAAAATACAAGGAAGATTTAGGCATGCCGAGAAAATCTGAAAACTTAGTAAACTAGTCCGCCATTTTTAATCGATATCGCGCCTTATCGATTACTCAATCAAACGGATAATTTCACGGTGTCTTAAATCATAGCATAATACAATTGTGTTATATATGTAGTTAAAAGATTTATTTTTTAAGTTAATTTGTAGTAAGTTAGTACATGCATAGTTCAGTCTGTTAACGTAATGATAGTATTCTTGTAAATAACTTGTGTTACAAATGTATAATCTATTCATGCTTCGTATGATGTACAGTAAAACCTCGTTATCTCGAGGAGTCATCGGAACAGACTAAATGCGCGAGTTAAACGTGGTGTTCGTAATAACGAGGTGTTTGTTTTGTTTTTGTTGAAAATTACACACATTAAATAAGTAGATAATTGGCAGGTTTTAAAAACTCCTTGAGATAAGTCAGGTGCTCGTGATATCGATGCTCGTAATAACGAAGCTTTACTGTATATACATTTATGTTTGTGTTGATACATGTATTTTCAGCTATCATAATATGAAAGATAGAGTGTGCAGCATACCATTAGACAAATTTCAGGGTCCCTAGATATGTACGTATTGCAATTAAACATCACATAGCGACCACTTTAATATTTAGATCACCTAATTTCAGAGACCAGTAGATTTCAAACAGATTTTATTAGGTTTAATATTCAGAACCATTTCTTGGTCACGATATACGTATCAGTAGGTTTTACTTTACATGTTTAATATTTAACCATATATGTTTGTACTTTCTTTCCATTATCAGGAGCAAAATAATGTTTGTTTCTGGCCAAGTTTTCATTAAAATTAGGGCCGGTACGAAGGGATTTTTGTTATTCTTTATAGGTAAAAGACGCAAAAAAGTTAAACAGTGGATGATTCGTTCCTTGGGCTGATAAAAAGTCTAGGGTCGTGGGGAAAAAATTAGGGTAGGTCTTGTAACCGAAAACAAACAATTTTTACGCAAAATCATATCTTGACATTTTTTCTGAGTGATTTTGAGGTATTTTTGTTCCATCATAGTAACATGTTTCGGGTAATAATGCGAATTAAGAACTGTCTCGTACATAGTAAACCTTAAGCACAGAATATGTTGAAATACAACTGAGCTGTTTAAGGTAAGCGTCATCAGCTGAGCTCCGCCCATCAATAGATGTTTTGTCCACTTATGCGCAGAACATGCTTTGGGTGGTGGACAGATAGTGTTGGTCTGTCAGAACCCCGGTTACGATGGCTGTCAAGTTGGTTCATAACGACGTAACCAGAGACGATTGGACCTCCATTTTGCAGTTTTGCCAATCAATGAATTGTAGCCTCTCGGGTCTTTGATATTGTATATAAACTAAGTCATGTGATATTGTTGCTTTGTAAATGATATTTCAACATTCTTCATTGTAATAAAGATATTAGTCACAATCTATTTCGTTGTATTTATGTGCAATTCAAATGCATTCTCATTGAAGAAATGCTGCTGTTATTTGTTGCAGTGTTTTGTTAAAGATATTTGTAATTAAAATAAAGACTCATTTAATGACCCCATCAATATTAAAACAACCTAAATGTAACAACCAGCTATTCACTCCATACTTCAACTTAATAATTATTCCACCTCAATATTAACATCAATTTAAGTGAGGCTATGTTTCAGTTTCGCCAAAAAAGTGCGTTACGTTATGCATTGCAGATATTTTCCAAATTAAGATAATTACGTCTCTGGCTTGTGTAACGCGCATGCGTATAATTTCCTCTTAAACTTCACTCTTTCCATCTGAAGTACCTGTTATGTAATACACGGACTTCCTGAAAGTGATTTTAAATTTAGGATAAGAGTGATTAAAACAATTGACTTTGCTTACAAGATATTTAAGCTTCTACTTAATGTTAGTCTTATCTCAGGAAATCGGATTTCCAGTCTTTCAACAAACAAAATGAAATACATGTACATGTATAAAAAAACTCAATAAAAATACAGGCGTGTGAACAGTCGAACAAGCAGATTTATCTGGTTTCCGATTTCATAATACATTTTGTATCCTCAATGATATTTTGGAGAAAGCTGAATTATTAATTAAAGCAGATTAGCTGGTTCCCAATTTTGTGATATCCTCAATGATATTTTGAAGAATTAATGAATTATTAACTAATTAAGATTACCTGGTTCCCACTGTTGAATACGAAGTACGTTGATTTCTGTCCAGTATGTCCTGTAGATAAACTTCGAATTTTTCTTGCTTGCAGCTGCAACACAGAATATAACTTAAGTAAACTGGTTTGTTCGTTCGTTCGTGTGTGCGTACGTGCGTGCGAGTTTCAGACTGAACGTTCGTTTATTTGTCCGTTCGACTGTCCGTTCGTTGGTATTTGGATTAAAGTCGTTTTCAACAATATTTTAGTATTTTGTAAGATCTTTTGTGACTAGTTAGCACTCACTAGTTTCCGTAGTCAATTCCCACTCACCAACGTGATGCATGCCATACCCAAATGGGTAGAAAATATCACATAATGTACGTTAGAATACTAGGTTATAGCGAAGTCCTAGTGCCTCAAAACTAGACGTAAATCCTTCAAAATATCCATATTTGGCAATATTCATTATATTGAAATAAGGGACGACCTGGTCAGGATATAATAATTCCTCCAATGCATCCCATCTTTCATTATACCAGAGTTCACTATAACCGTGGTTCACTGTATATCTTGGGTCATGCTGCATTTTGCATTGTTTAAAGACTTAGTTAGGCATGTCAGAGAGACAGGCAGTACCAGACCCGGGATATAAACAAATTTCAACCTAAATGCATAGTCTCGCTGCAAATGATTCAAGACAAACATTACCTATGATGGCGTGTGCTAAGATTTAAGCCTATGTACCATCGGGTTTTTCAAAGAATGGATTCTCATCACCCGAGAAACTTATATCAGAGTCCACTTCGTCGAAAGATCTGTAACTCTGCCTAGAAGTAAAGATATCGCAGTATGAATGTCGATTAACTAAAATAGGGTAAGCGAAACAATTAACGAAAAGAATACAACACAAAAGTTACATTACAAGCCAATAACTAACACAAACTTCGAGCAGTCGTCTCCCCTGGCAGTGTGATGCTGTCGCAGTTCAAAGGGAGATAATCGTTATTGAGATAGTATTCTGATTGAAGATCATTAAGTGGGAAATGTGGGAATGGATGGATGGACGGATGGACGGACGACACAAACCGATTAAGCGCGACTTTTTTACAATTTTCTCAGTAGAGTCCCTTTAACGGACCAGATCTAGGCTGTACATGAAAACAGCATTAAATATGCAGTGAAAATATGAAAATTATAACAAAAGGGCCGTAACTCCTACATGTCAGTGGCAACTTTGCTGACTATTGGCATTTTATTGTTTTGAGTGAACGTAATTATCCATAAAATTGTAGTTAGATATACAGTAAAACCTCACATAGCGACCGCCTTGATATTACGACAACTGATTTTTGGACAATAACTCCCTCGTAATTCAGCTTGATAATGGGACCACCTCGTTATTATGGCCGATTTTTGGGTCCGAAAGTGGTCTCATCATGGAGGTTTTAGTGTACATGGAAGTCGCGCCCCTTGTTTATGGTTACCTTTAAAGTTACAGTCAAGTCGTGACCTTAATTCCAGAAACATATAACTTCATTTTTTTCGTTTTAAGAAAATCGCGTTTAAAGATTGTGAGGTCAATAGAAAATGAATAGTAAGACGTTTGTGGCACAGCGATTTAGCCTCTTCATGTTAGAGCTACAAGTATATAAGTTAGTGCATATTGTAGAACGTTTTGAGACGAATCCAACGATACCAAAACTTCATTTTTGTCAAAAATGAAGTTATACGCTTCTGGAATTAAGGCGACGAAGTATATTTTTGCAGCCATTTCCTAATAAAGGCCACCCTGTGAATAAAGGCCATTCTTTTAAACTCTGTGACGTCATTGATTATTTAGGTCAAACTGACATATGAATAAGGTCATTTGTCAATAAAGGCCGCTCTTTGTCTCTCCCAAGGATGGCATTTGTTCACGGGTATGACTACATATCGCAAGCATTATATTATTTTATGACACAAAACGAATACACTGAAAGTATGAAGGCCGTGGTTCGAATCCCAGACATACCCTTCTATGAAAATTTGACAAAATTGTCGATTTTCCTCCATATGTGGAGAAGTTGCCGGCTCCATGTGGAAGAGTAAGTTAGTACTGGCTAGTATACAGTCCAGGAAAACTGACCAGGTGAACCGGTCGCCGAATATAATTGAAAAATTGTTGCGATACGGCGTTAAACCCCAGTGACAGTAAGTCACATAAAAACAAAAAAAAATAGAAACAAACAGAATGTATGACTACTTAAGTTAACAGCGAAATATTAATTCAATAATAACAATAAATATGTTTTGTCCTCCATTTTTCTAATGATTTTATACGTTGGGTTTTGGTTGGTGAGTTTTCTTGGAGGTAGTACTTATGAGAAGGAAGGTGTTTGTGCTTGTGTTGATTTGCGAGTATCATTTTCTTATTTTAATTTATTCAAAAATACATAAAGTTATACAAAAATATATATATCACAAATTTTACAAGCATGAAAATTTTAGTGAAGTAAAAGGTAAAAAATCTTAATGGACTTGAGGCAAGAGAACTATTTTACCAAATTATCTTTATAAGTTAAACCTGAGTTTACCAGCCCTCTGTAAATAACGACCACAATGTGCAAGAAAGGCCATCATTTAAAGCAAGTAAGAAAGTGACATTATTGTTTTATTTCACGTAAAGAGTCAAGCGACACAATTTCCAAGGCATCTTTTTCTGAGTAATAAAGATTTATTGAGTATTTTATGAGTTGTTCATGAGGGAGAATCACTTTGTAGGGATGGATTGGTTGCATGTATAGACCGGAGCGTCAGTAGAATGATTTTTCTTTTTTTGATATTATTCTATCAATTTTCTACCATTAGGCGTCTTATATATTTGAAACAGATCCATTCTGATAGGTAGATAGTTTATTTCACTATCCAATACATATACAATGTATGTCAGAGGATATAAATTAAGCAAAGCGAACAATGAATACTCCACAAAATACCCATGTATAAATAATGTACCCATTAAATAAGGATATACATTTTGTACATAGCAGAAGGTCATATTATCAGATATTTTAAAGGCTTTAGAACAACTTTATGCAGATATGTGAAACAGAAAAAGAAAAGAAAAAAAATATGACGTGTAAGTTAACGTTACAAATTAATATATATACTATAGTACCTCTTGCAGAAAAAGCTTTTTGAATAAAGGTACACATTTTTTAAATAATCTATTAGGTATTCGTCGAAACCAAAATTTAAAAAATGGTTAAAATCTTGACGAAAAAGTTTATCGCCACAGAGGTCTCCGATACTCGTAATGGGAGATCACTGCGTGGGAGATTGATACGAGACAAAACGGCATAAAGTCGTTATAGCTTCAACTATCGTTGTCATTTTGCAGAAATACGTTGACCCAGGACACAAAACAGTTATACCTAGTTACGAGTGGTATGGTTTGTTTAATTGATTGTGTTTATATCATTTAAAGGTGATGTACGGGATGTGAAAAATATCAAACGTGAATAGATTTAAATCCAATATTAAGCTGAATTATTGATTGCTTCTCGACTGATATTTTTCATAAAATCTAGTACTGCTCTTTTTCGCTTTATATGTTAGCCGGTTTAGTCTGGTATTGAAATCGAAAGTTGAACGGTATCTAGGACTTAATAACATTGTGGTAAATTCTCCGATGACAAAGTGAATGACTTTGGACTAAAATGCTTCGTGTTGGATGTATAATTCGCTTTATTGCTACGAAACCTTTTCTGGATAAACAAGTGTACATATCAATGTAACTAAATTAATAGAACTAACCCGTGATTGATGGCTGATACGGAATGTGTTTATACATGTACTTTAGCATTTACCTAGCCTGATATGGATTTTGTGATTAAACTGGTCCCCGTTCCATCTTGCAGTGTACCAAAGTACAACCAGAGTCAACGGGTACCAGTTTATTTTTGGATATGCCTTACTATTGGTTTAATTGTTAAGATAACAATGAAAGCAAGCTAGTATAGTGACGAAAATACATCGCGTGAGTTATTTTTTGTAAAAGAAGTGAATTGTATAATAATATAATATATAAAACATTTCTTTAAGTAAGCAACTCTGATCGTAAAGCTGAAATTTGTAGTTTCGGATATAAACTGCTTATAGGACGAAAGTTTGTGATGAAATAAAGCAACTTAAGTATGCCTGTTAAGAGTAGATAAAATGGCGGATTCAAAGGCGGAAGTTGATGGACAACTTGAACGAATGTGTCAACCTTGTTTAAACAAAGACATTAAACGTACAGCTGATGTATTTTGTTCAGAATGTAGTGAATTTCAATGTACCGATTGTTCAAACATTCATACAGTTTATAGTTTCATGAAAAATCACAAAGTATTAAGTGTGAAAGAGAACCAATCGCTTCTCGCTTCAATTAAAACTGAGAAAGTTGAAATGAACGGATTTGAAATTTGTAAGAAACATGATGAACGATTTAAGTTCTACTGTAAGGATCATGAAATATTAGTATGTAGTTCTTGCGCATTTGTACATCACAGAAAATGTGATAATGTTGTTGAGATCGAAAATGTTGCGAAGGAAAGCCAGTGTGATGAATTAAAGAATAAATTAGAAACAGCCTTAGCAACGACGAAGCAAAGTGTAGAAAACTTGAAGGAGGCAACATCGTGCCTGTCGTTCGACTTTCAGGAGATACCAGAAAGGCTGAACAAAATGAAGGAAGAGTTCGTGAAAATGTTTGATGATTTCGCTAAGAATGTGACAGAAGACGCAGTAACCTATAGAGACAAGAGTACAGCAAATTGGACCGAAAAAATGAGAGAATGTGAAAATCACATCTCTGATATGGCCAAATCGCTCGACTTTATTGAGGAATCGATTTCAAACGGGACAGCATCTGAACAATTCATCATTGAGCGATCTATGTCTGATGTTGTAAAACAGCAAACCAATGAAGCTGTTACCGTTTGTACTGATCTAAAAGTACTGAATGTTACTTGCAATTTCGAAAAGCGCTTTGAAGATTTCAAAGCAAGCATAATGTCTACACTGACCTCTACCGAGTTTAACGTGAATTACAATGTTCCGAGGAAAACAAATCTTGAACTGATTACATCCATAGATTTAAAGAAGACTAGTGATGATGTTAATGAACCATTCTATTCTGGTCTAGATTTTCTTCCTGATGGTAGACTAGTGGCGGTGGATAACAAGAATGGTAAATGTTTGATTTATGATGAGAACCTGAAACTACAGACTTCATATAAATTACCATATGATTATCCCCTAAGTATTGTCGCTGTCTCTAATGAGGATATCACTATAACAGCGAGAAATAGACTGGATTTTCTTCATATAAGTAACACAAATGTAATCACACTGAACAGAACGTGTGAAGTTAAAGCTTCATGTGATTCTATAAGCATGAAAGATGATGAGAACTTTGTTGTTGGTTGTTATGACGACACAATTCCTGTTCGTATAGTATCAATGTCTGGTGAAAGGAAAACATTTGATATCGTGTTTCCTTCAAAGAAATATCCCTTAGACAACATCTTTTGTACGTACATACGTGGCCAGGATAAACTCCTGATGTCTGATAGAGGTGAAGATACAATTAATATATACGACATCAAGACTGGTGAGATGATTGTCGTGAAGGATGAATTAATCAAGGCACCATGTGATGTAGCTGTTGGTCCAAGTGATCATGTGTTTGTGTGTAGTAAAGATACAGACTCAATAGTTGAGATAACACCTGGAGGTCGTGTATTGTCATCACATAAGTTAGATATGTACTGCCCTCGTTATCTTGCCGTGTCAAAGGATAGAAGAAGACTTGCTGTCACAAATAGCACAGCAAGGGAATTAACACTATACAAACTTACATCAGAATAATCGTACCAGTTAAGTTCTGTGTGTTATGTTCGTGGTAATTATTGGTATCTACAAAAATGCACAATTCGAATTGAATTGTTTTTATCATCTTCAGATATTTTCACCGTCATTTGAAAATTTAGCTCAATCGCAACGATGCATATAAAAATTATATTTGCTAAACTGAATGAATTAATATCAACGAAGAAAATTATAAAATGAATTGACAAAATCATGCTTTATCACCCACTAAATACCACAAGGAACTTACTTTTGATCTGTTTGAGTTAAAATTAGCGGTTTTATGCTTTTCTGCCAATTTATGACACTGTCAAAAATTTTCTCTATACATTACTCTACATTACTTAAAAGTCCTATGTTGCTTATAACGCTCAAAATATTAGGAAGATTTAGGAATGTGGAGAAAACCTGACACTTAGCCTGTTTATCAGTAAACTAGTCCGCCATTTTGGATCGATATCGCGCCTTATCAATTACTCAATCAAACGGATAATTTCACGGTGTCTTAAATCATAGCATGATACAAAAATTTAAAGATTTTATTTTTTAAATTCGTGGTAAGCTAGTGCATAGTTCAAAGTCTGTTGATAGTATTCTTGTAAATAACTAGCATTACAAATGTAGAATTTATTCATGCTCCATATGATGTATACATTCTTTTATGTTTATGCATTATAATAATTATGAAAGGTAAATTGTAAGTTAGTACATGCTTAGTTCAGTCTGTTAACCTAATGATAGTATTCTTGTAAATAACTTGTGTTACAAATGTACAATCTATTCATGCTACGTATGATGTACAGTAAAACCTCGTTATCTCGAGGTGTCAGCGGAACGGACTAAATGCGCGAGTTAAACGTGGTGTTCGTAATAACGAGGTGTTTGTTTGCTGGTTGAAAATTACACTCATCAAATAACTAAATAATTGACAGGTTTTAAAAACCCTTCGAGATAAGTTGGGTGCTCGTGATATCGATGCTCATAATAACGAAGCTTTACTGTATATACATTTACTATCTTTATATCTATATATTTATGTTTGTGTTGATACATGTATTTTCAGCTATCATAATATGAAAGATAGAGTGTGCAGCATAACATTAGACAAATTTCAGGGTCCCTATATATGTACGTATTGCAATTAAACATCACATAGCGACCACTTTAATATTTAGATCACCTTATTTCAGAGACCAGTAGCATTTAAACAGATTTTATTACGTTTATTATTCAGAACCATTTCTTGGTCACGATATACGTATCAGTAGGTTTTACTTTACATGTTTAATATTTAACCATATATGTTTGTGTTTCCTTCCTATAATCAGTAGTAAAATAATGTTTGTTTCTGGCCAATTTTTCATTAAAATTAGGGATTTAGGGTACGAAGGGATTTTTGTTATTCTTTATAGGTAAAAAACGCAAAAATGTTAAACAGTGGATGATTCGTTCCTTGGGCTGATAAAAAGTCTAGGGTCGTGGGGAAAAAATTAGGGTAGGTGTTGTAACCGAAAACAAATAATTTTTACGCCTAATCATATCTTGACATTTTTTTCTGAGTGATTTTGAGGTATTTTTGTTCCTTCATAATAACATGCTTAGGGTAAAAATGCGAATGAAGAACTGTCTCGTACATAGTTAACCTTAAGCACAGAATATGTTGAAATACAACTGAGCTATTTAAGGTAAGCGTCATCAGCTGAGCTCCGCCCATCAATAGATGTCCTGACCACTTATGCTCGGAACATGCTTTGGGTGGTGGACAGATAGTGTTGGTCTGTCAGAACCCCGGTTACGATGGCTGTCAAGTTGGTTCATAACGACGTAACCAGAGACGATTGGACCTCCATTTTCCAGTTTTCCCAATCAATGAATTGTAGCCTTTCGGGTCTTTGATATTGTATATAAACTAAGTCATGTGATGTTGTTGCTTTCTAAATGATATTTCAACATTCTTCATTGTAATAAAGATATTAGTCACAATCTATTTCGTTGTATTTATGTGCAATTCAATGCATTCTCATTGAAGAAATGCCGCTGCTGTTTGTTGCAGTGTTTTGTTAAAGATATTTGTAATTAAAATAAAGACTCATTTAATGACCCCATCAATATTAAAACAACCTAAATGTAACAACCAGCTATTCCCTCCATACTTCAACTTAATAATTATTCCACCTCAATATTAACATCAATTTAAGTGAGACTATGTTTCAGTTTTGCTAAAAAAGTGTGTTACGTTATGTATTGTAGATTTTTTTTTCAAATTAAGATAATTACGTCTCTGGCTTGTGTAACGCGCATGCGTATAATTTCCTCTTAAACTTCACTTTTTCCATCTGAAGTACCTGTTATGTAATACACGGACTCCCTGAAAGTGATATTAAATATAGGATAAGTGTGAGTAGAACAATTGACTTTGCTTACAAGATATTTAAGCTTCAACTTAATGTTAGTCTTATCTCAGGAAATTGGATTTCCAGTCTTTCAACAAACAAAATGAAATACATGTACATGTATAAAAAAACTCAATAAAAATACAAGCGAGTGAAGAGTCGAACAAACCAGTCAGTCAAACAGATATATTTAAATCTGTCATATTCCCGACAATACTCACATCCAATAACATAGTAAAAAGCAAGGGAATTAGAAATTATCTGATAAACCAATTATAAAAACGCTGAGTGAAAGGTGAATTTGGAATGATTAGAGACAAATGCCCTTGTTAGTAATGTCCATTTATTATTATTACTGTTATTCAGGAGAGCAGCTTTCGTCACTATGGGTATGTTTCTGGCTACACGCACGTCAGAAAGAGGGCATTTTTAATACGTATCTTTGGGTGTTTTTATTCTTTAATGCCGCTTTTGGGATTATTCTTATGCGGCAAGGTTAAAAAAGCTGACGTTTCCTTCTTCGGGTCTAATAAATAGTCTAGGGTCGCAGGGGAAACTTAGGGCAGGTCAGGTAACCAGAAACAAGTAATTTTTACGCCTAATTAAGCAGATTTATCTGGTTTCCGATTTCATAATACATGTATCCTCAGTAATATTTAGGAGAAAGCTGAATAATTAATTAAACCTGACTTAACTGGTTTCCGATTTCATAATACATTTTGTATCCTCAGTGATATTTTGGAGAAAGCTGAATTATTAATTAAAGCAGATTTGACTGGTTCCCGATTTTGTGATATCCTCAATGAAGAATTGATAAATTATCAACTAATTAAGATTACCTGGTTCCCGGTGTTGAATACGAAGTACGTTGATTTCTGTCCAGTATGTCCTGTAGATAAACTTCGAATTTTTCTTGCCTGCAGCTGCAACACAGAATATAACTTAAGTAAACTGGTTTGTTCGTTCGTTCGTGTGTGCGTACGTGCGTGCGAGTTTCAGACTGAACGTTCGTTTATCCGTCAGTTCGACTGTCCGTTCGTTGGTATTTGGATTAAAGTCGTTTTCAACTATATTTTAGTATTTTGTAAGTTCTTTTGTGACTAGTTAGCACTCACTAGTTTCCGTAGTCAATTCCCGATCACCAACGTGATGCATGCCAAACCCAAATGGGTAGAAAATATCACATAATGTACGTTAGAATACTAGGTTATAGCGAAGTCCTAGTGCCTCAAAACTTGACGTAAATCCTTCAAAATATCCATATTTGGCAATATTCATTATATTGAAACAAGGGACGACCTGGTCAGGATATAATAATTCCTCCAATGCATCCCATTTTTCATTATACCAGAGTTCACTATAACCGTGGTTCATTGTATATCTTGGGTCATGCTGCATTTTGCATTGTTTAAAGACTTAGTTAGGCATGACAGAGAGACAGGAAGTACCAGACCCGGGATATAAACAAATTTCAACCTAAATGATTAGTCTCGCTGCAAATGATTCAAGACAAACATTACCTATGATGGCGTGTGCTAAGATTTAAGCCTATTGTACCGTCGGGTTTCTCAAAGAACGGATTCTCATCACCTGAGAAACTTATATCAGAGTCCACTTCGTCGAAAGATCTGTAACTCTGCCTAGAAGTAAAGATATCGCAGTATGAATGCCGATTAACTAAAATAGTGTAAGCGAAACAAGTAGCAAAAAGAATACAACACAAAAGTTACATTACAAGCCAATAACTAACACAAACTTCGAGCAGTTGTCTCCCCTGGCAGTGAGATGCTGTCGCAGTTCAAAGGGAGATAATCGTTATTGAGATAGTATTCTGATTGAAGATCATTAAGTGGGAAATGTGGGAATAAATGGATGGATGGATGGATGGATGGACGGACGGACGGACGGCACAAACCGATTAAGCGCGACTATTTTACAATTTTCTCAGTACAGTCCCTTTAACGGACAAGATCTAGGCTGTACATGAAAACAGCATTAAATATGCAGTGAAAATATGAAAATTATAACAAAAGGGCCGTAACTCCTACATGTCAGTGGCAACTTTGCTGACTATTGGCATTTTATTGTTTTGAGTGAACGTAATTATCCATAAAATTGTAGTTAGATATACAGTAAAACCTCACATAGCGACCGCCTCGATATTACGACCACCTTGATATAATGACAATTTATTTTCGGACAATAACTCCCTCGTAATTCAGCTTGATAATGGGACCACCTCGTTATTACGGCCGACTTTTCGGGTCCGAAGGCGGTCTCATTATGGAGGTTTTAGTGTACATGGATACAATTTGGTACTTGCCCATAAATACTACTCACATATATGTCTCTGGCGGGTTATTTGACGAAACAACCCCATGGCCCCTAGGTAGTGTCACGTGACTGTTCCCGTTCTTTAGGCCAATAGTTCGTACTTGAAACGGTGAAGATAAGACTGGGGATTCCACATCATCATAATTCCATGAATCTCTACTGTAAATAGAATAAAATGTAATGAATGGTACATTTAATTGTATTCAGCCAACTTCGGGCTATTTTTTGGGCGTGACTCGTTGTTTAGTTTAACTTATGCTTTGTTTTGTGTACTTCCACGTTGTTTGCGCGTGCAGTAGGGGGATGATCCATGCGGACAGCCTCAGTTTTTTGCGTAGCGTTAATAGATTTTGTTCATTTTTCACGTGTGGTGCTTTGGGCATACGTTTGGAGGTATTGGCCGTGTTGGGTATGTGGTAATTGTATTCTAGTGTTGGCTGGTGGATTTTCATGTTGGCAGTTTTTACTGGGTTCCGTGTTTCTTTCTATTTTGGAGTTCTGAACAAGCTGATGATCATGAATATTGATACAGCTAATGTTCCTATGTCTCAGGATCCCAAGACTGGCTTTGGAACTCAACATAATTACATTCGTACCGAAGAATTAAATACTTACGTCGATAATGAACTTGTTGCGGAAGAACTAGTTATGGGTGAACTCGATGTGGTTAATTTCACACTGAAAAAGTGGAGTAAGTTTTAGTAGATGGTTACAATATACAAGCCAAAACAGAAGTTATTTAGGCAATGTTAAGGCACATTAATGGAAATAAAGGTGCCCAAAGTTTTACACAAATACTAATTGACTATTACTAACAGTAACTGTACATCAAATACAATGTACTCACAAACCAACGGACGATAACGGACACTCTTCCAACACAGATAGTTCAGTCAATTACGATCAAAACCTTTGACCGAGAAGACACGAATTCGAAATCAATCATGGATATAATGTCTCCAGACATTGATGTCTTGTTAGAATGTAGCATGGGGAGTTAGCAGGTAGAACGACATAACAGGGACGACATTGTGGGAAATGGGCGTGGTAAGGTGGAGCTAGGTTAGAATGGCATGGAATAGGTGGGGTAGTGCGGGGCTAAATTAGATAGGCATGAAATGGGTGAAGTAGGGCTGCGCTAAATTAAATGGTTAATGCGTATAACACGGATATAGTTGCGCACAACCATATCATCAATTGACAAACTTTATACACATATTCTGTTGCTTTTTTATAAGTACCTGTTCGTAGCAAGTCTCCCGCAAAATTCACCCGATACGTAGCGTGGTTGTAATAATATCCTAAAGCAAAATTTTAACAATATCTCAGTAAAAAATAATCATGATAAAAATCCAGGTAAGTGCCTAGCTTATTAATGGCATCACAAAAGGTGAATTAAAAGCAACGAAACGTAATAAAAGTAATAATGAATTTTTGTTTCCATATTTTATCAGTTGATTTAGTAATTAACATTGGAACAACTGTCCATACTGTATCAACTGCTATATTAAGGAAACGCAATTATTACTAATATTCTAACAGAATTTGCTTTCGCGTCCTTACTTCTGCATAAAACGATAAGAACTACATTTTCTGTCGGCTGTTAGATTTTTCCCCTACCCCCGTATAAAAAAGTAGTCCGTGACGTTAATGGTGATTACAAATTGTTAAAATCGGAGGGGTAAAATAGAACAGCCAATTGTGTTTTATCGTAGGATAATATATAATACAATGTATATGGCTGATCATGTTCAGGTACGGTGTATAATTATGTACGCTCACCCAGACTTTAATTCCGAGTGAATATCTCTGGAGGAGTACCGTTTTTTCACAGAGGTATCGCCAAGTCTCGTTGGTATCTCGGGAGATGTGATGTAAACTGCTCCACTGAATGTAAAAAAAAATATTTGTCGGAAAACAATTTGAACGGAACCAATGAGTTTTAACTTGAACCGGTACCATTAGAATGACACACCATGGAAATTACACCTAAAAATTAAACCATTATTTTATCAACCGAGCTAATGCAATGTTAAATGGTCGCGAAATCATTGAATTTGCAGTGTTTATATAAGATACGACAAAAAAAGAATAATGCTTGTGTGAAGATGTACAGTGAATAAAACATCTTACGGTACAACACACAGGTCGACCGCTTGCCAAACCCAACTTGAAACTGTTGAAAAAGTATTTCTGGGAATACAATGTTGAGACATATACAGACAAGCCTGGGAACAAAGTCCATTGAAGGGAGATAACTGTGACATTAATTCACTAATTACTATGTTCAGAGGTGTATTTCTATTATTGTAGAATAAAATTCTTTTCAACAACTTCATTATTATAATACCTAAGTATAAGCCTGGGGTCTTCCTCCATTAAAGCTGGAAAAGTCGCCAGATGACCTTGGCTGTTGGTGAGACGTTAAACTTCAGTGAAAAAAATCTGGTGGTTCGGCCCTGCTTTATACATGTATATCAATAATTATGCGCGTGAGAGTGGCCACTGTTCACATATATGGCATTATTCACTGATGACCATTAACTCGGATGTTACTGTATTTGACGTACAGTGGCAGCATACGGAGACTTACCTTCTAGTTTTCTTGAAGAAAAGGTAACAGCCCAGTCCTGTTACAATCAATAGCGTCACAAACAATGCTCCAATTAATATAGATTCTATCGTGATGACGTCATTAACGTTACTGACGTCACTAACGCTGTCGTCTGAAAATTCAGAGAAGCCAGAGAATCGTTTTTGTTATTTAAACCCTAAAAAAATCAGCTTCAAGAATCAAGGAGCCTAGTAAACATTGGTACAGTATAAGTCGGTTATAGTGTACTCGGATTCACTGAAAAAATCAGCTTCATGACTCAAGGAGCCGAGTAAACATTGGTACAGTATAACTCGGTTATAGTGTACTCGGAATTACTGAAAAAATCAGCTTCAAGAATCAAGGAGCCTAGTAAACATTGGTACAGTATAAGTCGGTTATAGTGTACTCGGATTCACTGAAAAAATCAGCTTCAAGACTCAAGGAGCCGAGTAAACATTGGTACAGTATAACTCGGTTATAGTGTACTCGGA
This sequence comes from Lutraria rhynchaena, assembly GCA_008271625.1. Classification (NCBI taxonomy): domain Eukaryota; kingdom Metazoa; phylum Mollusca; class Bivalvia; order Venerida; family Mactridae; genus Lutraria; species Lutraria rhynchaena. The sequence goes on from VIBL01000030.1 coordinate 2,488,260, forward strand.
TTTACTGAAAAAAATCGGATATACGAAGTTGTCGTTGTCCCTTCATCCAAGTCGTTCTTCATTTCAATGTCAACAATGTATCTTTGCTACAGACTGTTCCAAGGCGATACCCTCTATGAGACTAGGAATTTGTCTTCATTTTTTGTATGGTTCCTATGTGTTTGGTGGGATTTGAGCTGGGGAAAGGTAGTTCTTTTGACGGAGGATGTTTTGTATTCGTTCGTTTCCAAGAAATCCTTTCTTATTAATATTACATACACACATATACACGTACTTACTTTGGTTTCGGATACGTGTGGTGGTGTATGGAACCGTGGAAATCGTAGTTCCTCTATTGTTATTCGATCTTGATCTCCACCAGTAAGTCGTTGCTGCACTTTGTGGAAGATGGTAATTATAGCCGTTGGTCGATGAAAATGGCCCCCTGGGCGTCGTATGTACCGTTTGTGTTGACGCAGACGTACGTGTCTCCTTTGTTTTCGGTACCAGACTGATATAGTTATAAGTGAATGGTGTTGTTTTGACTTTTGGAGTTTTATGCGTGGTTTTGGCCAAGAATTTGGCGGCTGTAAAGTAATCTTTGTGTGATGCTAGTGTTGGTCGTATGTTATTAGTACTTAATTTGAAATAAGTAGAAGAAGTACTACGGACTTTACTGAAAATTTTCTCCCCGTAAGATAACCCAATTCCTGCATTGCTTGTCCTGCCAATTTGAGAATAGGGCATCGTCGCATGATTGGGTGTTTTAGTAAGTTTTACATTGCTATTATTGGTTTGATTGCTTCTTCTGCTTGACTGGATGTCCTTCGTTGTTTGAATTTTTTGACTGGTACCGTCCCAACGGACTTTTCCATTAAGCGCAAAGTGGTTTGTTGGCGCTGGTGGAGAGTGCGGCCAGATATTATGGCGAGAAACCGTCGGTGTCAAACTCGTAAGAGAATTCAAAGCATTCAAAGTCATTTCTGACAAATGGGTTGTTCCAAAGGTAACATTATTTACACTTTTTGACGAATAAGTGTCAATGATACCAGATAATCCCGACGTATACTTTAGATTTGGTACAGCGATATTTTGTCCGCTAGTTGCTGGTGTTGCTATGATTACAGTCGAACTTAAATCATACGGATTTTTCTTTGTATTTAGAGACACATTGCTAAGTGACGCATTATAAATATGGTCAAACCATGTCGAAAGCGTTTTTGTGGTCCGTTTAATAGAGGAATGTGCACTTTTGTAGCTACCAATATTTGAAGAAGATGATGGCATCATTAGAGTAGATTTATTTTCTTGGGCTATGTTAGGCGTTTGGTTGCCCATATCGAGCACACTGCATAACTTAGAATACTCTGGCAAACAAGAGCATGTTTGAATCTTATCATTCGCATCGATGCAAAGGCTGTACACACATTTCATATCGCAACTCAAAATCTTTAGTTCACAACGAGTACCGGCATACCCGTGTTCGCATTCACATTTATATCCATTTTTATCCACAGAACAGTAACCATGGATACACGGGGAGTGCTTACAAGGGTCTATCGATGGTATGTCACAATGCCTCCCGACGTATCCATTGTGACAAAGACAGCTGTAGGAGTTCACGTGATCCTTACAGACACCATGAGCACATGGTACAGTTTGACAGTCATTTACGTCTGTGTCACAATATTTACCGGTAAATCCAGGAAAACATTGGCAGAACGATCCACTTTCATTAATAGCGCATGTTCCGTATTGACACACATGTCCGCTGCATTCTGCCAACTGCTGGTCTAATTCACAATGGAGACCCTTGAAACTAGACTCACAGATACATTTATAGCCTCCAATAAGATCTTGGCATTTACCATTCACGCAAGGTGAGCTGAAGCATTCGTTAATGTTGTATTCACAATTATTTCCTGTGTATCCAATAGCGCATGCGCATTTATATCCGAGACCGGAAGTGATTGGCGAACAGATGCCATTTACGCATGGATTTTTTTTGCATTCTCCCACAAATGTTTCGCATCTATTACCTACCGTGCCATTTGGGCACTTACATTTAAAAGTTTGATTTTGTTTCTCACAAATGCCTCCGAATAAACATGGCGATCTGGAACAAGGATTTATTTTTTGCTCGCAGTATTTCCCACTGTATCCTTGCGCGCACTTACAAATATAACCATGGTGATTGGGATAGCAAGTTGCACCGTTTAGACAGCCGTTGTGACCACAGTTGGTTAACTTTTCTGCAAAGGAAAATATAAATACCAGTAAATGCTTTAGATTTAACAAAACAATCCCAACTTGGTCAAAATTTGAAATGTGACACTACTTTTACAATGGACATATTTTCCATTTTATGTCGCGTGAAAGTACGCCTCCATAATGGTAATACATATTTAACATTTTTAAAAAAACATGCAATTAGATTGTATTATGCACATGTAATAGTTAAAGCTACAGATTTCTATCCCGACTAAAATCTATATATTAACATATTTCTGATATTCTACGCAGGCACTTATTTTATCGACAAAACATGTATTTTCATTTTAGACCAATTGTACAACTGAAAAGTTTAAGTTAAAAAAATCTTTCCGACTTTTTGTTAAATTCGTGCAATTTATTCGCAGCTTTCAGGCATTTTTGATATTCTGTTAGAAGTACAGTACAACCTCTTCAAAGCAACACCCTTAGGAAGGAGCAAAAATATGTTGTTGTTTTTGTTGTTGTTGAGAGGTTGTTGCTGTAGAGAGGTTAAATTAACTTAAATCATACAATGGGAATAAAATCATGCTGTTGTTGAAGGAGATTGTTTCTCTAGAGAGGACCGTTCTGGAGAGGTTGCACTGTAGTAAACAATCGAAGGATCTGATCGTTTTAAAATATTCAGACATCATTTTAGAAAGGCATAATTATTATATACTAATTATTCATGTACTATACGTATTTACCAAATCTATAAATCATTCTTGTAATAATAATACTGTCCGTCTGTACCATTTTTATTCTTAATACACCCGACACTGATCGTACGACCGGATGCTGGAACTTATCGTCTGTCTGACATAAACGGGTAGCATCCGACGAACCGCTCGTTTCAGATGTGTATACAAACACACCGCCATTCGTATTGTCACAGCTGCTCTGATTGGTGAAAAACATGGTCACGTGTAAGGTTATCTGCTCACCAGGTGGCGCTGTTAAACGTATGACGCAATTTATGCGCTCTTTATTGATATATGGATAATTTTGTGACGCAAGAACACGTGGTTTATAATTATAACCAATGGATGCATTGCACGGCCAGTCTGAAATTTCAAAAGTAAATTCGTAATACATGAATTCACGCCAGGGTATTTTCTTCTTTGTATCCTAGTTCTACTGTATATAATAAAACATTGTGTAAGGATTGGACGTTGAAAGGAAGTAACCTAAGCAATGACTAATATTAAACTGGTTCCCGTTGACTCTAGTTGTACCGCACCGCACTGCAACACGGAACGGGGACCATTTAAACTAAAATTTTGTTTTGCATTTTAAGGATAACTTTCTAAATAGCTTTTAAATCAGACAATGCTTCCTGTTTGAAATAAAGGCAAAAAAAGTTTATTCGTATCATTCGGAACGCCTCAGACCATTCTGTACCTCCATCATTAAATGTAGTTAGCAAAGGTGCGCCGAATGATTCATTTGTTGCTGCTTACCTCCAGAGTACTGATAAAAGTTGTAATTTGGTGTCCAAACAAGCGAGTTATTCCCCTTTGTTAAATGTTTGCTTATCCCACACACGTTGAGATTGCTGCTATATGCAAATGAGTTGCACGTGAGGTCATGTGACTGCAAACACGCATGCGCACAAGCTGACAGTGTATAATTCCTGAATATATTGGAGTAAGCGCCGAGTTCATTCAGAGTTTGGTTTTTGCGTTCCAAAAACAAGCCTTTGTTATCTGAAAAAAACGCAGTGAAAAAAGCATAAATAGTATAGGTCTTAAATTTCATTATCTTAAACCAGAAAAGTGTCTGCTTTTACGATTACCCGACACATCCTACTTTTGCCGCCAAACCTGAAGTTTTTAACGGAAAAATCCAAAGTACGAAAATATTTAGGGATGAATCGAACGTCTTATTCTATCAAAAGGTGTTCAGGAAAAAATCGAATGGTAATATTTAAAACCCACCTACCCTAATTTTTCCGACTTATTTTCTGGCCTTATCAAGATTGTATTCAAGAGATTTCAGATATTTAGTATACCCCATTTAGTAATTTCCCCTTGATCCTAAACATTTTATTAGGTCAAAGGAACGGTACCTTCACTATCTCACTTTTTACCTTTCCGCCCAAGAACAAAAAATTCCCGACCCATCTACCGAATTTTTAATAGACATGTAACCAGAAACAACGTTTTTTACGCTTTGTGAAGAAAATTTATGATACCATTGTTAATCCTGAATTTGATTTCTAATCCTTGTGAACATGGGTCCTGGCTCTGAGGTTGTAATACCCGCATTTCATTACATGATTAATCTTTTTTCAGAACCAGAGGCTAAAAGGCACCAAACCACTAAATCTCAGTTTGATTCTTAAATCATTTTGGTTGAAAATATACACATGTACGTAGCTGTTGAACGATTAAATACTAATTCTGATAAATTAGAATCATGTTCGCTTGATGTCATCATTGTTTCATTATAATTAACGTATAATATCCGACAAATTAAAAAAAAATATTAGAATTGAGCTTATACATAAAGTTTCATAACCTCGGACCCAAGAATTCTGTTCCATCATTAAAGTGAATTTATAAATATATATTATCAATACAAATAAAACTAATGTACAATAAATAATGTGTCTACCTTTGCCCAATTCAAAATACGTTGTTCCAACAGCGTGGTTTAATGACGAATATCCATGCTTATCAACTGCTGCGGAAGTATTCAGCAAAAGACAGTAACCAATAGATACTATGTATTCAAATGCCTGACACGTGACACCTTCCTCGATTGTGGTTGGTTGTCTTGTAGGTTTGTCTAAAATTACAGTTGTGCTGTTTTGTTTTTCATGGCCAAATGTTTTATCTTTCGTCCCATTTGTTCCAGAAAATGTGCTTAAGTTGGATACACTATTCATACCAACAGCTAGAAAAGATCGACTGAAACACAGCTCTGCGCATGCGTCCAGTGACATCCGTCTTGGAAATCCAATTGTGTGATGAGCAGTTGGATACATGACGTCATCAAATTTAGCATAAAATGTCAGCGCATTACCTGTGATGTACAGAATGTAGGAAAAACAATAATTCACCGAAAACTTTTGTCAACTCAAGTATTCGTTTTGCGTGCTAATCAGTAGCTGTGCGTTATTTAGAACTAGGCAAATAAACTTAATTCAAATCATGTAAAATTAGTAAAACAATGTATTACTAATGAATAATCAAGCTGAAAAGTGCTTATCCAGTTTTTCGGAAAAAAATATGAAGATAGTCTACTTAAGACTTAAAATCAAGGGTAAAAATATTATGCGCCAATATTTATATCCCCACATTGTTACAGGAAAGCCCTGTTTAGTTTCCGATTACGTTGATTTAACGAACAAATTACTTTTCGGTTGAAAGCATGCAGTATGAATGCGACTAGTCATACACAAAGCAATGTTCCGTACCTGTTTTTGTCATATCCGTACCATGAATAATAATTCCTTTTAATACAGTAAGGTAAATGAACATTGCAACTGGATGGTCCATTATGTATAGTAAACAGTTCTTTATCACTGAAACACTTATTTCAAGTAAAACAAGATAAGTGGTACGTGACTATATACATTGACTCAATGGTATTAAATGCATGCTTACTTATACATGTAGTGCTGTTCTCGCATTTTGAAGGACTTTGTGCGTAATTGATAATTTGGTACAAAGAAATCGATTTTTATACTTTTGGAATAATAGGTCTTTATCAGACTTCTAAAACGACAGGTGTAAAGTTATCCTGATAAATTGGGGAAATATTGATAACCTAATCAATAACGTTATAGTACATTTGTACTAGTAACATCATAGAAGAGGTATTCAGTAAATGACATCAACTATTTAATACATAAGTGTAAGCGTTAATTAGGCCTTAATCTGTTATGAATTTGCATTTTATGCTAGTTTCTAATCAGATGCAGCATTGCTTAAGTTTGATCTGTGACGGTTTAATAGTCGTAATAAATACATATGTGTACATTTTGTTTACAATATACGAGGGTTTCCAAGCAAGTAGTAATATATTTTTGTCTAATGTACATGTAGCCAACACCATGTGGGTGGCACTTATTTAATATTTTATTGCTTATTTAAATTTTCAGATAGCACGAATTGTACGCTAGGAACAAAGTGCAAACACTGTGAACTGGCGCATGTTTCCTTTACTTGGTAAGGACGATAATAGAACAACTCAACATAGTTCAACCATTCTACACTATATCATTTATGTCCGAAAACAGCCAGTGATCAAATAAATTATAATATTTGACGTCCAGTTGAATTTCGATATCAAAACTATTTTGGAGACCAAATAAACCAGTCTTATTATTGAACTGATCTTATACATAATAATTATAATATATTCATGGGTCTTGAACCCCGAAATCTGACCTGATAGTTAGAAAATTATCACTTTATTACCTCCCGTCTAGAAGTTCAGAGGCACATGTATACGATAATATGATTATATTACATGGGGCCATGAAAAATGGTCGTGTTTTGGTTTATCCTACCTATCCCATTTTTGGGGACACCGTCCCTTAAGTTACTAACGGCAAAAATCCAAAGTACGGATGTAATTAGGGATGCATCGTACTTCGAAGTCTCAGTAAAGGGAGTTTAGAAAACAAATGGGAAAAAATCCGACCTACTTATCATAATATTTTGGTCAATTAACCCTAAACTTGATTATTTTTCTGACCTGATTATCTATAAAATTATTAGTCATAAAAATATACCTGTTCACAGATTTAGACTTACGGTGAACTTAGCATTAAGACATTGTGTGTGAAATTTAATCCTGATATTCGATCAAGTGTGAATTTTAAGTTTAGCAACTTCCAAATCAGGCAATAGACCACTTAAAAAATAATCGAATTTGAGTATATGTATTTGTAGATATAATGCAGACATTTTCATTTTTTGTAAATTATTAAATCGCTTGACAATTAACAAATGTCTATACCACTATAGTCACTTCTTTTATGCACATTTAAATTGTAATAACTCAAGTCAATTACAAAATGAAAAATCAAATAATAATTCTCGAAATCGTGTTTTCGAAGGTGCTAGCTCGGGTGGGCGGGGCTTAAAAGTAGGCGTTACGGAACCCTCGCTCTTTGTCTTTCATAATGTTATCATATAGTAAACACCAGGGTCCACGGAGACACGACGCTATTTTGGTTTCACAATTTCTGCATTTATTTCTTTTAAATGGCGGAAGCCAGAAGCGCGGTTTCCGAGCCGCGTGTTGACCGGTTGGAAGAAGGACGAAATGCTCGTGATGATTTTCTGCTAGGATTGCGTGCTTATGTTATTCGAAGATTTTTTCGCATTAGGTAGGTCGGTTAATTGTCTTTCGCCTAAACTTGTTTGGACGAAACTTCGATCGTTAATTGAATATTTTTAATTTCTATGGCTTTTTTGTATAATTTCATTGTAAAAATTATAATACTTTTATTTCGGTATTATCCAGGTCGGGTCATTACTGCGTGTGACTTATTTTACACACAGAATCGTTGTTTTATTTAATGGTGATTCGTCCTCAAACTGATTCGTACCTAAAACTTCTTAAAAATCAAGTATGAATTTGATGTCGGTTATTTATTTATTTTAGAACGCCTTTGTAGTCATAATATCACTTCAAACATGAAATGATGTCAGATAACAAAGACGTCGGGAAAATGTGTAAGCCTGATAAACTTAAGACTTTTTATGAGTTCATATATTTGTACTGATTGTAGGCACATGGGCCAATTTTCAACAGTCTTGCTGTTGGGTTAACTCTTTAGCTACTCCAGCTAACTAGACTGTGATGGGGAGACATTTTTTTATTCGGCCTGACCCTCACAGGTTGAGAGGAGGGTCCAACAGGTTCACCTAACCAGTTTACCTGGACTGTTTACTAAGTACTAACAGCCAGTACTAACCTACCCTTCCACAAGGAGCCGGCATCTTCTCCACACATGGAGGAAAATCGAGAATTTTGTCAAATTTTCATAGAAGGGTATGAGCTGTCTTGACAGGGATTCGAACGCGGATCTCTGGGTTACAAGTCCAGCGCACTAACCACGGCCGCGGCCTATTTTAACCTATGTTTATATAATTTGGTGCTTTGGTCATTATATAGAGTAGATAATATATGTCTCATATTTTAAATGAATGAAGAAGCCTTTATTTTGATTGTGTCAATATTTACTTGTAGGTTTGTAAACTGTAGATAAACCATTTGTTACGTAATGGTGTTCATGATAATTGTATTGACATAGTTTAATTTGTGTATGATAACAATTTTGTCGAATAGCTATGATAATAATTTTTTGTTATGGGTCATTATAACCTGTCTAAGTACTAATTAGAGATCATTGTCAAATAATAGGGGTCATTTTTATGCAAATAATACGTAATAACAAAGTCTCTATAGTAACTGATGAAAGTGTATATTAAGTAGAGATGGGTATTGCCAGAATTTTCGTATCGCGATATGCCATAAGTATATTGTGATACGCGTTGAGATATATTGTGAAGCTGCTGTTAAACTTATACAAAACTACATGAACAAATGCTTCTTTATCTTGAAAACAAAACATACTCTACACCTTTGTGAAAACAGTTTAATCTCAGTCTGACAGACTAGAAAAGAAAAATATAAAATATCCAATATCCCTCTTTCGTATTTTTTACCGTTGTAAAGTCCTCCAGGATTAGTTTACAGCTGCCTGTGGGCAATGGGTAAAAAAATATGTTTTGTCATCATCAGCTATATCATGTCAACTTCACTTACCCAGTGCCCCATTCACATTATGTGAAATAAAACCGCTCATACCAATATGTATTGTGTCTAGTAAAAATCACAATATACAGGTATACAGGTATACCGGTAATATCGCTCATACCTAATATGAAGACCGTATTTTGTTTTCTCTACTTCAATAGTGTATTTGTTCTCAGCAGAGGGGTAACTCACTATTCTTGTTGTATGTTTATTGAATGATATTTTTCGTGTCTATTTTTAGGAATTCCATTAAGAATGGAATGTGGCCAACCAACCTGTGGAACCTTGTGTTTGTTGTTGCGGCGTTGTCTGTAATACGAATTGCTGATTGGTCGTTTGCTGAACCAATTATATCACGGCTACGCTGGCTTGAAAGTTGTCTACACATCCCTGCAGGTTGAATGAGTCAATTTTCAAGTTTTTTTTTACATTTTGTTGTTCCTTAGGCATTAAAAAGTAGCCATGTTTCTGGTTACTTTATAAACATTGGGTTAGTTGGTCATAAAACTTTTTTTAAACATATCTTTGCTCTTAGGAGGTACAATTCTTCCCCAGATATTTTCATACATTAAATTTTTCTAATTTTGAATAATAAAGAATGTACCTCCATCCTTAAATAATGGCTCAGTTAGAAATCACCTCTCCTGTCTGTGAAAAAATCATCAGTTGTGTGCTCATGATATCGATGCTCGTAATAACCAAGTTTTACTATACTTATTTTCGCTGTTCTTTTTTCCAGACTGGCCACTGATAGTTCGTAGTCTTCTATGTTCCTTCGTAGCTGGATTTATCTTCTTCATAATACTTCTATATGTTCGACGATATTGTCTGAGAATTCTACTGTCGTACAGAGGCTGGATGTGTGAGTAATCTTTCTTCGTTTTCTTCTTTGAATATCCAGGGATGCAAGTTTTCCGGTTTATACCGAACATCTGGTTTTTTGAAGGGCTCCAAGGATCGTTTTTTTCCAAATCGTCTAAATTTGTTGAGAAAGTGGATGGGGTTGATTCCTGCGGCATGCAAATGGTTTTTTGAAGGGCTCCAAGGATCGTTTTTTTCCAAATCGTCTAAATTTGTTGAGAAAGTGGATGGGGTTGATTCCTGCGGCATGCAAATGGTAAAGTGTTGAGGAGGAGTTATCTATCATTTTAAGGAGACTATAATGAAAGGGAAACAACTCTTTCTGTTTTGTGATATATTGCAAAGCGTTCCCACATGAAGGCCCCCAACAATATTCTCAGGTTTTAAGAAATTTTCTACTTGCACCCATAAATATCAATTTTCGTAATTTATAATGTAAGGTTTCATGTAAATTTATGTTTACAAAGTTCATTCTAAAAAGCATTTTATACTTCTGTTCCTTTTGTTTTATTTCAATACTTTTGTTTCCTTTTTCACAGATGAACAGCCTAAGACACAGTCTGTTTCTACCATTCTGTGGGGGCTTCTGGTTAAACTTGTCAGTGGCAGTCATCCCTCTCTTTATGGATGTCAACAAAGTCTTCCAAAGTAAGTCAGTGGACGCATTGAACGACCCTCAATATTCTTTCACCATTAAATGGTTTAAATTGCAGGTGCATATTTTTAAGGGAGACAAATCTAGGTAATATATAATTAGAAGGAAACAATACCAGACGTGTAACTTAATAGGACTCAACCCCAGAAAATGTGTTCGAGTTAAAGGGACACAACTCAATATATGACATAAATTAAGCCTCAAACATATAAGATAAAGGGAGACAACTCCAGATTTATGATGTAATTCTTGAAATCTGGAGACACATATTATCTGATGGAGATCAGGATAAAAAGCAAAGTGAAGTTGTGTCAAAAATATTCTGTGCTGTATTTGTTAATATTCAATTAACCTATCTGACTGTTGAAAATGTTTTAATCTCCCTGTCTGTCTCATTTTGTACTAATTTCATCTTTTATATATTTCACCATTTTGTCTAGTTATCATACAATATCACATGATTGTGACAAATAGTATTTGACATAGAAATGTTTATAATGCATTGATAATACATTCAGACAGAAAAAATGTTGTATGTATAGTTATATGACTGACCTTTTTTGGCAGTAAAATCCTAAGTATGAAGATTTTTAGGGCAAGTTCATGTATCCTCACGTAAGTTATGTCAGGAAAAAACAAGGAGCTAATAGTTTATCGACCTACATACAATAATTTTTTGGTCAAGTAGCCCTAAAAATGATCGACTTTTTTTCTAGCCTTAAGTCACTGATTAGTTTTTGGTTTTCTCCAGGCAACCTGTTCCCCCGCTGAAGCACACCTTGAAGACATTGATTCAGTCTTTAAAACCCCTTTATGGAGAAAATTCCCAGATGATTGAGGACCTTAAAAAGGAGAGCAAGGAATTTCAAAGGACCCTTGGCCCCAAATTACAAAGGATCCTTTATCTGAAGTCTTGGTGGTCCCAGAATTATGTTACAGATTTTTGGTAAGTTAAGAAAATGTGCTACGAGCTCTGTCTGTATTTTTTCATTACATGTCCCCTTATTTAAATTCTACTTTCAGTTTGAGAATAGTATACATCTTACTTTGAAAAACTGCTGCTGAAAACTTATAGATTGTGGCCATGTTTTGTTGATTGTAATCACGTTTTGTTGGCCTATATTTAAGATTACAGCGATTATGTTTTTTTTTATATTTTCAGGGAGAAGTATATATATTTAATGGGGAGGACGCCCCTCCCAGTCAACAGTAATTATTATATTTTGGACCAAAGTAACGTCTGTCCTTCAACCAATCAAATAGCAAGGTATAATTTTTGTCCCTTTTGAGTTTCGTAGTAAAAAATTCTATTTATAATGAACTTATATTATCTTTAATTCTCTGGCTGGGAAACTTTCTTTTGATTTCATCCATAGTTGTCCATTTTGGATTTTTTGGAAATTCTGAATTTGGGGATAAATCATTTTTAGTGGTGGGGAGTGAGGGAATGGCTTGCTTTTATTTGCTGAAATGTTACGGCATTCAACTCAGTTCTTTGTATGAAATTAATCTAAAAGTCCTTCTAATGTCTTTGTCACACAATAACGTCCAAATAGTTCGTTCAGAGGAATTTTGTTCTCAGATATCTTCAGTTTGTTTCAAAGAGTAAAATTATGCCGCCTTCATCCGCAATCTGCAAAGTATACATGACTATGATTAAAAGAATATTTCGATATTTTGGAATAAGAGAAACATACTTTTTATATTGTACATTGTACATTGTATATTGTACATGTAATATTATCATTGAAATGATAGGAGAGATGGTGCAGTGGTTGGATGCTGGATTTAGGATTGAGGGGTCCTTGGTTCGATTCTTGCTAGGCCCATAGTAATTTATTTGGGCATGACTGCTCCTCTACCTGGTTATAGGGGGATTTAAGCCAGTTTGCCAAGGCAACTTAAAGCGCCATTTGTTAATGGATGACGTTATGAACCAATGATCAGGGTTAAAGTGTTAAGTCAGTTTAATACAGATGTGAAACCATAGAAACCAATTTTGAATCCAAAACTTTGACTTTAAAAAGAAAATGTTTAAAAAATTTCAATTTCGGAACTGCTAATCCGATATACCGTAAGAAAAAAATGTGAATGGTTTCATTTTCAGGACTGCTAATGTGATATACCAGTTTATGTTGGTAAAACAGAAGATAGATAGAGAAACCCTTGAACCATTGCTGATACGTAACACGATACCAGTCTGTATGGGTGTGTACGACCGCCCCTTTTCCACGACCCGTGTCCCTGGTGTTGAAATGGACCAACTTGTTCAGTACCCGTCTGCCGAGTCTAAGGTAATCAGATGGCGTTCGTTTTCTCATCTTTAGGGGTTAACATGGTGTGGCCCCTAAAACGGGGAAAATAGCACCAAATCAGGGAACTTTGTGTTGAACAGCAAAATTATGAAACATTTTATTGTGTTACGTTATTATCATTATTATTATTATTATTATTAATATAATGTAGCTGTCAGTTAACTCAGACCACAAAGGGGAAATTACTCTTTATTTGAAAGTGTAAAATGCGGCTAAAATTGTGTAAATAAGGGTTTTAAGTATGAAGCTGATTTTACAAACGCAAATACAGTCAAACCTGTTTTTGCAGCTACCTCCGAATAAAGACCAACATGTGAATAAAGGGCATTCTTTGAAAAAATCATGTTTATTTAGAACAAACTGACCTCCAAATAAAGGCCACCTGTCAATAAAGGCCATATTTTGTTTTTCCCATGGGTTCACAGGTTTGAGTGTATTTGTTGTATGATATTATGTCTCCTACAAAAAATTAAATTTAATTGAAGTGGAACTTTTGACAGTTTTAGGCAAAAAATGTACTTTTTCAGGCAGGAGAAGGGGCCCAATTTTGACCCCAAATCAGCCCCAAAGCTTACTATTGTTCATTGTTAGTCTAGTGATTAGTTCATAGCTATCAAACTTTATCTATTCGTCCGAATTTTAAGATTTTTAAGGTTGATTTTATATTTTAACAGGTGAAATTAATTTAACCTTTTAGCCTGAGGAATTTTTTACACAAATGTTAAACATTTGAATAAAGTACTTGATAGAAGTCAATGTATGGACTTTGTTTGTGTTGTGTTTATGAAACACAACTTTTTGTTGTTTAGTTTATTTATGGATGTAGGTCAAGATTGATGAAATTTTTAATGGATGTCTTTTTTGAACCATTGATCAGAAATTAAGCAATTATTTGACGATTGCTTTGATAAAAGAATTTTTTTTCTAAAATATGATAGAATTTCACTTAATTGAAAAATTCATTTGGATTTGTAGAATATGGAATAAAATTCCATAAAAAGCTTTTTATCAAATTATTGACCTGCACTGAGATATTGTTGAAAATTGGCATAAAACTCGGAAGAATTTTTAAAAAATGAAATTATTTCATTTTCCCCTTACAGCATATCATTGTGAACAGGAAGGGTATCATGTATAAATTAGACATGTATGACAGCAGACGTAAGCTGATCTCACCAGTAGAATTACAGAAACAACTTTACTGGATTACATGCGATGCAGATAAGCATTTGGGTATATTTTCTTGTTTAAATTCTTGAACCAGTCACTCCTGAGTTTTTTTTTGCATTTTTACAATCAAAGAACCAGTCCACTGAAATTTTACATGCTCAGAATCAAAGAACCAGTCTTCAACTTGGTTTTGTTAGAAACCAAGAACTAGTCACCAGAATTGTCTAACTTGTTAGAACCAGTCTACATAAGTTTTTATATTGGTAAAAAACCTTAGAACCAGTCAGTCAAATTTTGATTTCTTTGATCATTTATATCTTTGAATGATCCAATATTCTTCAGACTTAATAATTTTTGTTAATTTTCCATAACATTTTATGCTATAAAGTATTGAAATATGCCCGAGGAAGTAGGACAGTCCATAATGCCATTGTTTAGCTAGTATTTAATCCTGACTAATTTTGATCAGTGCTTACTAAAGAATCATTGAACCATAACAGTAAAATAAGGTGAAATTTATCACAAGCTACTACCTCAATATAAAGACCACCTCATTATAATAATCATATATTTTCGTGGCTGTTTTCAATTTTCCTTCTACATTTCAGTTTCACAATGAGACCACATTAAGGTCTTTTTTGGCCAATCAGTGATTTTTTGCAATTTTGGGAAAAGGTCTGGGTCCAGACCATTTGGGAAAAATGCTCGGTTTAATGCCAAATTTGGGAATTTTTAATGTTGGGATTTGGGAAAAAAATTTCGATTTGGAAGGGTTTGTTTACTGGACCCTTAACGAAGAAGGAAAAAATCGCAGTCAATAGGTTGTCTTAATATTGAGTTTCTGTTGTAAAAATTTGTTTTTTTTATGGATTTGTTGCAGATTCGTATTCTGATGTAGAAAAGTCACTGCCTGCCTTGACTGGCATTGATAGAACTGAATGGGCTACTTTGAGAAACACCCACTTTCAGAATGGCGTCAATGCTGAGTCCCTGTCCTGTGTCGAGAAAGCTTTATTCCATGTTAGTATTTTTAATGTATTCAAAGATTGTTTAAGACATCATTTTAACCCTTTGCCTCATTAGCAAACTTTGGACTCCTCCAAATTCAAAGCTAATTCAAAAAACATAAATTTATTTAAGAAAATTGAGTAATTTCTCTCTAACAGAGTGGAAAACATTGTGGCAAAATAAGTCATTACTCATTATAAGCAATGGCTTCTTTTGCCACAATGTTTTCAAAAGTCGTCTGCTCAGATGTAGGGAAAATGCGGTATTATGAGGCAAAGGGTTAACAGTTGAAAAATGGACTATGAAAATGTAATAAGAAAACAAAGTACTGAGAAAAAAAGAACAAGTAAAATCGCAAATCAATCTACGCCGTGACCGTGGTCCAGTGGTTAGAGCGCTGAACTTGTGAACTGGAGATCCGGGTTCGAATCCCGGTTGCAACAGGTCATACCCTTCTATGAAAATTTGACAAAAATTCAATTTTCATCCATTTGTGGAGTAGTTACTGGCTCCTTGTGGAAGGGTAAGTTAGCTCTGGATAGAATACAGTCCAGAAAACTGGTTAGGTGAACCAGTCGCCGTGTATAAATGAAAAATTGTTAAAAAACGGCATCAAACCCAGTCACAATAAGTCACATAAAAACAAACAAACAAAAAAATCAAATCAATCATATATTCTTCACACTCACATAGTTAAGTTTCATTTAAAACCCGTATACTTGCTATAAATTCTTCTCTCTAGCATTGATTTGAGTTCAAATTCAAAATTGATTGCAATGCGAATAGCCCCAGGTTCACACACATAAATATTACCATACATAAACAGTCAAATTAAATTGGGCCATTTACCAACATATTTATATAAAGCTTGCAAAAGATTATGTTTAGGGTTGCTTGATAAAAAAGGGTACGATTGTTGAATCGAAAAACTTTTTTTAAATTTTTTTTTAATCTTTTTTAAACTTTTTTGTGAGAATATGAGGAATGATTCATATTTTTGTACTTAAATTTTTGCTGGTAGAAACTTTTGGTTCTGTGCCAAAAACCAGGGTGGATCGGGTTACTATTGTTTGTTGATCATCATAGTTAAAAATATGAAAATTAAAACCCTCCTGTGAATGGTTATTAGGGGTATATATTTACTACACGTACACATACCACAGGTGTTAAAAGACGAGGATCAAAACTGACCCTTGACTGATCATAATTTGAAGAATCAATAGAATTTCGTTGCAATTTTATTGTAAATTTGACCCTCTGGTACAAATTCTCAAGAGTCAAAAGCTTTATTTTATTAATTTTCACAGTCAAAATGCTGTTTTAAGGGTCAAATGAAATCCCTGCATATATAATAAGGCCTAAAAAAAGGTTTGTTCCTCGGTTACCTGACCGACCCAATATTTTACCTGCCAAGGTTTTTACGGCGTCGAAATTGTAGTGCTATATTGTAATTTTCACTACTCAGTAATATTATGGCACACATATTCCCATACAGTGATGCTGATATATGAAAAAAAAATCAATAAAAAATCCCTATATCTACCGGCCCATATTTTTTTGTCATGTAACTGGAAACAAACCTTTTATTTTTTCTGGGATAAGATTATTGTGTAACTAACATTGTGAAAAATACTAAAATGAGTACTTTTCTTTCCACAGGTTATTTTAGGAGACAAAGTTCACACAGATCTTTCCTCCAGAGCTAAATACTTACTGGTTGGTGATGGAAAATCCATATGGTTTGATAAATCGTTTACTATGCTAAGTTCAGAAGATGGGCGTCTCGGTCTTAACTGTGAACACGCGTTCGCTGATGCTCCCGTCATGGGGCATATATTTGAGTACAATCTTACGTACGAGTAAGTTTAATCTCAAGTCACTTGCATGGAACAAAATATTTCTGATTTTATTCTTGGTATTTTAAATGCTTACCAAAACGTATACGGCTTTCTAGTTTAGTTTTGTGACGGCTGTGTTCAACTGGCTTGTGCTGTCAAAAACTGAACTTGGAACACTGGTAGTTAGTAACCATGGTAACAGTGTTCAATATAGACTGAACTTAAGTGTTGCCTTTTTGGCCCAAAAGCTTTTTCGACAGGGGGCCATTTGAAAACAATAGGGGCCAACACTCAAAACGAATTTTAGAAGTGCAGTATATTACCTTTTACATTCATGGTAGATTGTTTCCAGAAAGTGTATTTGTTATTTTATGGACCGAATAAGGCATTTCAGGTGAATAAAAAAGATGCTATTTTTGATAATTCAAATTGACGTTTGCTCTTTTCAATATATCAATTTTTTCTTTTTATTGCTTGCTTTTGGGCTGTTAAATACTTTTGGGTTCTTCAATACTTTTGGCTTATAAAATGCTTTGAGTCCTTTTTAAAGATATGCCTATTCCTCCAGCTAAGTAAGCCTCTTACCAGACACCCAGATTAAGTAGAAATTGCTTTGATAAGAAGATTTTACCTCCTTTTAGAAGCTCTTCTCTTTTACGAATCAGTTTTTTTGCTCAAAAATGATGTTTTTTACAGGGTGGGTGGGGTATTTTCTTCCATACAAATATTTGCATGATCATTTATAAGAAAATTTTGATGCAGCTTTTTTCTAGTATACTCTGCATGCTATGATATACATTAAGATAAGCTACCGGTAGTTTACTCTCAATTAATTAATCTCTGTTTCAAACAGGTACGATTAATGTATCAATATACTGACCTTATGCGCATGTGTCGCTTCAATATGATTTATGATGAACGCTAAATTTTGGCACCACAGAAATGATCTTACTCAAGGTTATATCTGTTTAATTCACTGCTGTTTATCACCAGTAATTTAGCTGTGTTCAACCATCAGATGACCTAGTCAGTGTGTCTAGGGTATGTTACTAGTATAACCTATTCCTCCTCACACCTCAGAAGGAAGGGATTTTTGACTTTGAGTGTACGTTATGGCTGTCACAATATTCCTTGGACTTACAGTAAAGCCTTGATAATGGGACCACCTGAGGGACCCTAAAAATTGCTCGTAATAATTGAGTGGTCTTAATGTCAAGCTGAATTATGGGGGGGGGGGTATTGAAAACTTGTCCAAAAATATTACAAGTTGGCTGTAATATTGAGGTGATCGATATTTGAGGTTTTACTGTAGTGTGATGGGATTTGCTGGTTGTTTATGTTATAAAATAACACTACATCAAATATATATGTATATAATTTTTATGTGATTATTCAATTTGATATCCATTATTTATGTATTTTTTATATTTTTTACCTACTCCAGAGCAATAAATGGTTTAATGTATGAACCCATTGACCTTAGCCAGTGTGACCTTGACACTCTGCATGATACTAAAAATAACTCAGGTAGTTCTATAAATAGACCAGAAAGGCTTATATGGGATGTCCAGGAAAGTTTGACCCATTCTGTCAACGTTGCGTGTAGAACCATATCACAGGTATTATTTGATGTGTGCTGGCTTTCTTTTACATTTGTTTCGTAGCTTTTACCATCTTTTTCACACATTACGTCTCCATTCTTGTCACTTTTTCGATCTATTTCATCATTTTCCACCTCCATACTGGTATCTTTTACCAACTAGCACTTTGCATTACACCTCCATCAGCACAGTATTGTCATACATGGAACAACCCACTTCTGCACGCAGCGTATTTCAGCCTTCTTCAAGTATTATTTTTGTTTTTTTCCCATTTCTGCGAGCTTTTCATCTTAATCTGCTGTGCCATTTCATGCTTTGCTTATCAGCCATCATTCTCTCACACATAACCATCATTACCACCCAGACACAAGCTTTACATTGTCAAAGGGAGGAGCTTTGTATGTGTTGTGTTGTTGTGTGTGTGTGGCTTCTGCTTTAGCCCCTCCTCCCTGCCCCTCCCCCGACTGATATTTTTAGATTACAGTAAATCACATGCCTCTGGTGGAAACATATGGAAAAAAATCACTTGACTCTACCCGTGTATCAATTGCTTAGCCATTATTTTTAATGTTTTTATGTATCTTATCATGTGCCCAATGATTTCTGATTCTTTTCCCCATGTTTCTATCTAGTGTAGTTTTAGTTTTTGAGAACACTTTGGAAGTTTGATTGCATTTTGGTCAGTAGAAAAGCCTCAGAATGCAATTCTTGATTTTAAGGATTAAATGAGTGATTTTTCCACCATTTGTAAAATATGGTGTCATGTGACTCCAATCACTGTATAACCTAAATTTCATGAATGCGGGCGGGGCTCTGACTCGAAGCAACAACATATCTCAGCTAATTTTTTGAGATGTTTATAACACAGTATTTGCTGTTTACAGATGACCTATACTTGAGAAATGCCCCACTTATAGAAGTTATTTGGCTTTGGAATCATGGTTATAAAACAGTAGACCAGTCTTGCAACTAGACACATTTGATTGATAATTCATTGAGACTGGTTACATGACTAGGTTTGATTTTTGGTCATGAAAAACTTGGCTAGTGTAAAAATTTAATTTAAAGCATCTGATTGGTAATTTCTAAAATTACTTTTAAAACTGACCAATCACAAGGCTGCATAGTTTTAAAACTAACCAATCACTAGGCTGCATAGTTTTAAAATTAACCAATCACTAGGCTGCATATTTTTAAAACTAACCAATCACTGGGCTGCATAGTTTTAAAACTAACCAATCACATGGCAGCATTTGGGATAAGGTGATTACTAACTTAAGCTACTAACATTTCATTTATTCAATAATCTCGTACCACATCAACAGTAGAACCTCCAGATCCAGACACACAGATGAGGAGGGGGAAAAGTTTAGATTGGCTGGGTTTCTGTAATAGACAGGTTTCAATTTTAAGACACTAATATACAAAGAATTGTGCAAAAGACATTGAATAGAAAATCAGTATCAACAAGTTTATCCAGGTTATGGTAGATGTCTGGATAGGAGAGGTCTGGTTATGAGAGGTTCCACTGTTGTGTATTTGTGTAACTGCTAAGCATGTGGCTGTTAGCTCCTTGTACTCGTTTATACCCTTATAGCTTAGTTCATTAGCTGAACGTCTGTCAGAAATAATAGTTTTAATTCTAATTCTCATTCATGTTTTGGAAATATTTTCTCTTGATTCATAATTTCTATGGAATTATATGACAGCCACACCTGTAAACAAAGGTCACCAAAAAGACGACGATTGTATGGCTGTCATTCTTAGTTGATCTGTATTCAAAAGTTTTTATTTGACCCGTTATATTAATATTATAATTATTACTATTACAGTTATGATATATAAAATAGATATTTTCTAAAAGAGTGGTTCATGGTTATCTTTATTCTCAGAGACCATTAAGTCAGGTTTAACTGTATACTTGTTATTATGAAATGTGAAACTCTTCGAAATCCTAAACTTGCTGCTTCACTTAGGTAGTAAAAATTGTAAAAATAAGCAAAATTTATTTAAAACTGTTATTTGTACTTAAATTTATTTTTTGAACAAAATTTCAGTAAAGCTTAATCAAATTTTAACTTATTGATAAATTCAAAATTGAAAAATTTTTAGATTACTTTGTGTTGTTTACTCAAGGCTTAGATTTGTTGTAAAATCTTATGATTTTGAAAAAGTCATAATATACAAAGATTTTTGACAAGTTAAATGATCATGTAAAAAAACACAGGTATAGTAATTTCCTGCTGATCCAAATATGGTGAAAAATTGGATACAGTAAAACACGGTTATAGTAAAATCAGGTTTGGAGAGAAATCTGATACATTACATCCATGTTTCTCTGTATCCATAACGATGAAGTAAAAATGGTGTGAAGCCTCGGTCCTGGTCCAGTGGTTAGTGCGCTAGACTTGCAACCCAGAGATCCGGGATCGAATCCCGGTTGGAGCAGGTCATACCCTTCCATGAAAATTTCACAAGAATGTCGATTTTCCTCCATATGTGGAGAAGTTGCTGGCTCCTTGTGGAAGGGTAAGTTAGTACTGGTTAGTATACAGTCCAGGAAAACTGGTTAGGTGAACCGGTTGCCCTATATAACTGAAAAATTGTTGAAAAATGGCGTTTAAATCCAGTGACAATAAGTCGCATACAAACAAACAATGATGTGACCACTGTATCAGATTCCTCATTATTAACAGGTTCACTAGAATGGTGTTTTACTGTATTCCATTATTCACTATATCTGAGTTCACTATAACTGTGTTTGAATCTTCGTTATATCTGAGTCCACTATAGCTTTGTTTTATTGTAATCTCCCTGAATAAAGATGTAATACGTATGAAAACCTTTTTGTGGAGTTTGACCTTAGCTTACTTTTTTTGCAGTCGATGGATGACATTGACCTACGTGTAGAAGGTTATTATAACTATGGGAAAGGATTTATCAAAACATGCAAGGTGAGTTTATGTGATGCGATTTTTTCTGTCAATGGACGCTAAACTCATTTTTTGTTTACCGTGGAAACAAAAAACGAAAATTTTCTGATGAAATTTGGAATTGGAGATAGTCTATAGTAACTGCAATTGTGGCATATAGAATTGAAATGAGCACAGTTACTTTAGGTGAAATATTTGTGGTGGGAAACTAGGCTTATTTCTTCTTTACCACCATTAGTACTGGTTAGAGTACAGTCCAGGAAAACCAGTTAGGTGAACCGGCTGCCGTATATTACTGAAAAATTGTTGAAAAATAGTGTTAAACCCAGTGAGTGAAAAAAATGGCCTTTTTGAGAAAAATCACATTTTGTTGCACTAAAATTGGGAAATTTTTACACAAAAGCAGTTTTGCGCCATCTTGATTACATTAAATAATGAATGTATGACAAATGAATGAAAAATCAGTTATCAATGTTCAGAGAACAATTTCTCGATTTATAATATGTCACAAAACTGTATTACCCAGGGGCGTGGTCAGTTTGTCCCCACTACTGTTTGTGCTATGTTAATCAAGTAAAATTGCATGCATAATATTCGAACACCTAAGTTGAAATTTGTCTTTCATTTTTGGAAATTTCTTCCATATTGGGAAAAATGGTCACTATTCTGGAATAGGAATGGGTCAGTTTACAGGTAACTACTATATGAGGTAAAAGCCCTTGTACAGTAAAACCCCTGATTACCAGACTTCCTGAAAAATGGAATTCTCTGAAAATTGGACAATTTTTTCAAGTCCCATTTTTTCTCTTTTATAATAGATCTCTGAAAACTTGAATTTCGGATCAGTCTGGAAGGGGTTCAGTTTTTAAGGGGTTTTACAGTATTTGTCTCTTATTCTCCCCCTATATCAAACTACAGGTGAGCCCAGACGCTTACATCCAGATGGCGCTACAGGTAACATACTTCAAGAATGCTGGCAAGCATTGTTTGACGTACGAGTCATCCATGACGCGGCTCTACTTAATGGGTAGAACTGAAACTGTTCGATCCTTAACTATGGAGGGCACAGACTTTGTTAGGTATGCATTAGAACTTGTTTTACCTCACCATTGACCCCACAATACCGCATTTCCCCGCATCTGAAGCAGACGACTTTTGAAAACATTGTGACAAAAGAAGCCATGGTTTGTAATGAGTAATGGATTCTTTTGTCACAATGTTTTCCACTCATTCAGAGTGAAATAACCCAATTTTCTTAAATAAATTTATGTTTTGGATATTAGCTTTGAATTATAGGCTTATGACGCAAAGGGTTAAATTTTAAACTTCCTTTTAATTACTAGGCAATTTCACTGAAAAGAATTGAGCTATATGCTTAGATTTGGTGTTTCGTAACTCCAGGAAAAGAGTTCCTTTATGTAAGTGTGGCTAAACATAATAAACCTGTGTCCTGGGTGCTTGTCAGAACTAATTGGACTGTCCCCCAGGGATATGGGTTTTTGGAGATCAGTTGATTTCTGTGAATTGATGATAGTGCAAATCTTTTGAGAAAATTTTGAATGGGAGATAGGGTAAAGCCATTCTTCTCAAATGCTTATTGAACAAATTCAATGTTTTGGCATTAGAATTGCCAGTAGAATATGTCTTCAGTTTTTGTAGACTGACTTGCTTGTCTACATTGGTATAACCAGAAATTATCTTAACTTAATAAGCAGACGGCGCTTATATATCATAAATTTTCTTCATGAGTTGACTGGGTTTTGACTGTATTTAACGATTACAGAGCTTTTCTTGACAAAACGGTGGAAAAGTCAGAGAAAATCCGCTTACTCCGCAAAGCCTGTGATGTTCATGCCAAGATGTACAAGGACTGTATGAACGGATTAGGCATCGATCGTCATTTGTTTGCTCTGTATGTGGTCAGCAAGGGTCTGGACTATGTAAGTATGGAATTCAGAGTTTGTGGCATATTCCATGGTCGAGTGGTTATTAGTCATTGATTTATAATCATAAACCCCTCACCACTGAGTTCGAATCCCATTCATAACCATATTGCGCATGTGAGGAACTTGTCTGGCTAGCTTACAGAATATAAGTGTATCTACTCAGGTGTAAGTCTGGGATCTTCCTCCACTGTTAAAGCTGGAAAAGTTGCCAAATGACCCTGGCTGTAGGTGTGATGTTAAATTCCAGTGAAAAAAAGAAGATTTTAGAGTTGATGGCACCTTCATTTTAGGAATCTATACAATTAAGCTCTCTTAAATCTTTGTCCTATCATCTTGTTTGATTATAAAGACAGCTGAATACTTACAGCCAAACCTCTGTTTGCAGCCACCTCCAAATAAAGGCTGCCCTGTGAATATGTGCCATTCTTTTTAAAACTTGTTGATTACTTAGAACAATCTGACCTCCAAATAAAGGCCATCTGTCTGTAAAGGCCACATTTTTGTCTTTCCCAAAGTTGGCCTTTGTTCAAAGGTTTGACTGTGCATTCAATTGACATACTGTTGAAAATGGGCACAAAACAAAAAAAAATAGATAAAAAATAGGCCTATATATTTCTGTAAGGTGAAGCTTACCGTAAGTAAAAATAGGTAAATGGTAATAGCAACATGTACGGAACATATGAACAATACATATGCCTGTTATGTATTTTGTGCTTGATCAAGTTTGTATACGTCCCCTTGAGTCGATGTATAAATAAAGACATACGTTGCAGTTATAATTGTATTCGCTAATCTGTGTGCATTTTATTGTCTGGACTGCAATTTTTTGAAGAAATGTTTTTATTTTGTTTGTTTTAATTTCAGGATTGTCATTTCTTGAAGAAGTGTCTGAGTATACCCTGGACCTTATCCACTAGCCAGGTACCACAGCAGCAACTGCCAACATCACCAAGTTGTGATATTCCAAAATATAGGGAAATGGTATGTAATTAAAGGCTAGAGTTCTTTCATTTTTTATTTCTCATGAGACTGCTGGCCAGGCCTAAGGTAGAAGGCAGACAAAAATATCCCAAGTCAAAATGAAAATTGAAGTTGCAAATTGTGTGTGTTATTTTTTTTAAAATCTTAGAGAATAATGGGGACCTCCATGGTTGTAATGACTAGTTATCACTAGGCCTTCACCATTGTGATTTTATATGCCACCAGGGACTAGACAAATTTCACGTGTTAGGAAGCTGTCCAGCTGGCTTACTGAAAGTCGTTGTTCTACCCAGGTGTATGTCTGGGTTCTTCCGCTTTTGTTACAAATGGAAAGGTCACCAAATGACTCCCACTGTTGGTGTGAAGGTAAATTACGATGGAAAAAAGGAGATAGTTAAGAATTCAGTTGACTCACAATGATTGATGCATATGTGTGAAGAATCTTGAAAGAAAAATTGCCACAAATCTTACGGAAAAATTAAAAGAAAACACTAAAATGTTTATTGGATGGTCTCTTGTTGAGTAGATCATGATTGCTAATAAAATTTATTGTTTCTTAATCGTGAGCGTCCGACCTGAATAGGCCTGAACAAAAAAAAGCAGTCATGTTCCCAATTTATTGCACGGACTGTGAAGTTCCTTACAGCAAAATCAAAAGTATGAAAATGTTTGAAATTAAACCGTCATCGTTTCTGCTAATCAGACTGTTCCTATTTTTGGCATGAACCCTGAAATTTCCAACAGCAAAATAGAAAATATTTGGCTATGAATTGTACCTTCTAAGAAAGAATGGTGTAACATAATAATAATATATAAGACAGTTTTGAGACCTACCTACCCTACTTTTTATCTCACCAGAACCGAAGGTTCAGGGTGAGCTGTTAGGATGGGTAGGTGGATGCTCCGGTGTCCATCGTCCGTCGTCTGGCATCAACAATGCTCTTCTCCTCAGAAACTACCAGTCGGATTTACTTCAAATTTGCTGTGCAGAAGCCTTTTGACGTTCTAATGCAATTTGCTCATATTATACCAGTTGACCCCTTTTAGGGGTCACTAGAGCTAAAAATAGAAAAACCTTTAATCATCTTCTTCTCATGAACTAATGGATGGATCATCACCAAACTTTTTGGTCGGGTAATCGTAAACAAGACTATATTTTATTTGGCCTTAAAGGAAAAAGGAGATATAGCACATCAGCAGATTTTTTAAAATTTGAACATGTGGCAAAGACATGAAGAAATGAAAATAATAGAGCTTAAGCGTTCAGTACAAAGGGTAAATTATACGACATTTCAGTAAAAATTCACAAAAATAAAATGAGATCTTGTAGAGGGCGGTTATTTGCTTCTTCAGTATTATTCAATCCTGAAAAAAGCATATTCAAGCGATTTGACTGCATTAGACTGTCTCATTCATCCCAAAATTTTTAACAAGTTTTAAGTTTTCTTTTAAAAATGAAACAAGTGTCCTGATATTTTTGTTCTAATTTCTGTGAAGTGTTTTAATCTGCCTACATTGTGTAATTCAGACGAGCCCAGGAGGTGGATTTGGACCTGTGTCGGATGATGGCTATGGCGTGTGCTACATGATACCCGGGGATCTGAAGTTTTACTTTCACGTATCGTCGAAGCATTCCACGAAACACACAGATTCTGCAAGATTTATGTCGCAACTGTTCGAAACGCTCGATGAAATGAAGGAACTCTTTAAAGAGAGCTCTAGTAAATGATTGGTCAATTTAAAGTCAAATTGGAATGTTTGGTCAATTCTAAACTATCGTCTTATTGGTCAGTTTAAATGAATCAAACTATCAATTTTGTCAATTTCAAAAACAGGTATACTATTTTGTCAAGTTCTAAAGATCAAATTACACTGGTTGGTCAGTGTATATAATGAAATTTCGCTGATTGGTCAGTTTTTAAAATAAGTTGATACTGATTGGTCAATTTTCATTATCAAATTTCACTGATTGGTCAGTTTCAAAATCAAATTACACTAATTTACTGGTCAATTTTTGTAATTAAATTGTAATGTATTTATTCAATAATTGTTTTTTGGTCATTGTGTGGCACACTTATTTTAGATAAATCACTTTTTGTGATCATTGACTGTGAATTATAGTTCATTAGTGTACTAACAATTCAATACCATTTTCAAAGAGATTTGTTGTTTAGATGAAAGGACTTGTAGAGTTTAAAGGGATGCAACTTTAGCTTAACATCATAAATTAAGTGGATTTAACTCCAGATTGACAGCATAAAATTAAGGGGACTTAATTCCAATGTGACATCAGAAAATCATTTTAGCAAAAACAAACTACCACGAAGTAGCTTTACGGGTTTGATTCCATTCGGAAACGTTATCACTGTTGATATTTTACGAATATGCATATATTATACTTCAAAATTTTTGTATGTTTATCGCTTGGAAGTAAAGTAGAAGAATTTGTATACATATCTAAGAATGAAACCGATGTGTTTATTGATGCATGCATAAATAAGATAGGATACCTTTCTATGATATTTTTTGTTTCAATTACTGTTTTATTTAAGGAAATCACGATACTGGATATCTTTTCCTTTTAGGAACTCAATTAAATGTATTTTTGTTTATACAGTAAAACCTCACATTGCGACCGCCTCAATAATACGACCACCTTGTTATATAGCTCACTTATTTTTAGACTGGCTAACTCCCCTATAATTTAACTTGATAATGAGACCACCTCATTATTGCAACCAATATCTAGGGGTCCAAAGGTGGTCGTAATATCGAGGTTTTACTGCACATATAGTTTGTATGTATGTATGTATGTATGTATGTATGTATGTATGTTAATTCGTGTATATTTGAGCCATATTGCTCTTTAACCAGATTAGACGGCAAAACTTTTTTTTGTCGTTTGTTTGTGATAATTTATTACTTACAAGATTTTAAATGCTCCGTTTGTCAGTTTTTACCGGTCCTATTGGAGTCTACCCCACCCACTCAATACCATTAAGTCAGCATGATAAATGACTGAAATGGAAGCATTTATTGTATGTATTAATACTCATTCCAAATTATTGTCTCACATTTAATGGAGTTTTACATTATTAAGTGTTGCTATAGCAACACAATTGTTATCGAATTGTTATTGTTTGTTTTGTCGATACTTTTGTCTAATAATGAAGGACTTTAACCAGATATTGTATCAAATACAATGTCTTTAGTAGTGACATTTTTAGACTTCTTAATTGCTTATTTGATGATTTTTTAAAAAACAAACTTTTCTGTACAGTATAGTTAGTATCACTTTTGCGTAGTTTTTCCATTTAGCTCTCCCTGCTGAGTTGTCTCCCTTTAGCAGTACATTAATAACTTTGATTTAATAATAAATGCAGTAAATTTTCCCCTAATAGACCACCTCAATAATACGATCACCTCACTATAATGACCTCTTATTTTGGACCAGTATTCAATATTTCCTCCATAGTTCATCAGGACAATGAGTCCAACACAGTACTAAAAACTGTAGTTTTTTGGCCCTATCAATGGTCCTAATATTGAAATTTTTATGTATTTAATTGAAATTGCTATTATACCAATGGTGTGATTAATGTTTTTTGGAGGCGTGTTTGCACTATTTTTAACCGTACAATATTTTTTTTAGGATTTACAGGTATTATACATATACAGTAAAACTCCTGAAAACTAGAATTTTCTGAAAATCCGATGATTTTTCAAGTCCCACTTCAGTCCAGAAGAGGTCTGGTTTTCAGGGGTTAATCATGTATTTGTTTTGTTACGGATATGTTTAATCAAGATCTATAACTCTAGCAATGCAATTTTCTTTTATTGTTTTGTTGTTTTATATACGTGTTTACTGTTCACGAGGCCAGATAAAACAATAGTCAAGTTTACAGGTACTCAGCTGATATTCCTTTTTTTTTTTGGGCACCGAACCTCGAGTTCCTGACCGCAAAATCCGAAGCGTGAAAATATTTTTGGATAAATCATACCCAGTGTTCGCACAAAGGGTATGCCTAGAACAAAAGAACTAGAAGAGTGTTTTAACCTACCTACTCTATATTTATTTTTGTCAAATAACCTTAAACATGATTAATGTTTTTTTCCAGCCTGAGATATTTACAAGTCATATTATAATTTCTTTCAGGGTTATTGTTGCCCTGTGTTAAATTATGCAAGATCTCCATTTTGCATATATTTACTTTATACGTTTGCTTCTGCAAAAAAAATGTTGCTAAAGATTTCTTTAATTCCTGTGATCACCCGTTTTACTGTAATTTGAATATTTTTATGTCATTTCCTGATCTTTGGGCTTTCAAATGTCAAGGTCACATTTTTGCGATGTTATATGACAGTGATTGTCTTAGCGTCATTCTTTTGCGGTTACTTTTGTAGCATTTTTTTCGAAAAAAAATTCAATTGATAATTAATTTGAATAGACCTATAACTGTTGAGTAAGCGTAAAATAAGTTCCTTGTTTCTGCAAACCCAATTGACCCTATTACTTCCTGCCGACCTTTGACCTTTTTTTTCAGTCTCAGTCAATTTTTTTCTTGCGTATGTTTTCATATGATCTAAATCTTTACCCCAAAAATGTATTTGAGGTAAAGTTCTTCTAATACATAGGTCTTATAATTTTAGGGGACATTATGCAGAAATTAGTAATTCATC
The DNA here is from genome assembly GCA_008271625.1 of Lutraria rhynchaena. Taxonomy (NCBI): domain Eukaryota; kingdom Metazoa; phylum Mollusca; class Bivalvia; order Venerida; family Mactridae; genus Lutraria; species Lutraria rhynchaena. Next base: position 2,517,260 of record VIBL01000030.1, read on the forward strand.
TTTTTAGCCTTATGCAATACAGAGGAGCGTATATTGTTCTTTATACATTGTTTAATGATTATCTTATTTCTTTTATGTTATTTTAATGGCACTATTTTTTATTTATCCGTTTACTTTTTTGCGTGAACAAATATGTGAATATCTAAATTTGTGAACAAAAATTGTTCAATGTAGCAGGCGTCCTGAAAGTTGCCGGACTGTCGGACATGTCAGGCAAATTTCCAGCAGGTCCAATGACTTTTCTGCAAGTACCAGACCAGATGTCCGGCAGTCACACATTGCAATATTGTGATCGAAGATGTTTTACAATGAACTTGTGATAAAAAAATGTTCTACTATAATTTTTTGTCATGAATGTATTCCCCATAAACTTGTTATTAAAAAAAGTTTGACTGAAAATCTAGAAAAATAATTGGGTGGATTAATGAATGTATGTCTGATTTAATTTTTGAACAATGAATGTGCAAACAGTTTAATTTTGTGTGAACGATTTAATTTTAATCCATGATTGGTGAACAGTTCAAATTTTTAGCAATACATACATTTATAATTTGGTTTTTAAACAAGAAATGTGTGAGAAAAAAAATTAAACAATGAATATGTGAACACTATGTGTAAATGATTTGATTTTTAAATGGTAAATGTGTGAAGAATTTGATTTTTACCCATGCATATGTAAATGCTTTTATTTTTAAAGTATGATATGCTAACGTTTTGATTTTTAAATTATGAATATGTGAACAACTTCATGTTTTAAAACAATGAATGTGTGAACAATTAGGTTTTTTTAACATGAATGTGTGAACAATTAGATTTTTAAACATGAATATGTGAACTATTTGATTTTTAAACATGAATGTGTGAACTATTTAATTTTTAAGCATGAATGTGTGAACAATTTGATTTTTAAGCATGAATGTATAAACAATTTGATTTTTAAACATAAATGTGTGAACTATTTGATTTTTAAACATAAATGTGTGAACAATTTGATTTTTAAACATGAATGTATGAACATTTTGATCTTTGAACAAAGAATGTGAGACTACTTAGATTTTTAAACTTTTTGTGAACAAATTGATTTTTGAACAGTGAATGTGTGAAGAATTTATTTTTTAAACAATAAATGTGTGAACACTTTGTTTTTAAAATAATGAATGATTGAACACTTTGTTTTTTTAAAATAATGAATGTGTGAACATTTTGTTTTTCAAATAAATGATTTGAATTTTAAATAATGCATTTGGTAACCAATGCATTGGGAAAATCATTTACATGTTCATACATCTGTTATTGTTTTTTTATCTTGTCATTTCATTCCATGTCAGTAAGAATTGATGAAGATTTTCTGTATCATTTTTTTCTCAGTAGAAATTGTTAGTATTTAATGTCATCTGTGTTTTTTTTTTTAGTATTGACATTGTAGAAAAAAAACGACCCATGTTAACATTTCTTCAGATTTCATCCTGTACGTCCCTGTACTGTTATGTATTATACAAATTTGGCCTATACACTAACCTTACCAAAAATTTAGTGTTGCAGTCATAAAGGAGAAAATTGGTAATTACACAAAATCAATGAAAATTTTTGATTTACTTGAAGGGTGATCTCTGTAGTTGTGGTCTCTGAGTCTCTGAGAAGAAATCACTAACCCCTCACCAGTGTGTGTTCAAATTCTTGGACGAGAAAAAATACACATGTGAGGAAACCGTATTGCTGGTTTACGAATGGCTCGTGATCCTGTCCAGGTGTGTACCTGGGAGTCTTTCGCTTACGTTAAAGTTCGAAAAATTGCCAAATGACCTCAGCTGTGCTATGTTCAACCCCAGAGAAAACATTTACTTGAAACGATTAAATCAGTTTGTAATTTGTCAATAATTATTCAAATATGTAAAATCAATTTTAGACTAGTCATGGAATTATCAGCATGCTAATAGCCCTCCTGTTGTTTGGTAAGATTTTTGTGTAGATCAAATCTCGGCTAATATGTTCAATATGTCACAATCATGATTATACATTTTTATTTTTACACTGTTTCTCATAACATGACAATCTGTATACTGCACTCAAAGGTTGTAAACTTGTGGACCATGTACTGTTTATTAAGTTTTACGTATGTAGTTGAGCATTTTATTGTAGGATAGAATGTACAATGAACTCATCTTAATACAGTGGAAACTCAGAATACCAAACCACCATAGGACCGGATGAAAAGTTCGGTTTTCTTGGGTTTCTTTAGAAAAGAAGGAAAATTGGGACCAGCTCGAATGTTTGGTTTTCCGAGGATTCCGGTTTTCCGAGTTTCCACTGTACTCAATGATTTTTTCCTCTCATTCATAACTGTACTCAATTTGACACATTGTTAAATTAAGTCTGTCTAGCACATTCCGGATCAAGAGACATTAGACGAGTCTTTAGCATTAAACCGGATCAAGAAACATTAGACCAGTCTTTAGCAATAAACGGGATCAAGAAACATTAGACCAGTCTTTAGCATTAAACGGGATCAAAAGATGCATTAGACCAGTCTGTAGCATTAAACCGGATCAAGAGACATTAGACATGTCTCTAGTATTAAACCGGATCAAAGGAGACATATGGCCAGTCTGTAGTATTAAACCGGATCAAAATAGACATAAGGCCAGTCTGTAGTTTTAAACAGGATTGAAAGAGACATAAGACCAGTCTGTAGTATTAAACCGGATCAAAGGAGACATAAGGCCAGTCTGTTGTATTAAACCCGAACAAGAGATATTAGACTTGTCTGTAGTATTAAACTGAATCAAATTAGACATACATGGGTGAAAGCTGAAAATTTTGAAAAACACAAAACTGTTAATCAACTTTGGTGCTTTGGAAACAATGAAAAACTGTCCAGTTGCTACCCATGTATGTGGAACAGAAAAAAAAGGAACAGGAAATTTAACTCTCGCTCATGAACATAATTGTTGACAATCTTGTGCTGTCTTTTGGCTCATATGAATTTGTTTTCTTGGTCATTTTTTTGTTTGACATTATTTTTCAGTCTACCGAAGTTTGGCATAAACACAGTTCATTTACAACAATCATATGTTTGAATGTTTGTCGTGATATTTAAATACTCACAGAATCATCTCATATATAAAAAATTGAGGAAAATATCTGTCTAGTTATGTGATTGGTCAATTAGTTTTTGATTAACCAATAGAAAAAGTCGTTTTTGTCTCATCTTTAAATAAAATACATAGAAGAAAAAAACACTGTGTTTCTTTTATTTTTGTGTCTACCAGTTTTACTAAATATTTTTATTTATAATCACTGTCAAGGGGGCAGGTATTGTGTCTGTTTGATTGTTTTTATGTGACTTATTGTCACTGGGGTTTAATGTCGTTTTTCGGTTATATACGATGACAGGTTCACCTAACCAGTTTTCCTGGACTTTATACTAACCAGTACTAACTTACCCTTCCACAAGGAGCTGGCAACTTCTTCACATACGGAGGTATATCGACATTTTTGTCAAATTTTCATAAAAGGGTATGACCTGCCGCAACTGGGACTCGTATTGTGTCCAAGTGTAACACTTAGAACTCGTCCTCTACAATAAAATTACAACCACAAACAGGACTTACAGAAAAATCTCATACTCCCACCTCCTAACCTATTAAAAGACAGATCTTTGAGTACAGAAAATCCTTTACAAGTTTTTTAAACTAGATTTTTTTCAAAATGGTAATACTGATGCTGAGAGTCAAAATTCATACAAAAAACAACAAAACAATTCAGTAGATGACACATTTTTTATTACATCCATTACAGATGCCTGCAGTCCACATGGAATTCTTCAATAGCCCTGGAGTATTAAATAATTATATGACATCATAAAGGTCAAATGTAACAATCAAAAAAGGTTAAGGTCACATTATCTTACATGACACAGTAACTATTATTCTGTCAACTTAATATATCAGCATGATCAGATAGTGAGTACAAAATCGAGAATAACACACAACATGAAGGTCAAGTGTAATCTTGCATAATGACCTTGACCCAAATGACCTCAAACAGAGGTCAAATTATCCTGGCGGCCATTGCATTTGTCTTCCTCCCAAGACATGAACATGAAGATGATAGACAGACTGTCCACCTTGAACACCATTATTGATAACCAGTCTGTAGCCATTGTCGAGACTCTGTTCCTTAGCAACCCTCTTAGCAACCATAAGCAGATGCCCTAAAAGCTAGACACAGAAAAAAGAACAGTAAAGAGTTATGAATTATCCAGCTGGTTAAATGTTATTCATCAATGTTTTTTAAAGATATGGTAAGGTCCATAAGGCTCTATCTATAGAAAATGCAAAATACCAGTATGAAAATTAGAAATAAATATTTACAGGAATTGGCAAATAACAAATATCTATAAATGATCTGTCTACTTTAAGAGAGAATTCTATATAACTTACCCAAATAGAACTTACTAAAAGATTTGAAACTTTGTTTAAACTATCATGTCATTAATCTATTACATTCTACAGATATATGAAAACTTTGGCAAATTTATTGATGATTGTAAACATACAGTAGAACACGGTTATATTGAATTCCTGGGATCAGAACAATCACTTCATTTTATCCATATTTCACTACATCAGAGACAATAAAGAAAGGCACGTTTGGGGAAAAATAAGAACTTTACTGTATCCAATTCTTCACAATATCTGAGTTCATTATAACAGTGTTTTACTGTATTCGTGTTTTACCCAAGGTTTTCACCAGACAACAAAAGTTGAGGGTCAAAAATGACCCTTGACTGACGATAATTTGAAGCGTTAACAAGTTTCCTTCTAATTTTGTTGTAAATTTGACTTTTAGGTACAAATTCTCAAGACACAAAAGCTTTATCTACTTTACTGATTTCAAGTGTCAAAATGCTGTTTTAATGCGTCAAATGAAAGCCTGGTTACTGTATAAAGTAACAACAAACTATTCACCTGTTCATCAGCATCTTCAGCATCCTGTAACATCGCAATCGGCTTTCTAGGAATAACCAAGAAGTGTGTAGGTGCCTGAGGACCTAAATCTTTAAAGGCAACACACTGAAAAACAACAATAGAGTGTTAAAATTTTATTGAATTTTAGTATTTTATGCCAATATTCTGACAAAAATCTCTTTCATTTTGTTTCTACGAAATGAAATGTGTCAATCATGTTGACAGTTAAAACAAACACTCTATGCAAATACTGCGAGAATAATGATGTAGAACGTAATATTAAACACAGATACAGGATTAAATATTGTAGAATTAAGGCAGAATTTTACCATTCACTAAGAATGAAACCTATAAATAAACAAGCCATGAATAAAAGTACATTAACTATTGCAAGAGTCCAAGAAAAAAAAGTTTGGCACAAGGATTTCCATATCAATCAAGTATCTGATCTTTTAACTGAGCACTTAATACTTTTTAACTCAGTTTTCCTGACAAGCGCCTCCCAGTTATAATCAGTATTGATTGATCGGGAGTATCATGTAGATGTAGATGGTACGATTTGCTTCGGGGCGAATTTAATTATTCATTACACACAATTGGTTTCACACGGAAGTAGATACAGACACATTGTCAGTAATTTCACAATTGATTTCTAAAACAAATACCTGCTCATCTTCGTAAAGAAACTGCGTAGGAATTTCACCTCTTGCGATTTTACCAAAAATGGTATCACCACCCGGCTTCGCCGTTTGAGCTTTGGCGATTTCGTCCGCCATCTTTCTCCACTGCACTTGAAGCGAAACGGTTGAATTAATCGAAACGGATCATGAAAATGAACGCAAATAACGAATCTTTTTCCGAGTGGGTCCCTCAATAACGATGAAATATTTGTAATTTCTGATTTTAGGGAAATTTATGTAAACGCCAGGTAAATATGACTTGTAAGTCATAAATAATTGTTTAAACATAAATATAAAATAAAAATGGATTCACTGGAAACACATAAAATTAAGCACACTAACGATGGTTACTAAAGGAGACACTTATTATTACTTATGCTTAATTGACCATCGTTCGGTGGTATATTTTGTATAGTTCGTGAACATATATGTAGTGCCCGGGACCAATAATGGCCCCAGGTAGTATGTAAAAATGACCGTTGTTCACAGAATATCTCCCAAATAAATATAAATTATTTAAAAACCTACAGCAAGAAGCAATTCTTTAAATCGGATTGAGTGAAAAAATATTATTGTACTTTATTATATTATATTTCATTATATTATCATTATATTTTATTAATTACTAAATTATTATATACTTTATAGCTAATTTCATGTTCTGTGGCGAGTTGTTATTAATTTGCGTCGAGCCGTTATGTGACGTCACTAATTCCGTATGACAAGGTGCCCTTCACTCACATAATACAGCGCATAATGCAAATAACATTTGTCACAGTCTATCCAGAGATGTCCTTATGATGTCATTTACTGGGTCAATTATCAAGCACGCAGAACACCTTGGGACCTGCATGGGCGCATTAAGAGTCAGTTTGTAGTTGGCTGAGTTGTGTTAACGCAGCAGGATCGATAACTCATGATAAATATTGTCTTAAACTGGTACCCGTTGACTCTGATGTCCTTTAGTGCACTGCAACATGGAACGGGGACCAATTTAATATCGAGCCAATCAGAAATGGTAAATTATCCGTAGTGCATTTTTATCTAGACGTTATATTATTCAGCATAATAAATGCATGGTCATCAACAAACTAGTGTTACATGAATAATTCATGACTATCAGTACATGTGTGTATTTACATGTACACATACTTGGTATTGCCCTTCTTTCGCGATAATTTTTTTCTTTAGCTGATGTTCTATATTAATATTTACAGTAACAATATAGTACATAAAACTATCATTCACATAGCGTATTCAGTTAGTACGACCACTTCAAATGATCGTATTTATCCACATCTAATACGGGATTGCGGGGTTTTAATAGTAACCCGAACGTGATTAAACACTACTAGCGAACTATAAGAGAAAATTAGATACATACGGCATTCTGGAAGGATGTCTCCATCAACTGGAACCGTTGACGTAGCCTATATAGAGACCAATATGGAAGGTCAATATCTGAAATACATAGGCTTACTATTAGCCAGATTTTTTAAATTTAAGAATTGTTATCTCACTAATTCTGACTACGAAACGGAACCCTGGACTTAACAGGGTGTAACAGCTTAAATTCATGTATAATTACAAAGGATTGGACAGGTTTACCAAAGAACCTGCATAATACCGTAATGGCGTCTAACATTATTTCCGTTATATGAAACAATATGAACATATTTCGATATCGGTCCAATTTTTTTGCCGTTCTTTTCATATGAGTTGCAAAAAATATACATGAAAAAAGTTATTCTGATTTACCAGTCATACGTTTTGTTCGCGAAAACCAGACATTTACATGTATTTTTTGCCGAATGTTTACAAATGTAAATTTGTCAAATGTCAGTTTTTAAGGCAGCGCAGAATTCAAAGCGTGTCTTGTGTGTGAACAACAATTCAGAAAGAATCTCCCTGAACAGCAATGTAGCCAAAACCCTTTGGTTAGGGTTAATTTGATAATTGCGCAGTCACGCACTTTTTCATAACTAACCAAAATGTCACGTGCACCAGTGTATGAATTATGTTTTAATAAACGCGATGAATAAAACGGCGTTTTAATTAACCGTGTACAAAAATGATCATGGGTGAAAACTTGAGGCGTAATCTTGAGGGCAAATTCTAGCATGTTGTAATTTCAACACACGGTGACATTCTATTGTAACAGTTCTTATAAAGCAGTCTATTGTAACGATTGCCTGAATGAAATAACCATACTTAAATATAAACATGACGAATTAAGCATTCGTGTATTTCATAACTTAGTTATAGGTAGAGTTGTTTCACTAGTCTGTTGAAAGGATCATATGAATTAGAAGTGTCCAGAGCTGCCAGTATATAAAGTGAACAACGGTTGATAGCCAGCATATTGACGATTTATTATCCAATGTGAAAGTGTACAAGTAAAACATATCTTGGAAAGAGCGCATGAAGGCTTTGAGAACATTTTTCAGATCTTCATTCGGCAATGAGTGACAACAGTTCAGAAGAATTCGCGGGTAGGGTGGATGTATTCCACGACTTTTGTGGCGGTATACGATTTTGGGTAGGTTTTTTTTTTTAAACATATTTTTAACAATTAGTATTCATTCGATAACTTCAGTTTAGATTGGCCCTTTGCTACCAAACTTAGTATATATACGTGTATAGTATAACCCCTCCAAAGTAACACCCTTTTGGGAAAAAGCAATATTATGTTGTTGTTGACAGGTTGTTGCTCTGGAGAGGTTAAATTGATAGTTAATCCGTACAGTGGAAACAATCGTGCTGTTGTTGAACGGAGGTTGTTGCTCAAGAGAGGGACGCTCTTGAGAGGTTGCTCTGTATATACAATGTATATCGTCTGACAGCTGTAGTTGTACTGTGCTGTTTGGAGGGAAGTTGTAGAAATGTACGTGAGATCCGTGTTGTTGCGTTTAAGTCTTTGGGGAGATGTCTTGTTTGTCCTTGTAGTTATGTTTGTTGGTTTGTCTATCCAAGTGAGATGTGACAGATGATTTATGGCTACATGATCTTTGCGTCGACTCATTTTGTGGGCGGTATTTCCCGGGAAACCGTTTTTTTAACATTCTGTTCCGTGATATGATTTTAAACCATTTTATAACAAGGAGTTTCACATGCAGTAATGCATGGTGATATTATTCAAAAGGCTGCAGAACCACTATAGATAGAGAACTCATTCAACAAATGTCCATGTTATACAGTCAAACTTGTGTTTATGGCCACCTCAGAATAAAGACTACCATGTGAATAAAGGTCATTCTTTGAAAATCGTGACTGATTATTTGGAACAAACTGACCTTTGTATAAATGTCATCTGTCAATAAGGGCCACATTTTGTCTTTCCCAAGGGTGATCACAGGTTTAACTGTAGACATGCTCCAAAATTGTGCCATAGATTTCATTTTTAAAACCCATTGATTTATGGCTATCCAATAGAAGTAAGTTCTTATATATTCATGTGACGTCAACTGACCAATCAAAAGTGTCCCATGTAATTAATTTAAAATCACGTGATCTGTTAATATCTAGGACCCAGAAACCATCAACAAACCAACGCCCGAGTTTTCGTCATGTTTTTTGGATACAGTTTTAGTGTGGGCACCAAGCGCCTTCTTGTGGATTTCAGCTCCCATTTTCTTGACCTACATTAATAAGGGGAAAACATTTTTACCACTTCCGTTTTCAAAACTGAGTTTCGCCAAATCGGTAAGTACCGCATTTTAGTTTTCTAATAATCGCACGCCTAACATTTAGGCAAAAAAGTCATACGTATGGTAACCCGACCGATTCGCCTTTTGACGCCTACCCTAAAGTTTCTAACAGTAAAATCCAAATATTTTGGGGATGAATCTCGTACTCTCAAAAAAAGTGTTCAGAGAAGTATTCAGAGTTTTCGGCCTAATACTAAACATGTCCATGTTTTCAAGTCTTATGGCGAAAAGGGGGGGGGGACAGATTTCTCCTCTCGTTGGAATGGTAAAAAAATATATACCTATTAGTAACATCATAATTATTTCGTGAAGTTCACCCTCGATAGCAAAATTATTGTGTTTTTGGCCATCAAAATACATGTACTTCTAAAATTTAAATTTAGGGAAAATGAGTTTATTCATGGAATAAATATCAATTGACTGGTTTCCCTTGAAACACGACATTGGATGAAAGCATCGCTAATACAGGATAGATGAAAAAAATGAATTGAAGGTTTTGGCTTCTATAAAGATACCCACGTGCAAAAATAAAAAGTCGCACATTTTAGAATGTAACCAATCAACCCAATCAATCCGTTGTTCAGTCCATTACACTATCAATTAATCACAAGTATCGATTGAGTATTCAATCAATTATTCAATTAATCAATTAATGATTAATTAAAATTTTGTCTATATTCACAGTGTGTGTCATTTCTGATGATATGTATGGTGGTGTTACAACTCATCTTACAAGAACATAACGGATACGGTTGTGATGAACAGATGCACATATCAGCCGCTTCCTACACGGCCACAGCCATCAAGTTTATCACATTTGTATGTACAATGTTGTCAATATCTCGTCTTTTATATGTGAGGAGACTGTGCCTAAATGTTAAAACAAAACGATAATATACGTTTAGTTCGTTGATATCACAAATTGAAAGTGCATGTATTCAAACTTGAAAGAAAGGCTATCAAAGAGTGAGGCAAATGTGACTGTTACTCTATAAGCAGAAGTACAATGTTTACTCTAGTGTTAATCTCTAACATTAATTATAATACTCTTAACTCTCTCTCTGGGGTTTATAACGTCGCACGAACATCCAAGATCCTTTGGCGACCTTGCAAGCCCTAATGGTTGAGGAACACTCAATGCGTACACCTTGGTAGATCCATCGACCTTTAGTTCGCTAGCTGGACAGTTTCCTCGAATGTGATTTCGTCTGGTTCTGGGATTCGGACTTACACCAGTGTGGGGTCTGTGATTACTGCATGCGCTCACGATGGCCTTAATTCAAAGACGGTTGTTTATTCAGATTGGAATGTAATTAAAAGCAATGATTAGAATATGTCTGTACTTGCAACCTTGACTACATTTGTATATATTAGCTTGTTCTTTCACCAATACGTACCCTTGTTTCATTACATAAGTACGATTCTACAATGCTTATAATTTTCTTTCAGCTCTTGGCCATTGCTCTACAACACGTACAAAGAAGAAAAGGCATTAAAACTTCCGGTCTTCCATTTGGATTTTGGTTGCTGATGCTAGGATGTGAGCTTCTTCCGCTTTACACGCATGCGCAGAAACAGGTATAAATACAATACTTTTATAATTCATTCAATTTTGTAAGTATCTACAAGTATTAGCATTTCCAAAAATGCTTGGAATCGCCATTCAGCCATGTATAATAGTTAAGAATAGAATTGAATCAAGATTTCCTAGAGATTTCATTTCTTATTGAGAGTGTGCGACACGTTCTATTTCCGACGATATAAAACTACCCCTAGAGAGCATATGTTAAAACATGACGATATAAAAATGTCCCAAAAGAGCATTATGTAAAACACAACTTAAATATCAAAGTATCGCATTCAGAGGAAACAAAGGATTTCATGATGAATTAAATTAGCTTTCATATTTAAATATTCATCAAATAAAATCATTGTCGTAGAAAGAGACTCGTTTCTGAACAATAAAAGCTAATGTTTTAGAGTAAAATATTCGAATTATTGTTTACCCCGAAGGAGCCTACAAACTGGTTTCGAGTTTCATACATTAAAAAAGGTATGCCACTTATAGATACAGATAACCCGACAAAAATGGCGAATGGTGTGCCCCGTAGGCGTTCCTTTTGTGATTTTCTGTCGGCCATTTTTGATCATGTGGTAGTAAATTCTCTTTTCTGATAGGCTTAGAGCAGGCGGTGTAAGGGAAGAAATGGTCAAATCTGGTTATTAATTGTATATGTCGCCGTCCGTGAATGGCGGCAATAAAAACATTTTCGCACTGGTACATGAATCAGGTCTCCGGGCTCTACTATTGTAGTAATCATTGGTGAAACCTTATTGAATGAAGTAATTATGTATAATTATTTCAATTATTCATTGACATGCTTCAAATGGTTTTCATATCGCTTGTTTGATTAGTTTCCTGTTTAATTTCAGGGATCATGCGGGGAGGATGTGGTTTATTATATATACTTTGCTCTGATAATAGTGCAAGTAGTTCTTCACTGTTTCGCGGAGCGATACCCTCGGTCTGGATACACTAACATCGATAACGGGGTGTGTATACGCCGCTACAAATAGTTCCTTTCGGTGACTGGCTCTGGTGAAGTCATGTTTATGCATTAAATAAGCGAAGAGATATTCAATTAGCCATGTTATAGACGACCATTTAAGAAAACAGCTGATAAATCGTAATAGCTGAACAACGAGCATGATTTAAATATTAACTTACTGACATGTCCAAGTATACGGGACATGTTGTTTGTAATAAGATGTATCCATTTTAAATCGGACCACTTTTGTTCAGCTGACATCGTAAGAAGCACACTTGTGCTTCATTGGTTTGTTATGACAGCAAAAATAGCCATGCTACCGACCCTATTCTTGTTCCAATGTTAGTGGAAACCAGGTGTTTGTTTGTGTTGACTGATTTGTTTTTATCTATAATTCAGTTTCCCTGCCCGGAGGAAGATGCATCCATTTTAAGTCGAATCACATTTAACTGGTTGACGCCGTAAGTAACCAATTCGGTACTTGTTTGATTCACTCATGGTCGAAACCCCAATAGCCCTCATGTGCCGGTCAGCCGATTATGCCGGTAAAATTTCACCTCGGTCCGACTAAAATTCCTAAACTTCCGGTCCGCACGCTCGTCTTAAATAATTACCGAAAGCATCTCACGGTGAATTTTGTATCATCAATATTAATGCCGAAAAATTGCAATGAATCGCTGAAATTAGCAGCCATTTCACTAAATTCGACTTCATTTCGTTAATTTGGAATGCTCTACCTTTACAACGTTTTGTAAACGGAAATCTCATTGGTCAGTCGTATACAGATCATCCAATCACAGGATTCGATGTAAATGAAGTAAGTTTAGATAAGACGTTATGACCTAAGGACTTTTACCTCTATTCAGTAAAAAAGAAAAAGCGTTCTAAAATATGTTTTGCGACCATTAAAAGTTGAAAAGTAGAAGATGAACGGTGTGTCCCAAAATATATGCCCCACTAATAACGAAAAGTATTACAATCTTTAGAACTGAAATGCATTATGTCATACATATCAGTCTCAAACAGACAGGCAAAATTTTTGTGTAAAGGTCGCCAAATCATCATACAGCGTTTAAATATTTCGGAACTCCCCGTATGTATTTAATAACGGTCAGAGAATATGTGATCGTCATAATGAAGAGGTCGCTAATTGAAATGATGGGTACGTGGGATCTGACTGTATTTGTATCTCATTTATTACAGCGTGGTGATTCAATGTTTTAAAAAACAGTTAGATATTTCAAAGTTCTGGAACGTGACGTCACGTCTGAAGGCGGACAATGTAGGGCCATTGCTAGAAAATTCATGGAATGAAGAGATTAAACGTTGTAAACGTTTAAGGTAAAAACTTCATGAGTCAAGATTACCTTAATCCCCGTGTCTAAAGACTTTGAAGTCCCACTCGAAAATCTACATAATGACGTATTTAAGTTGTATGTGTATTACGCCCAGTTATATCCAAAGCGTTGCTGCAAGGAAAGCTAAGCAGAGTGCAGAAAGTTACATTTTGAATAACCCTCTCACCTACAGAAATATCAAATAATTAAGTACCGATTTTATGGACAGATAATTTAGACATTCAAAGGGATAACAAAGATAGTCTTATCATTCTTAGATGTTTAGCGACAAAGATTCACATTTCTGCCGTTATTTCGTCTTTCTTTTATTCGTCAGAAATTTAGCCGAAAATTCTCGACAACAGAATGAAGTTCACAAAAGCTTCGCCAAAAGCCCGAACGGTGCAATTAGTGAAGAGACGCCATTACTAGTCAGTGGTACGCATGCGCAGCACAATGGTACGTACAGTGAATCTATTTATAGTAACATCATGGCCGCTTACTGTCTGCAAAAATATTTCAACTCTTGCGCAGGCTTAGTCCAATAATAGGCAAAGTATATACATATTTATAACAACAATATTGCAACACACCCTCTGCTCAAAATAGGCAATATTTCGACGATTGAGACTTTTTAACCACACCGTATAACCCCATGCTATATTCACTTGACAAACTTGCGGAACTAACTCAGTTGGTATAACATTGGCATATTGACAACAATGGCTACCATTGATCAATATCTGTCTTATGTTGTCTTTAGCCATTTTGATTTGATGAAAAAACACAAAACACAACTAATTTTTCTGGCTTTTATTCTCCCTTGTTTACATGCGACTGTGAGAGATATGCCTTGTTTGGTGTAACAGTAATGTGATATTCAAATGTCCGTGGGCTGCACGTTAATTACATCTGATCCATCAATTAAACAATTAAAGCAATGTGGTAAATTTTCTTTTACATTCTACCATCAGTACTATATATTGCATCACTTTTTATATTACATGTATATGTACACATTTGTTCCTTACAGCCTGGCTCTGATTTTTTAAAATACTGATCTTGTTGGCACTTCATATCACATTTATAACATGTGCGGAGTGTAAATAAACAGTAAACTGTAAGCTGTCTAAAGGTCTTCAATTAGATAGCAAAAGTCAATGACATTCGTCATATGGAAGTATATGGAAATTTCTTATAACGGCTGTGTATAGTTTGCACTTTCCTCTAATCTATTGGGTTTATTTATACTAATTTTCAGAAGAAACGGATCGTATTCGACCAAGTCTATACAGGACTCTTTGGAGGACTTACATTCCGCTCTGGTGCGAGGCAACGTTGTTCATGGTAGTCAACCAATTCCTTTTGTTGCTTCAACCGATTGTTTTAAGGCAAGTTAGAGTAAACGATGTTGTACCTCTTGTTGATTTTTAATTATACGTAGATGGTTTTTGTAGAGGTAAGAACTGCTTTCTACTCTGATATACGGCTCAGGAGCACTGCCTGGATCAATCACACTGAAGAGTGATATATCCTCAAAAATAACAACCGTCGTTAGCAACATGATTAACACCACCACTAACAACATAAATATCACCATTAACAACATCATTAGCAGCACCATTAGCCACACCATTAGCAACACCATTAGCTACGTCATTAGCAACATCATAAGCAACATCTTTGCCAACACAATAAGCTGCACCATTAGTAACATCATTAGAAACACCATTAGCCCCAGCATTAGCAACATCTTTGACACACCATTAGCAACACCATTGGAAAAATCATTAGCAACATCATTAGCAATACCATTAGACACATTGTTAGCTACATCATTAGCAATATCAAACATATGACGGAAATGGAGAATGTTACCTAAGTGCTAACCCATTTCATACTATCGTCTGTAAGTTAATACATTGACTTGTCAATTATAACAACTGGTATTACAAGGATTAGAAATAAACCATAAAACACGAATGTAGACATCTACGTCAATGTCTACGAAGCCACGTTCGTTTTAGAAACAACAATTTATCAAAATAACGAAGATGCAATTCCAGCATTTAAAGCACGTTATAATTTCCGCATAGTGAAGATTTAAATACATTGAAGTATTTATATTCCCTCCTCTGCACGCCGGTCTTACTTCATTGTTATGGAAATATTGAAATAGGAGTATAATACAGTAATTATTCAGTTCCCTAGGAATAAACTTCAACCGTGTTCTACTGTATTGGAACAATGCGATTATTCGAATATTTTTTACTCTCCAGGAAGTATTCAAATAGAATTAATTTTCATGCGGAATGCTTTAATTATTTTCGTTTCGTAGGTTTATCATACAGATGGTTGAAAATCCCGGACAGGAAGTGGCACAATGGAAGGGATATTTCTACGCATTGTCTTTGTTCTTTATTCTCACCTGTTACTCCTTCTTCCAACAAATTGCTTACCAACACATGATAGTACTTGGCCTGAAAATAAAATCGTCTTTGATCTGCCTTATATACAAAAAGGTAAATCCTTATAATTTTGGAAATTTATCTCAGATTACAAAATATTTGGTAAAATGATTGCTAAATTTGTGTTGTAAAGAAAAAATAGGATTCTTCAAACATGCGAGCAAAGCCATAAAATAAGAAACCAACGAATAGTGATTATAGACCTTTATTTAGCCTTTTTTAAGAATTAATCTTTGCCTTCATTCATAGGTCAATTATTAGCACACGCTTATTGATTAACATTCATAAAGCATCGTACAGTAAAAACAAAATTTTGATAAAGACCAACTTTGCAGCAAGTCAACACATGCATTTCTCATTTTTCTCACCTTTATATGTTATTACGTAAATCTCACGCGTTCCGTTCCAGGCCCTGACAATGAATAAAAGCGGATTGAAAGCAAAGTCTGTGGGAGAAATTGTGAATCTAATGAGTGTAGATTGTCAGCGTATCCAAGACTCATTCATATTCTCATTTTACATCATTTGTATATTCATCGTTTTGTTTCTGGCTGTAGTTCAGCTTTGGAGTCTGATGGGTAAGATCAATTTTGAAATTATTTGCGGAAACCTGAGAGAAACATTATTGAATAGACAATTTAACTGATTCAAAGGAGCCGCCATACGCAGGGTGCATTGGCATATTTCTATAGCTGATGCAACGTGTTGTTATCTGCTCCAAGGCGTTGCCCCTCGGAGAAATCGTGTTTTGTTCCCCTTTTTGTGTTTAGGGATTTGGGTTGGTAGGTTTTGGGTCTAGTTGTATAACATTATGGGGAAAAGTTAGATTTTTGTCTGCAGCTGTTCCCAGGGATTCCTTCGTTGTCATTATACGCAGGTCATTAAAACAAGAACGCATGTGTAAGTCAAGCGATGAGTTGTGGTCGTAATCCGCCAGTTCTTTGAAGTTCTTCTAAAAGCTTTTTCTAATAGTTTGCACCCAGTTCATAACTAAGTATTGAGAAAATAGCTCTCCCGAATTCATATGAATGTATGGGTCACGCAAAACTTTTCCCAAAACAACACACTATATAAGTATAGCAAATCATAAAACGCATAGATAAGAAAAGGGATTCCTAGGAAAAATAACACATAACATCCCGCCCATCCCAGAAATACTACATCCCCTATAATCCCCCAACGCAAAACCAATCCCACTCATAGGACCATTACAAAATTGAGGAAATACACACAATCTCCCGGAGTGCACAAACTTAGAACAATCCGTAATTAAGCTGGGGGTGGGGGGCGGGATAAACAAGACTTGGGTGTCCAACCTAGCTCTAACCTCCTGGGAAACAAAAAAATAAAGTTACATCAATAATTGATAGACGCGTGCTAAAATAAATAAGACAAAAGACACTGGCTACAATCAACAGCAAACACAAAATTTTATAACAAGGTGATAGAATGACTTTATCGGACCGCAGCGAAATAAGACTCCATTTTTGTGTTGTTTTTAGGGCCCGCCAGTCTTGGGGGTTTAGCTGTTATTCTGACCATCATGCCAACCGTGGGCTTCATAGCCACAAGACAATTCAAACTTCAAAAACAGCTGCTGCAACTTAAAAGTAGACGAATAAAAATTCTAAATGAAGTGATTGGTGGAATTAAGGTACGTTGGTTTTTTAAACTAACTCAGTGTCAGTCGCTCTTATTTTTATTGTTACAAGATTTGAATAGCTCTAGGTTTAATCATACCGAAGTGACTAAGGACGTAAAACACTGACTCCTCATGTAGAATAAAAATGGAACTTCACGTTCGTGTATTGAGAGGAGTTTGATCATTTGGCTCAGCTTTTCATGTTCAACAACATAGTTTTGTCTACGAAACGTGTGTGTCCACAAGATGAGGTTGTCTACTATTGTAAATACGCCTTCGTCACCTCTTTGGTCAAGTGGTTAAAGCTTATGAGCGCCTCACTGCCAAGAGTTCAATATCAGAATTATTTACAAGAAATTTTACAGATAGTTTCAGAGAGGCCAATGGTTCTACCCGGATGTATTATCATTTTTTCATTTGGTTTTAACGCCGTTTTCAGCATTTTGTCAGTTTTATACGGCGGCCGGTTCACCTAATCAGTTTTCCTGGACTGTATGCTAACCAGTACTGACTTACTCTTTCACAACTTCTCCACATATGGAGAAAAACTGACATTCTTGTCGAATTTTCATAGAAGGGTATGACCTGACGCGACCGGGATTTGAACAAGGATCACCGGGTCACAAGTCCAACCACTGGACCAAGGTCGCGGCCCTGTATTACCATCAAAAGCTGGAATAGTCGCCATGCGACCATAGCTGCAGGTGCCCTCGAATTGTTTGATATGTTTGTCTCTTTCATTATTTATTTCTACAGGTGTTAAAAATGTACGCCTGGGAGCCTTCTTTCATCAAAAGAATACAGGCCATTCGGGAAGCTGAGCTCAGCTGTCTATGGAAGTATGCTCTGTACACGACGACCACTATTGTGTTTTCCGTTCACAGTCCATTCATAGTACTAAATTATAGTTTTTACATTCATTATAAAATAAATTTTGTTTTTAATAAGGCTAGCGCAATAGTCATATTTAGGGTTACATGACCATAAAAGCATTAACTTTTAAACTAATAGCTTTTTTTTCCATTTTTTTCCCAGATAGACCTTATATATTTTATGATTTTTTCGCCAAATATTTTCATAATTTAAATTTTGCCGTTTGAAACTTTAGGTTTGATACCAAACTTTGAGATCGGTCAGGTAACCGGAAACACGTGACTATTTTTCTGGCCCAATGAATTAAAATAGATTAAAAACTAACGAGATATAATTTTCTGTTAATTACATATTGTGTGTAGACAGTTAGGAGTCATTATTCAATTGACTTATGACTGCTTGTTCGAAAATTATAAATTTTGCTTTGGACCGAAACATAAAGATAATGTCGAATAACACCACTGACAGGGTTGGAAGCAATGTACGGTTTGAAACCATTCTCTCTCGTTTTAAATAAATATCTGAAACAAATTTCAATGCCATACAGTGCAACCTTTCCAAAGCAACACCCTTTGGGACAAGCAAAATTATGTTGTTGTTGAGAGGTTGTCACTCTAGAGAGCTCAAATTAATAGTCAAATCCTTTCGGTGGGGAAAAACGATGTTGTTGAATAGAGGTTGTTGCTCAAGAGAGGGCCGCTCTGGAGAGGTTGCACTGTACGTACAATTATCGGACAGACAAATAATGATATCAGCGCTATTTAAAATGTAGTGTTTGGATATGCTTTGAAATTTTCACAGCCGCTTAGATCATTAGGGAGAGCGCTAAGTACACGGGCCTTGAGCCCAGGGTGCGGCTTACATGCTTACTATTCGTTCTCACCCGCAGCTCATATGAAGTTGTTTCTTGTGGAGAACAAGGTTAGTACTGGTACAAAATCCAGGAAAACGATTAACTGCTCGAAGTTATATGTCCGAAATACAGTTGAAAACAGGTTCAAAACTTTAAACACTTTAGATACCGTACAACCCCTTAAAACCGGACCACTTCCAGATCGATACTCAAGCCCCGTTTTCGGAGAATTCCAGTTTTCTATTGATTATAGAAGAGAAGAAAACGGATCATGAAAATTGTCCGATTTTCAGAAAATTCTGGTTTTCAGAGAGTCCGGTTTTCATGGGTTTTACTGTACATTTTTCAGATGAACTTTGTTTTGGTAATGATATATGTTCTGTCTTCGCCGACACACTCCCTTGGTGCCGAGGAGGCCTTTACGGCTCTGTCTATTGTCAATCTTCTCAGATTTCCGATCGCTTTATGTCCATTTTTGGTCAACGGAACTGTGCAGGTGAGTTGATAGAGAGACGAAACGAATTTTTAGGAAATGCTTTATGTAGTATACAGATTAAAACGGTTATTATGAATTCAATTGGATCCGAATGATTAATTCACCGTATCAAAATTTCACTATATCCATTTCATCGACTTAAAGAAGATCGTTTCGGGAGAAATATTACTTAACGATATCAGAATCTTCACTTTACCCAAGTTCCCTAAAACAATGTTTTACTGTATTCAGCCTTCCCGTGTAGAAATCATATTGCAATATCAAGTTGGCAGCGCCTACAATGTATTAAAATCGATGCTTCAAGCATAGCGCAAATCTTTGTTATTTGGAATTGGTAGAAACACTAATAGCAGAAATCAAAGCATTTCTTTTTTCCCATTGAAAGGTTGAATATTTTGCATGTTGTATCTTCTGGAAATCCGTTGTTTAATGCTCAAACTTGTAAAACATCCCGTTGATTAAAACAAAGTACATGAAACAAACAATATTGCTTGTTGTCAAGGCACGATTATTCGTTCTAATGCTGATTGTATTGACAAACTTACTAGAATGTTATTCTAAAGCGTTCAGCGACATCTTAAGGCCAGTCTTGCTCTTCCGAGTTAAGGCTTTTTGCCTTAAAATAAGTAAAATCGAGCATAAGTATGATTTATTTCTTGCGAATTGTCCAAGTAAAAAAATGAATTCCTTAAATAAAGGTTAAATATAATAACTACTAACTGTCAATGTAACCCTGATGTTTTTTCGGAATCCCTCTCTTATAAGTATCGCATTTCAGGGGTTTGTGTCAACAGGAAGGATTCAAGAATTCTTATGGACAGATGATATAAACGAGGACAATGTCAGTAGAGTGAAACAAGCAGGTAACAAACACCAATCCTAAAAGGGCAAAATGAATACGGTGCAACCTCTCCAGAGCGGCCCTCTCTTGAGCAACAACCTTCCTTCAACAACAGCATGATGTATTCCCACTGTACAATTTAACTATTAATTCAACCTCTCTAGAGCAACAACCTCTCAACAACAGCATAAATTTGTTTCCCCCAAAGGGTGTTGCTTTGGAGAGGTTGCACTGTACAGTAGAACCCAGTTATAATGAATTCAGTGGGACAAAAATAACAACTACACCCATAATTCACTATATGCATAATATGGAAATGTATAAGTGGTGGGTACAGTGAAAAATGATTACTCCACTGTTCCCTGTTCGCGTTTTTTTGCTGTTTTCAAAGGACTTACGTTACTTACCATCAAAAGCATTTAAGATTATTTTGTATTTAAGCATAACGCAAGAACATGTAGTTCCTTGTAAAGCTTTAGTACGGAGCCCATAAGGTGACAATTCTACACTTTTATTTTATTTTAGCATTCTTGTTTTATTTCGTAGTTACGAACTGATACTATTTCAGACTTACGAAATAATAATTTGTATTTACAAAGTAATATTTTGTACATTAGTGTAAAGGATCCTTAATCCAAGGTTTAAACTGATTCCAAGAAAAGGCCACACACATCATTCATTTCAAGCAATTTCAGAGTGCTTGTCGATATATCAACATCATTTGTCCCTGGCAATATTCCGTTTGTTTCAAAACTTGCTTTCTGATCATAGCAAGAGCGTGTATGGTGATGTCGTGCTTTATACTTTCTTATGCTACCTGCTACACAATTTGACAAATGATTGCATTTTATTTATAGCCGCAACTTGGAACCGGGAGATCCTGGTTCGAATCCCGGCCGCGGCAGGTCATACCCTTCCATGAAAATTTGACAAAAATGTCGATTTTCCTCCACATGTGAAGAAGTTGCCGGCTCCTTGTGGAAGGGTAAGTTAGTACTGGTTGGTATATAGTCCAGGAAAACTGGTTAAGTGAACCGGTCGCCGTATATAACTGAAACATTGTTGAAAAAACGACGTTAAACCTAGTGAAACAAACAAGCATTTTATTTCTTTAAGAGTTTCCAGTCGTGGTTGAAGATGCTGACTTTTCTTGGAATCTTGAGATTCAGAAACCAGTTCTATCAAAGTAAGCTTTTCTTTTGTTACTCATTCTCCGTATATATACAAGAGCTAGAAAGATTTTTTTTTTAAATCTTATCAGGACGATTCAAGTTCTGAAGAATCTATTTGTAAACACCAATAAATTGATTGATGATTTGACTAAAATACATTGTCGCTAAAAGACACAGGAGGGACAAAAATGTCAAATTCTCATAATTATTTTGATCTTAGTTTTTATGGTATATTCCTCAATAGCCTCCGTTTTGAAATTTTTATTTTGTCCCTGGTTTCTGAGCATGTGGTCATTGCTAAATGAATGCGGCTACTTTGAGAGTTCTCCATTTTATTGCATTCCCAGCACTTTGATACACGCTTTAAATAACAATCACTTTTAAAATCACAAGCATTAACCTGAAGATCAAGGATGGGGAATTAGTGGCAGTGGTTGGCACCGTTGGTTGCGGCAAATCTTCGCTCTTGTCAGCATTCCTTGGCGAAATGGAAAAACTTAGAGGACAGGTTTCGATAAAGGTACTCACAAATTAATATATTGATTTATTTTTGACAGTGTTCGGCTAAGTTGACGTCGGTGATATATTGAATATCTCGTTTTTTATCTCATGAGTGTTTTGAAAGAATTGTCTCCAAGACATATTTCCTTAAACCAAAATGATGATATTCGTTGTGTAGTTTTAGTAACACGTTTTTTTCCCATTCACTCCCGTTTTTATTATGAATTTCTTCCCTCTACCACATGGATGTATGTAAGATATTTTCCCACCATAAAACACAAAAACAAGAAAAACGAGAAAAGCATGGATTACATGCAAAGACATATGGACAAATATATACGCAATTACGACACGAATCAAAATGATACATAGACACATCTTTTACAAAGAACGGAGCAAATACGTATTACACAAGACAATTTGACGACAAGTCTCACAACTCTGTGATAACATTTAACACTTAATTAGCTATAACAATTGAACTCCTGTCTTAGTATAAGACAGGGGTAGGGGGGGGGAGTGATAGAAGAGAGAGAAAGTGAGAGCCACAAGCACGTCCGAACAAAAATTGAAATGTTGTTCAGAAAATTGAAAATATTCGACGTATGAATAACGAGTGTAAATTGTAACTGAAACATATTCCAGGGCAAGATTGCATATGTTCCCCAAGAGGCGTGGATACAGAACATGACGTTACGAGACAACATTCTTTTCGGCAGAAATTATCAAACAAAGAAGTACAACAAAGTGTTGGAAGCTTGCGCTCTTTTGCCTGACTTGCAGATTCTTGCTGGTGGTGATATGACGGAGATTGGAGAAAAGGTAACAATATAAAATATGGCACCTGGAACTCCTTTTGTGTCCTTGTTACATTGATTTTGAGTGTTGGTTTACTAGACATCTGAAATGAATTTATTGATCTCAATGTTTGGCTTCGAATGCTTCAAAATTGCAAATGTATCCTAGATTGGGTATTTCAGATCTGAGGTTTTGATTGTATATAACTTTAACATGTTGTTTAAATCTCCCCTTCTTACAGGGAATAAATATCAGTGGTGGGCAGAAACAGAGAGTTAGCCTGGCGAGATCAGTTTACAATAACGCTGATGTGTACTTTCTGGACGACCCTCTTAGTGCTGTTGATTCCCACGTCGGTAAACACCTCTTTCAGAAAGTGATTGGGAATGATGGATTATTAAAACACAAAGTAAGAACAATAGAACCTTTATTACACATCATTTACCTGATGGCTGACTGATGGCAATCATCATATTATCATATATCATCATGATATATATTAGTTTACGTTTACCGGTTTTAAACAGTAGTTCAACGGCCTCAACCTCACACATTCCTTCGGGTGAAAAATAAAAACGAATGTCACATACATAAGACAGTCTATACATTTAACAATACCCAATTTAAACCAGTTTATTTTTCTATATTGGTACTGCCCAGACATCACCTCCATAATTCTTTCAAAATAGTTTAAATGAATCAAAACAAACTAATTCGGGCTTTACGTCCATTTTCAACAGTATTACAACAGCCATTTCACCAATTTCAATTTACCTGGAGCCTTACTCTCCGCATGAGACTGCTAATTCTACACATGAAGCAGGTGTGGAGGACAGTTGGCGTTAGGAATAACGTCTTCAAACAAAGCGTTTCAACATTCACGCCCAGGATTCGATCTTATAATCCCAATTTCCGTAGACCCTGCACTCTCGGAGTGCCAGGATATTATTAGTCTATAAATATGTTAAACTTTATTAATTGATTTCCTGATTAAAAAATTTAATTTTGAAAACTTGTTTGAAATGTATCCATATAGACGAGAGTTTTGGTAACGCACGGAGTACATTGGTTGCCAATGGTGGACAGGATTGTGGTGTTGAGGGATGGCGTCATATCTGAAATAGGATCTTATGAAGAGTTGATCAGCCATGATGGAGCTTTTGCCCAGTTTCTGAATCAGTATTTGCAGCAGGATGATGATGACTATGAAGATCCAGAAAGTAAAATTTCATGGCTTTTTCCTTTTATTGTATGGGCCATTCATAGCCATCCCATTAAGAAAACATTAAAATCATGAAGTTTTCCCCTAAAACTCAGTTTACATTAGATTTTTTCTCCACCTTTTTGCAAAGAAATATTGTATTATTACGTAGTATTATTGTTGCTTTGCATATTACTCAAGCCTCTTGTTTATGAATTTAGATATTATTTGAAATGTCCCTAGCTATTCACCAGCTGTGCATCAATTCTGGAAAATTGGTAGACGAAAGACATTACATACAATAATTGTAATAGTATTTTGATGATACTTATAAAAACGCCGCCCATTCTTTGTGAGGAAAGCAGAACATGTATCTTATTTTATCAACTGATCGGTGACAGTTGATGGATGCCAGCGTTAATTGGTAAATGACTTTAGTTAAAATGCTTACGGAACTCCATAAACGTTTGATTATTTCACAGTTCAAGAAATTAAGGATAAGTTAAGATCAAAGATTGAAGAAGTTAAATCTGATGGTGGTATTACAACAGATGATGATGCTTATAGCCAATCAGGAAGAACGTACGTATTGGTTAAAATATCTGACCACTAGCTCCTCCCTGCCGCAAATTTGAATCCTCCCCCTCCTCCACCGTTGGAAAAGTTGCCATTTGAGCGCGACTTCAGACAAAAAAAAAACAAACAGAATGTGCGACACTGATTCTTGTTTAATTAATCGATTAATCCACAGAATTCCATTTGTTTACACAGGCTATCAGTCTACAGCCATTCGTCCGCTGTTCATTCATGTAAAGAACTGCATAATTACTGTTGGTAATAATACCGAAATCTAGGAAAAATTGCAAGTTAACTGCCCGCCCGTCGGTATAAAATTATTGAGAACAAGCGGAACACATTACAATGTGTAATATATTATTTATTTTAATCATTTGAATACAGCTTCACGGTATACAATGCAGATTTGAGAAATACTGGAATTAGTTTTCAGAATTATTTTCCTTGTTTTGTTGCTAGGCGACGGAGATCAGCGAGACATAGCGCTTCTCAGTACTCAAATTCTGTTCAAGCTAAAAAGAACGAATCTCAGACGTTGAAAACGGATGGTCTTTCTCGACTCACAGTTGAAGAAACCTCTGCGCAAGGAGCGGTAAGTTTACATAACAAACTATTTTTATGAAAGTTTTTATCTACTTCTTCTGTTATTAATATATTTACGTATTATCAACCTTTGTATACACTTAACGTCTGTGTTACCTATCTGTTTTACATCAAATGCTCCGTGTCTTCGCGAATATTCAACAAACAACTGTTTAATCGATTTAGTACCACTGCAAATTTTAGATATGTGCATGTACTGTGTGTTGCAATCAACGAGTTGTTGGCATTACATGTTCATCCGTTTTAGATTACGTGACTCGAGTTTTTCTACTTATCAAAAATGGTTTTCCATATTGCCATATTTTTATGATCTAGATCAAAGGTGCCGTTCTGTCGACCTACTTTAAAGCCATGGGCGTGGTTAGTGTCATCTTCGTCTTCGTCATGATGTCTTTGTTCCAAGGCCTCAATGTATTCGCCAACTTCTGGCTTACCTACTGGACAGAAGATGAATTACTGAAGAATGTATCGCTGTCAAACACCAGCGAATATGAAACTAGATACCTCTCCTATTTATTGATGTATCTGTTATTTGGAGTCTTACAAGGTGCTGCAATAAAGCATTTTTTTCTACACATGAAAACAAATTGCCAATGATTTTTAGTTAACGCCTTTTATGAAGATTATTTCAGTTAAAAGTGCTAAAGGGCGGCAGGGGTTTTAAACTAGCTTGATGGACCCAATCTCACACATACCCCCCCCCCGGGTAAACAACAATAAATTAATAATCAACAGACAGCGCAGTCGCTATCTGTTACTGCAAAATATGTATGACAACGACATTCAACGGCAAACTATTGCTTTTAAGTTATAGTCATTTAAATGTATACATGTATTTTCAGGTATATTCTTGTTCACTTCTTTCTACCTGGCTCTAACAAGGATGGTCAGAGCGTCAGGATACCTCCATAATACAATGTTGAAGAGTATTCTACGGTCTCCGATGTCATTTTTTGACACGACACCAATTGGTCGCATAATGAACAGGTATGCTGATACATTGGCTTCATGATTGATGCAGACTTTTATTAACCTTCGTTGGAAATGTGTTTCACCTGGTTCAAATGAATCCCAGATACAAGTTCGTGAATTATAGCCGGTCACGATCAATGATTTACGTTGTTGCTCATATCATGTGGAATTCAAAATTCGTATCGACAAGGCATGAAGGAAACTGAATTAAAATGGCTTTTCATTGAATATCATTCGGTCATCTGACCCACTTAGCTATGTATCCGGACAGCATCAATGTAATAGTATTTTAGAAATGGTCAATAGGGGTACTGGAAGTGAAGCAAACATCAAAGTCGAGGTTCTTAAAGCATTTTAACATTTCATACATATCACAAAGTGACTAAAATAGAACAAAATATGTGATTATCTTTCAGATTCGCCAGTGACATAGATTTAATGGATAATAAGCTCCCGGAAAGTTTCAGACTTTGGAATGTAATGGTATTTTCAGCTCTAGCGGTGGTCGTGGTCGTGGGAGTATCAACGCCGATATTCATTGCCGCACTTATACCGATTGGACTTCTCTATGCTTTCTTTGTGGTAACACGTTAATAAATGGATTTAAGCCCGAATTAACCAATATTAAATGGTTCATTTTAGGCAATAGATATAACGCACGGATTCTCAGTGTTAACAATGTCATCGAGTTTGTGGATGCATGTATACATGTATATTGTATATGAAAAGGACCGCCAGAAAAATATCTATTACAGTGAAATTGAGAAGGACCTGTTTGGGGGGA
Source organism: Lutraria rhynchaena (assembly GCA_008271625.1). Lineage (NCBI taxonomy): Eukaryota > Metazoa > Mollusca > Bivalvia > Venerida > Mactridae > Lutraria > Lutraria rhynchaena. Next base: position 2,544,283 of record VIBL01000030.1, read on the forward strand.
TATAAATACTTCACTGTATACGATTATTCAGTACATCAAAGTTCGCCACTGCTGTGTTTGACTGTATATGCTTCTTTTGTCATAGAAAAAGGCGATGACGACTACATGCTTAAAGATCGAAGAACTTTCTTCCTGGGGTTTGACGTCGCACCAATGACAAGGTCATATCAGGGTCATATCAAGGTCATATCAAGGTCATATCAAGGCAACTTTTCAAGCTTTAGCGAAAGAGGAAGACCTTATCCGTACACTAGGATAAAACCACCAACCTCCCGTAAGCTAACTGGACAGCTAACTCACATGTGATTTTTCGACATTTTTGGGATTCGAACTCACAGCAATGAGGGGCTAGTTATTACAAGTCTGAGTCTGAGTGGCACTACGGATGCTTAATTATCTAAGGACTAGAATTTATACGAGCTATTATCGACCATTCTTAGACACTATTGTCCTCTTAAGTTCAATGACTGTCATGCAAGTGTCCACATTTGCTTCACGTCTTACTGAGTCCTCTAAATGTCACGATACTGTGTTTACAAATGGTGTTTCATATTTCTTTTTAAACATTTTTCAGAAATTTTACCTCCCAACAGCACGTCAGATGAGGAGAACAGAGTCTGTCAGACGTTCACCTATATACAACCATTTCAGGTTAAATTTTTTCCTATTTTTGTGACACTTCCCCCAGCATATATTAATAATTCACGTTATACACTAGATGTACAAGTTGCGGAAAAGAATAAAATTGCGTCGTGCGTTTTATTTCTGTAACTCAAATTTCATAATTTTCTTCGTTCAGTGAGACAATTACTGGCGCTGCTGTCATACGAGCTTTCCAATGTGGTGAAAGATTTGTCCTAGAATCAAGACAGAGAGTTGATGAAAACATCAAGTATTTCTTTGCAGCAGCCATAGGCTCTAGGTAATCTTTGAAAGGTTCAACTTAGATGAAATAAGGAGATATCAAAATGCTTTTGAAATAAAAGATAAATCAAAGAACACAATTGGATAAAAATAATAAATTCAATTTTATATCAAATACTTATGCTGTATACAGAAACCTCACCTAGCGACAATTTTGATATCGAGACTATTTCATCATAACGACTACTAACTTTTGGACTGGTTTTCAATATTATATATATATATATAAGGCCATCCTTAAAAACTTATTAGTTTACAGTTACACAACCAACTCACGGAAAACCTTCTGACCAAAAATACTATAGCTGTTTGACGAAAAAAGTTTCTCTTGTTACTCAGTTTTTTGTTGTCAGTACAAGTTTATAGCATTAATAATAAATGTCTACCCACTGTAAAATGTTTGGGTTGTGTTACCACAAACCGTCATTTCTTTATGAGTTGCCTAATTTAACTTGAATATAAGAACGCCGTTATTTTAACATCATTTTCCCTATTTTTTGTTGATTTATTATTGGTAAGGTGGATTGGAATTCGTCTGCAGTTGATCGGCAATGTAATTGCCTTCCTGGCAACAATATTTGGTCTGGTGGCTGATGATCTAAACGGTGCCCAAATTGGACTTTCCATCACATACGCTATACAGGTTAGGTTTTTTTGGGGGTAATCAATAGGAACTTGACTCTAGATGTACATAGGAAAATCATAATATTGAACACTTACAAGGTGGCTTCCGTGATCGAGGGTTAATCATTTGTCCCTCACCATTTTGTGTTCAAAACCCACCAGCATGTGAAATTCGTGGAAATTTTGAATAAAATTAATTCTCAGAAAATCGGACTTTTGGCCCAGTCCGGAAGGGGTCCAGTTTTCAGGGGTTATACAGTACTATGAACAATTTGGATACAAGATATTATACTTTTTGACTTTCTTGTATCAAAATTCACGATGTACAATTTGTTATCTCAGATTACAAGTACATTGAACTTGGTCGTATTTGCGATTAGCGAACTGGAGATGAATATTGTTTCAGCGGAGCGAGTCACGGAATACACTACCTTACCTTCAGAGGTAAGATATATCAAATGTCTGATCAGTAATTGTTTCTTAATTGCATAATTCATTATCATCATTATCACTGCTGCTATCATAATTTTGTGTTTTGCATTTTTTTAACTGATCAAAGTATTCTTGGGGATGGATGTAAACAGTATTGGCATGTTCTTTTAATGTCTTGTGAATTTGCTGGAATTCATGCCAACCGTATTGGATGGCTTGGTTTATTTTTTTGGATGTGTTATATACTGGTTAGGAGGTTTTTTTTGCGTAAGCCACGCCAGTTAGTCTGTGTCTGCTTGTTTCTAAGTTTCTTTGTTGTCGTGAATATGTGTTGGTGTTTGTCATGGCGATTGATCGGTAAGTTTGTTGTCTGATTTGTATAACTGTTTGTTTTTGTTGCATCTGTTTTTTTCTTTAAATTCTTTATACTTGTTGTTATATGTTGGTATTAGTCCTGGAATTTCCTTTGAATTTGTTTTTTTTTCTATTCATCATCACCAAAATCACCACACTCACCATTAACATTATTATCATCATCATCGCCATCAATGTCAGCAGAATCAACAAGTGTTACTTTTGATGTTTTCTATATTTAGGCTGGTTGGGTGCTAGAAGGTAACAGTCCACCAGTTGATTGGCCTAGAAGTGGGAAGGTAGAGTTCAGGAATTTCTTGACCAGGTATCGGGAAGGGTTAGATCTGGTATTGAAGGGAATAAACTGTACAATACTTGATGGAGAAAAGGTACGATCCTCAAAAAAAACGTTCATGCTTCCGAATGACATTAATATGAACGGAATGTTGGACTAGCCAATTTGGGCCTGGTATTGCATAACTTGCATCATAATCTTGGTTAAAGATGGTTTATTTTTTACCATCTTTTAAAAACACTTATTGTAGTTACAGACTATACTGTCCAAAAGAACATTTCTGACCACTTATATGGTACTTCCATTAAATGTCTGTTTCTAAACCCATTTGTTAAAATAAAATTCATTCATGTACTTAAATTATGAACTGTGCGAAAGAAAATATATGTTTTACATACATTGAATTTTTTATTATACTGCAGCGTATTTTTTTAGAAATATTATATTAATTTTTTGTATGGTACAGGTTGGAATAGTGGGTAGAACAGGAGCTGGGAAATCCTCTTTGACTTTATGTTTGTTTCGTCTAATTGAATCAGCTGGTGGTTCCATTCTCATTGATGATATAGATATATCAAAGATAGGCTTACATGATCTGAGGGAAAAATTGACCATCCTTCCTCAGGTAAGTCCTACGTGTTTTAAGCATTGGAGGGGGGGAGAGATGTATTACACTTCATGGTTTGCTACATTGAAGTCTATCTATACAGACATGTTGTTTTTGTGTTCTGTGTTAATGTGGCCTTTGGTTGTTGACATAGTTACCACTTACTAATCTTATCATGGCAATATGGTGTATAGATAAGAAAATACCAAATTTACAGAATTCCCCTGAAGCAATTTAGATTTTGAACCGCAATATCAGATTGTCTGAGAGTAATTGTTTGTGTATAAAAACAACATAATGCCATTAATTCATAATGTATTCAGTTTATTCCCTTCATTTTGCATTCAGATACATGTTTACGGAATGAGATATTTTGCATTTTAAATATCACCTTTTTCATTGCTTCACTCACAACCCAAACATTTACGATTTACCTGTCGGTCATGAGCAATAAGGACAAAATAAACAGTTTGAAGGTGGTGTTAAATAATGTTAATAGTTAATATCATATGAATCTTATGCTATACTGATGGAGCCCATTTAAGGTAATAACATTTTACGGAGTTTGCCGATGTTACACGGAAACGGGCGATTTCATGATGCACATGTTTATTTCAGGATCCGGTGTTGTTTTCTGGGTCGTTGCGAAGTAATCTTGATCCATTCCTTCGTTATAATGATGAGAGTATATGGTACGCTTTTGAATGCGCTCATTTAAAAGACTTTGTACATGGTTTGGAAGCCGGTCTGGAATATGAGTGTGGAGAGGGCGGTCAGAACCTTAGGTAGGCTCATTATTGATAGCAAAACAATGTCATTGAAAATAATATCATTGGGCTAAGCACCCGAACAATAATTCATAAAGTTGAAATTCTAATCTGCTTTCAGAATCTTAGGTGAGTGATTAGAGCATAGCTATAAGAAGTAGTTTAATGCTCTTCATTGGGTTAGAACCAGAATAATGATGGGTAATTTGATTGAAATACTTCACCCGCACTCAAGCATGCAATTTATGAATAGGAGCAGTGCATGTAATGAATTATTAGCCCAATGTGTTTTAAGGATTGATGCTGTGGTCAAAATGTTATGCTGGCAAGTTATGGATAGAAGATGTTTAAAATTATTAGTCCAGTTAGGCTAGTATGGTTGATAATTTGCTCTGTACATGCCGGCAGAGCCAAAAGTGGCAAATTTTATTTTATAGATTTAAAACTGTTAGTTCTTTGCTAGTCGAATTTGATAGGGAAATTTCTGGATACTAGCTGACAGAGACAAAAGTGCTAATTCTAACACTAATATAGAACAAAATGGGTTTCAGCGTTGGTCAAAGGCAACTTGTGTGTCTAGCTAGAACCTTACTCCACAAGACAAAAGTTTTAATTCTTGATGAAGCAACAGCAGCTGTTGATATGGAAACAGATGATCTCATACAAGGTTAGCGTAAAATATTGCCTTATTTTACTTTTGATCTTTGTTTGTGTGATTTGTCCGTTGTGGTGTCTTCCTATATATTTATATCTCCAAGTTAAATGTGTGCTAATCTGGTAAGCCAAATTGCACTTGGGAATTCCTCTATTATGGGTATAACGATATTTTTTCATTGGGCTTTTATGTAGCACCAACGCCTGGGTTATTTTGTGGAGGAAGAACCTGGGTGTACACCTGGGAAGAACCGACGACGTTCCGTAAGCTAATTGGACAGCATCCTCATACATCAAATTTGTCCAAAAACTGCATGGACGTAGAAATTTAACAATTAAATGGGTTAAATATAAGGTTAGGTTAAGAAGTTAACCAAACATTAGCCATAAATAAAATGGCTACCCCTGTTGTATCAAACGCTAGACAATTACGACAATTCAGACCAGTAAACAGACAAACTGAGGATCTTAACGACTTCTTAACCGATGTTAGACACTTATATTAAATCTGACCATAAATAATATCTGATCAAATTTAACCAAAGTTTTATACAATCTCTTTACTAAACTTTAACCAAAAATTTAATCTTAACTAAAATTTAACCCAGTGGTTAATATTAACCAACGTTTATACAACTGGGCACAGGTGTACACTGGGTAGAACCACCAACCTTTTGTAAGCCAAGTTCTTTAAACTGTAATACGTTGAATCTTTTTCAGACACGATAAGAACACAGTTCAGTGACTGCACAATAATAACTGTGGCTCATCGTTTAAATACAATAATGGACTACGACAGGTATAAAATAGATACGCACCGTACCGTCCCGGATTTTTCCTGACCATAAAATTTATACTTATACTGCAAAAAAAAAAATGATTTTATTGGAGTTATATTTGTTTTAATCTCAATTCTTTTACATGTGGCATGAATCCAAACAAGTCCTTTGACTCACCATAGCTTAGTTTAATTGAAAATATCTTAGTTTTTGTTATAAATAAGATATAATCACTTTTTACTTGAAATGTTTATTTGATATTTGTTAATTTAAAGAATTGCTTGTTATGTCTGTATATACACATATACACGTATACATGTGATTGCATAATTGTGATTGTACGTAGAATTTTGTGAGATAGATTAGGCTTTTTTGGGAAATTGAATGTCCATTTATGACTAAACAATTGACTTCGACATAAATATTTTGTTTTTAAGTTTTTTTTGTGGCTTCTGGCACTATTGTTCTTTTTGTGACTTTTTGACTTTATTTAAAAATGTTATTGACTTCTCTTGCAGACTATCGTTCATGAAATTACTTGTTATAATATTATAATTTTTATTGAAGAGTTATGGTTCTTGAAATTACTTTGTTATAATATTATTATAATTTCTATTGCAGAGTTATGGTCCTTGATGCTGGTTTGATTAAAGAATTTGATACACCGAAAACGTTACTTCAGGATACTGACGGAGTATTTTACGGAATGGCTAAAAATGCCGGACTTGTTTAAAATCCGAATTGACCGTGAATGAATGAATAAATGAATACAATTATGACCTTGAACTTGAATCATATGCAACTGAAAAGCATTACAATTATGTTTTCATGAGAGAAACTCCTCACAGACCTATTTATTGTGTTATATTCTTGAAATATATAAATAAAATTGCATGTTTGACAATGTGCCTTAAACTCATCAAGGATTGATTTGTTGTTGTTTTATTTCATATTTACTAATCTTCAGTACAGTAAAACTTCAGAAATGAGACCATCTTCATCATGAGGTGGTCGCATTATCAAGTTGAATGATTGCGAATGTATTGAAAGCCGGTCCGATAATAAGTGTTCGTTATAACAAAGTGGTTGTAATATTGAGATCATCGCAATTACAGGTTTTACTGTATTTGTGATTTGTGATACACATGTCACTTTTGTATGTTGCATTGTTGAATAAGATCCCTACTGAGCTGGCATATCTGCATTAACACCTAACATTGTCAATAAATTTGAAATTATAAAAGAACATGGCAGGAAATGTCACAAAGCCAAGTTTTCATGAGAAGTTGCACACAGAATATTACATGTACACAAAATAAACAAAGGGCCATAATTCCACAAAAAATGATCGAATCACAAAACCCTGACACTTTGCGCTGGGGGACTTGGCGCTGTTAATTATATGAGTTTCCTTGAAATTCCTTGAGAATTGTAGGAGTTGCGCGCACAAGATATTTTGGACGCCTGCCTGCCAACATTCGCGAATCTAATAACCAGGATTTTCCTTCGAAAAATCTTGTAAAAAATATGATCATTAATATTCATAGTAGATTAACCTCATTAATATTTATAGCCGACCAACATCATTAATATTCATAGCAGACCAACCTCATTAATATTTATAGCCGACCAACATCATAAATATTCATAGCCGACCAACCTCACCAATACATTGCACAATTTAGAGAATGGAAGCTATATTAATGAATATGAATGGGAGAAATAGATTTTTATAAAATATATATCACTCCACCTTGCAGCAGAAATGTTTTTCTTTAATTTTTACTTATTAAAAGCGATACTTTTCCATTCAGCATCCATTAAGGATTTTGGTTTGTTTATATGTAACTGGGAAAACAAAACAAAACAAGTTGAATGTTTCAATTTATTTTCTTTAATAATGTGCATAAATAATTTGTAAATACTGACAAAATATCAAATAGCATCCTTATAAGCAAGTACAGTAAAACACGGTTATATTAACTCGTATACAGTGATGTACTGATTTTCAAACACATCACTTTTTATGTCATTGTTTTGATCATGTTTGTTTGTTTTTATGTGACATATTGTCACTGGGGTTTAACGCCGTTTTTCAACAATTTTTCAGTTATGCATGGCAACAGGTTCACCTCACCAGTTTTCCTGGATTTTATACTAACCAGTACTAACTAACTCTTCCACAAGGAGCCTGCCAATTTCTCCACATTTGGAGGAAAATCGACATTTTTGTAAATTTTTCATAGAAGGGTATGATCTGCCGCAACCAGGATTCAAACTTGGATCTCCGGGTTACAAGGCCAGGGCGCTAACCACTGGACCACGGTCGCAGTCTATAGTTTTGATCATAATGATGTATGGATATTATGACGTTTTTATTTGGGTCCCCAGGAATTCACTAAAACAGTGTTTTATTGTAATGAAGTATTCATCAAAGCCAGGTGCCAAGGTTATAAAACTTTTGTACAGTCTCTGAGCCCAAACCTCAATTCCATTCTCAAAGATAGAGATCATCAATGTTCAAATACATAATTCAGGTTAACCATGCTGTCAGAATAATGCATCAATTATATCATTATTGCGTGATCATAATTAATTTTGAAACATTAAAAGACAAGATATGAGATTTGAGCTTGGAGACCGATCTCAAGTTTTATAACCTCGGAGCCAGGAATTCACTATAACCGTGTTCTACTGTATGTGATAGTGTCAATATTAGAAGAGTTACCTCCCTTCTAAACAGCATTCAACCAATACTATTTATATTATATACCATATCATCAAAGTCAAATTCTATAACCATCTCCATGTCAGGGAGTTGAAAAATACAGTAAAACCTTGATATAAAGACCACCTTTTGTAGCCGAAAAAAACGGTTTTAATATTAAGATGATTTCATTAAAACCTCATACTCATAACAGAAATGTTTATAACTGGGTCAAAAATAAGTGGACGTTATAATGAGCAGGTCACTATGCGGGGTTTTACTGTACTTAATATGTCAGTAAGTCAAACCAGTAACTAAAGGCAAAGAATGGTGAAAAGGCGTCTTTCATTAAAGGTTGTAATTGATCCACAATTGTGATAAATTCTTGAAACATTGAGGCAATATTCTACATGCCAACATTTATTGGGAATACAACAACTCTAGTTTGCCTAAACTAACAAAATATCAAAATTTAGTCCTAGTCTAGTCTTAAAATTCACTCATCATTTTAATACACTTGAAACGCATGAATGCGTAATGTAAAAACAACTAAATGTTCAATAATTTAGAATGAAATTGATATAATTTGGCAGACAAATGTTCTTTTGAATATAGAATTGGATTTCACACAAGTCCAGCGTTTTTAGCCATTCCGTAAAACACTCCATTTGTATCCTGAAGTAACGTTTTTGGAGTATCAAATTCTTTAATCAAGCCAGCATCAAGGACCATAACTCTGCAATAGAAATTTAATATTATAGCAGAGTAGCATCAAGAACCATAACTCAGTGATATGAAATTTAATTTCTTATATAATGCCTAAAAAGCTTGTTTCCGTTACCCCGACCGACCCTATGATTTTTATTTGGTCAAATTGTAGTTTGCAAAATAAAAATAATGTCAGTCATTTTCTGGGAAAAGAAGATAAAAATCCCTACCAACCGACCCTATTTTTTTCAGAGCCAGAAACAAGTCTTTTTTGCCTAAACTGGTTTACACTGAAATGTCGAAAATAAGACCACATTTGAGACGAAAACATGTGTCTTAACATTGATTTAGTCCCATTATCAAGTTATCAATACGCAATATAGAAGAAGTTGAAATCAGTTCGAAAATAAGTTGTCATTTTTATTGAGATGGTCTTGAAAAAATCCGGGACGGTACAGTATGTTTATATTTTATACCTGTCGTAATCCATTATTGTATTTAGACGATGAGCGACTGTAATTATTGTACAATCATTGAACTGTGTTCTTATCGTGTCTGAAATATAGAAATTCAATGTTTTGAATTTTTAAACTTTGTTTTCATGTCATGTTTACAGTTCATTGTGCCGAGATGTCTTGTAGCACCCGTAGAGTATGCTTATAAAATGAATATTGTATACTAGTCCGTCTAAACATTGGCGCCCGTTTTAGTTTGGCAACTTTGGCCGTTGGCATCGGTACGGCGAAATTTACACCACGCCAATACAAACCATGACCAATAATATACATTGCTAATTATTTTGTCATAGAAAAGTAACTCTTGCGATCCGAATTTCCATTATTTTATTGGTGGAGGCAGGACATGGGTTTATTTTGGCGGTTGGCTATGAAACTGCCAATTCTAGAACCTGCTAATCATTCAAGAATATCTTAAAAACGCCAATTTTTGCACCCATATGAAATGAAGTTGAATACAGTTTATAACACGACACATCAATACAAATAAACAAGGAAACATAATCACACGAAAAAAGACCCGGTATAAATTAACCTCTTACCTTGAATGAGATCATCTGTTTCCATATCAACAGCTGCTGTTGCTTCATCAAGAATTAAAACTTTTGTCTTGTGCAGTAAGGTTCTCGCTAGACACACAAGTTGCCTCTGACCAACACTGAAATCCGGTTTGTCCCATAATAATTAGAGTAAAGATTGCCATTTTTGGCTGTGTATAAGCATGCAACCAGTAAACTCTCAGTCAAATAAAACTAACACCATGATAACAGTTTTAAGTCCATAACATTAAAATGACTACTTTTGGCACAGCCAGCGTGTATACAGTAAATTATCGATCATCGGACAAAAAGAAAGCTATTGTTCTGCCCTGTTAGTGTACATGCAAACAAATTCTCCTACATCAGACTCCGACTTCATCCATCCGTACATTACTGAAATCCGTTATGATTCGTAATTACGTAAAATTACTAATTTAGAATCTCATAGCATGTACCCAATTAATAATCAAATTTTACCAACAGAAAGCTAACAAGTTTAATTCTACTATTCCTATTAACGAATTGCCGACATAAATTTTAGATTAATTCCGTACAACACTGAACATCACTCACTTATAAATAATTACCGAGAAAACTCGCAAATGGTAGGTCCACAATAATTGTTAAAGACAGTAGATCAGAATTGCAACTGGCTAGCAATCATCGTTCCAGTGTTTGCCTAATGACATTCTGTTTAATGGCATTATAGTACGCTTAATCATTAGCTTACCTAAGGTTCTGACCTCCCTCGCCACACTCGTACTCCAGACCGTCTTCCAAACCATGTACAAAGTCTTTTAAATGAGCACATTCTAAAGCGTACCATATACTCTCATCATTATAACGAAGGAATGGATCAAGATTACTTCGCAATGAGCCAGAAAACAGGACAGGATCCTGAAATAAACGATTGCATCATGAACTCGCCCATTTCCGTGTAACATCGGTAAACTCCGTAAATATAATTACGCTAGATGGACTCCATCAGTGCAGTATAAACTTCTTATTAAAGAGTCTTTATCTACATTACCATGTCTTTTGATATCATCGATTATGTCGGCTTAACAAACAAAATTTCATTTTGTTCTTTTGCTGATGAACGTTTTGGTCAATCGTTATCTATTTAGTGTATGAGTGGAGAGTTTTAACAGTAAAACTAATCACTGTAAAATAAACACGTCATTACCATAAACTTCAATAAATACTAATCATTTAAAGATAGAACAAAAGTCGTATATTTGAACATGTTAGATTATTGCTATATTATACATACTCTCATGAACTTATCGAAATATATACAATATGCTAATATTGTACGAAATAAATAAATGTCTAGTTATATTGAAATTTCTAAAATTTATGATTGTGTTCTTCGAGCGAACAATGTCTATTATGTTCTTGGTATCGTGTATTCTATTCTATTTACTTATGCTCTAAAACATGTAATTTATTTGAATGCAATAAACTATTTGTAGCTTATGAGAAGTTCTGCTCCCCCATATCATTTAGTTAGACTACAGTGCAAGTGTGCGAAATATCTTCAGCAAAAAGCATGACCATTAAACACTGACATATTTTATGTACAGAAGCGATTGCTTAACACAAACAAATACTGCCACTTTTTTTAAACAAGAATGGCCATGACACGTATAACGTACCTGTGGAAGGATGGTCAATTTTGCCCTAAGATCATGTAAGCCTAAGGTCGATATATCTATACCATCTATGACAATAGAACCACCTGCTGCCTCAATTAAGCGAAACAAACATAAGGTCAGGGAGGATTTTCCAGCTCCTGTTCTGCCGACAATTCCCACCTGTGTGATAAAAAAAATCCAATAGTATTATTGTAATACAGTACAACCTCTCCAGAGCGACCGTCTCTTGAGCGACAACCTCCCTTCAACGACAGCTTTTTCACCACTGTACGATTTGACTATTTATTTAACCTCTCTAGAGCGGCAACCTCTCAACAACGACATAATTTTGCGTCTCACAAAGGGTTTTGCTTTGGAGAGGTTTCACTGTAATAAATTTGAAAAAGGCATACTGGAATTCGAAAGAGGAAATAACAAAAGCCAAGGTAACAGACAAATAAAGGTAAACATGTACGATAATTTCATTTCTTTAGTGTGTAATTGCAATTCACTTTTTTAAGAATTAAAACATATTCACCCATTAATATTGATAAGAAATGTATTCAAAGAGAAAAAAAAACATACAAAAAATCCCATCTTCCCCAAAATACTACCCCAAAACGCAAAATCCAACCAGCGCCTAAGACCATACAAAACATAGAGGACATGACACAACCTTAAGGTCTGTAAAGCTACTGGATTTTTTTACTAGTTTCGAGGGCCCAACCTCACTCTTACAACTTACATAATTATCAATTGTCAAGTCAATGCCAAAAATACACAAAATTAGTCTTCAAAAGTCGAGTCCATTGTTCCGTCCACACCGATGTTACCCAAAAGTCCGAAATTTGTTGTTACCGTACCGTACCTTTTCTCCATCCAGTATTGTACAGTTTATCCCTTTCAATACCAGATCTAACCCTTCCCGATATCTGGTCAAGAAATTTCTGAACTCCACCTTCCCACTTCGAGGCCAATCAATTGGTGGACTGTTACCTTCCAGCACCCAACCAGCCTAAATTCAGAACATCAAAAGTAACACTTGTTGATACTGCTGGCATTGGTGGCGACGATGATGAAAATGATGGTGAAAGAGATAGTGTTATATGTTATTACCTTCTAACACCCAATCAGTCGAAAAATGGACGTTATGGTATTACAGCTGTTCTCAAAACAAAATAAAATTTTGTTTATCTTTATTATGATAAAGCTCTTGGTGAAGATGTTGTCATAGCTATTGCTCTTGATGATGGTATTAAAATTATTGATGAATGTGATGGTTATGGCAATGATGAAACTACCAATGTTCAATTATTAATACGATTTTTAATATACATGTAATAGTATGAGTTACTCTCCAAACAAATTTAATTCGGAGGAGTGTTCATTTATTTTGCAATTTAGATAGCGTCGTTAGGTGAAAAATGTTACTACACAAAACACTTTTCAAAAAGTATTCTGACTTATGAGTATTCAAAGAGTATTCTGACTTATGAGTATTCAAAGAGTATTCTGACTTACGAATATTCAAAGAGTATTCTGATTTATGAGTATTCAAAGAGTATTCTGACTTATGAATATTCAAAGAGTATTCTGACTTATGAATACTCAAAGAGTATTCTGACTTATAATTATTCAAAGACTATTCTTACTCATAGAATACTTCAAGAGTATTCTGACTTATGAATATTCAAAGAGTATTCTGATTTATGAATATTCAAAGAGTATTCTGATTTATGAATATTTAAATTTACCTACCTCTGCCGGTAACTTTGTATACTCAGTAACTCTTTCGGCCGATACAACATTCATCTCCATCTCACTGATAGCAAGAACAACAAGATTCAACGTGATTGTAATCTGAAAATATAAAATCATAAACAATAAAAAAACGCATAAATGTCTTGCATGGGAAATTTTGTAAAACCTAATTATACACTGCAAACGTCCTGAAAAGCATTTTTACATTAATTTCAGTTTCATTTCCACCCTCGGTGATACAGACGTATTCTGGATGATGTGTAATGCTTGACTGCTTCATTTTTTCACCGGGTTTAACGCAGTTTTTCAACAATTTTTCAGTTATATACAGCGGCCGGTTCACTTAACCAGTTTTCCTGGATTGTATTATAACCAGTACTGACTTATCCTTCCACAAGGAGCCATCAACTTCATCAACCAATTAAGGTGAAAACTGTATGATTTTTATAAAGATTTTTATCTGAGGGGAAGACGCCTATAAACGGCCCCTACTATTGAAGGAAAAAAAGCCTGAACTTAATGAAATACCTGTACGGCATAGGTGATCGACAAACCAATTTGAGCTCCATTCAGGCTATCGTCCACCAGTCCGAATACTGTCGCTAGGAAAGCAATAATGTTACCCAACAGCTCTAGACGAATCCCGATCCACCTGAAAAATTGAATTGAACATGGTATGATTTAAACAGTTCTTTAAAAGGTTTTAAGTTTATAAATCGCTGAAACGGTTTTATTCAAAACATGGAAGTCAAAATTTACTTAAACTTGTCCATGTTGGTTCGAGCCGTTTAGGTTTTGTTGACAGATCTTGGAGGTAATTTGTCTGAACTCACTGTATGTTAAGCTAAACGTTGAAGAAAATATCCTTATACGTTTCCCCCAATCTTGAGGGATTAAAGTCTGAAGACTATGGAGATGTTATAATATCAATAAGAATGCATGAGTTTACACCATTCATCTTACGTCTCAAACTATTTCGGTATTTTTTATCACTATCGGGCTTTCAATCATCCAATACTTACCTAGCCCCAGTGTTTGATGCGAAATAAAATTTGATATTGTCATCAACTCTCCTTCTCGACTCTTGGACAAACCTGTCAGCACATTGATAAGCCCGTATGACAGCTGCGCCGGTAATTGTCTCACTAATAGTTTGAAAATAGATAGAAGATATTAAATGAGTGTTTGTGTAGTATTGAATATATGGAATAAGTTAAATATCACCATATGATGCAAGCTTTAACATCACCACAGTCACACATTAGAATCATGCAACGTATGACGTCACGTATGACGTCATTTCATTTCCATAGTTATTTCACAGTGTGCAATATCACTTTTATGGCACAGTATAAAGTTGCACAAGTGTGTGATAAACGTTTGTTAGAATTGATAGAGGAAGGCACATATAACTACCATGTTATGACGCATTTGATTGGTCGAGAGCGGTTCACACGTGACTTACAACCCCCCCCCCCCCCGCTAAAAGCACGCACACACCATATGAGCCATAAGTGAAATTCTTCAATGTGAAAGTGTTTATGCTGAATTACTTATTTTTTTATACAGTTAGACCTCAATATTGAGACCAACTTTGGGCGAAAAAAGTGAAAGGTCTTCATATTGAAGAACACTATCACGTTGAAGTATATTGGAAATATTGAAAACCAGTCCGAAAAAAAACAATACCTTTATAATTATGATATTCTCTACATTTTACAGAAATGGTTGCTAAATGAGGTTTTACGGTTAAATCAATTTCGCAACGGCCAACTTAAAAGCAAGTCAAAATGTATGGAATCATATCAGTTAATACAGTAAAACCTCGATAATGAGACCACCTTCTGTGCCTTTAACTTCGGTCGCAATAATGAGGTGGTCTCATTATCAAGTTAAACTAAAGGATTTATTGATAGTCGGCCTCAGTTTACCAAGTTGGTCGTAATACTGAGATGGTCGTAATGCGAGGTTTTACTGTAGTTTCCATTTCTATCCGGCGTAAATAGAACAGCTGTTTACCTGAAATGGTTGTATATTGGAGACCGTTTTACTGACTCCGTTCTCCTCATCTGACGAGCAGTTGGAAGGTAAAATTTCTGAAAAGAAATAAATGTTCGGTAAACTTGGAATTTGATGGAATTAAAATCTAAATTTGACACAAATTGCGCTATTGTATATGCCCTGTGACACCACTAACATTTTGTTTACAAGCTGACCTTTAACCTCATCTACTTAGGGTTGGTTTCTACATGTGATAAATCTGACATTCATGCATCGATTTGAGAATGAACTGAGTAGTCGTTGATTTTACAAAAAAATCTATAGCGAATGGTTCAATTCAACTTCATTAACCCTGCTAGATTTAAATAATTTCATTGCCAGTTGTAATTTCAATAAAAAATAAAAAAAGAAATGGTACTATTGCTAAAGTGAGAAAACTTGAAAGATTAAATTATGAATATCATAGAACCTAACCATGAAGAAAGTGTACATGAAAACAATAAACAAAATTACAATGTTGAAAAAGAAGAAAGAACTGTTGGTACCGAAAAACCTCGATAATGAGACCACCTCATTATAACATGTACTGACCACTATATAAAGACAGGATTTCACTATTGTCTCTATACAGTAAAACCTTAATAATAAGACCTTCGGGATCCGAAAAATCGGTCGTAACAATGAGGTGGCCTTATTATCAAGTTCAAATATAGGGGATTTATTGAAAGCCGGTACAAGAATAAGAGGTCGTTATGATAAGGTGGTCGCAATGTAAGGTTTTACTGTATTACTCTTAGCATCTTACCACGAAAAAAGCATAGAAAATTAAAATGGGTATTAATGCCGCTATGAATATCGGTGTTGTGACGCCAACCACAATAACTACAGCCAATGTTGAGAATACCATGACGTTCCACAAACGGAAACTTTCTGGAAGTTTATTGTCCATGATGTCAATATCACTGGAAAATCTGAAAAAAAATATTTGTTCGATTTCCACTAGTCTGACAATGCAATTGGTTATTTGGAACAATAAGAGTCCGGAAAAAATATTTGTCCAATTCCAACTAGTCTGACAATACAATTGGTTAATTTAGCACAATTAGAGTCTGGAAACCCTGAAAAGAATATTTGTACAATTTCAACTAGTCCGACAATGCAATTGGTTAATTGGCACAATTAGGGTCTATAAAATATGGAAATAATATTCGTATAATTCCAACTAGAATCTGACAGTACAAATGGTTAATTAGCACTGTGTGTCCTAGTTTCAAGTAAAGTATATTACAGTTTATCTATGCCAAGTCAAAACTTTGAAAAACCGAAATTACTCCGACCAAGACGTCTCCGTCGTTGTGATAAAACAAAGCCAATAATTACTGAAATACAACCTCAGTGTTTGACCTACATTTTGAGCCATTCCAACAGCTACAATTTTCTTTTTTACTAATCTATGAAGTGGGTTACCTGTTCATTAAGAAATTGTCTTTACTTTGAAGCACGACGGTTTGCCATTTGTGATTGAAGTGTTAAAGAGCGAAGGGGGGGTGTATAGGTAAAAGTTCATTTCGGAAATTTTTCAGAATTACGTAACCAAGCTCCTTTCGCAACGTTCCGCTCGCTTAGAGTGCTTAATTCCGAAGAATTTCTTTCATAAACTTTGACCTATAAATAGTGACGTGGCCATTCCAGATTACCGCATGAAAGCGTGGAAAATCGGACTGATATTCAATGAAAGACCGTTTAATTTTAGTTTCCCCTTTTCTGTGATCCTGATTTCATGCATGTTTTCAACAACATCATAAAACTGTCCTTTGTCGTAGCCAATTGGGATTTTTTCTTCATTTGAAAATAGTATAACAAATTACACAAATTTGAATTGAAATTTGTGTAAAATTATGATGTTAACTTCTTACCTGTTTATCATACGACCAATAGGCGTTGTGTCAAAGAATGACATTGGAGACCGTAGAATGCTGTTTAACATGGCATTATGGAGGATACCAGATGCTTTAACCATTCTTGTCAGCGCCAAGCAGAATGAGGTGAATATAAATATACCTGTTAAAAAATTGTAGACATTGTTATATCAAATATAGTCAGACCTGTGTTTGCGGACACCTCTGAATAAAGACCAGCCTTTGAATAAAGCCCATTTTTTTTAAAAAACGTCAATGACTATTTAGAATAAACTGACCTTCGAATAAAGACCACTCTGTGAATAAAGGCCATTCTTTGAAAAAAACCGTCACTGATTATTTAGAATAAATTGACATTCGAATGAAAGCTATCTATCAATAAAGGCCACATCATATCTTTCCAAAGGATGGCCTTCGTTCACAGGTTTGACTGCAGTTTTTTTTCAACTCAATGTGCCCACCTCAATATTAACATTTTCGTTTTGGTTTCCAAGGTGACCTGTGTTAAGTTTATTTGTACAGTATAACCCTGAAAACCGGATCCCCGCCGGACTGGGCCAAAAGTACAGTTATCCGAGAATTCCGGTTTTCAGAGAACTGTTGATCATAAAAGAAATAAAAAAAATGGGACTTGAAAAATCGTCCGATTTTCAGAAAATTTCGGTTTTCAGGGAGTCCAGTTTTGAGGGGTTGTACTGTATATATGTATATTTACGGATACAACTGATATAACATAATATAAAGAAAACCAATATATAACCTTGTAGTACACCCATCATCAGATACATCAACAAATAATAAAGATATTTAGCTTCGTATTCATCGGTGTTTGACAGTGATACATTCTTCAGTATTTCATCTTCCGTCCAGTAGGTGAGCCAGAAGTTGGAGAAGACGTTCAAACCTTGGAACAAAGACATCGCTATGAAGACGATAACCACAGTCGACAAACCCATTGCCTTAACGTAGGTAGTCAACACAATGGCATTTATCTGAAACAAAGATGTTTATGTTTGTAATTTTACGGACTCCTATAGCGTCCACGTTAAATTTCGATAGTACCACGCCATAATTATCGTTTTAAAGGCCATAATTGTAACGTGATTAGGGTAAAGGGCAGGTCTAAGTATCTCTGATGTCTAAATTAGGCGATAAATTGATCGATTTTTCGGGTCCCGCTGTTGGTCTCAATATCAGGGTTTTTCGGTACTTATAATTAAACATAACTTTTAATACATGATTTATGACCTAGTATTATAGTGTCGTTAATTTGATCAACGTTTATTGTTCTTCGTGGATTCGTAGTATTACATTATCGTCTTATTCCTAACAGTTACATCCTACCATCTTCAGATTTACTCAATTTTTACCACAGCAAATGTAACCAGTTGGTGGAATGACGTGAAAAAAATGTTGTTTTTACTCACAGCCCCCTGTGCGGATGTCTCATCAACTGTGAGTCGACTGTGATCTTCTGTGTTCAAAGATACTGATTCCTTCTTTTTGGTTACAGTTTGTGATGTGCTTTGTCTAGCTGATCTTCGTCGACTAAGAAAGAAAGTGGTTATAAATCAAACCTGGAACTTTCCAGCTCGCACTTGAGACCACAAAAACGTATCATTCACGGATCTAGGATGATACGACAGTGCAGAAACTACGGAAGGTGAATAGAGTCACTAAATACAGTAGAATCCGGTTATAATGAATTCCTATGGATACGAATAATTACTTCACTATACATGTATTCGCATTTCGCTATATCAATAAGAATGAAATTAAAAACGTGTGTGTTTCGGAAAAAAGTAATACTTCACTCATCCGATTGCCCACTATATCAGAGTTTACTATATCCAAGTTCTACTGTATAACAAATAGAAAAACCGTTGCGTGAAAATCGCAGTAGGCATCGGATTAATTGAAAATACTATAAAAAAAAATATGCAGTAAAACCTCGGTTACTCGACAACTGGGGTTTAATGTCTCAGAAACATCAAGGGTCATTTGGCGACTTTTCAAGTTTTAAACGTAGAGGAAGACCCAACTGTGTAGAACTATCGACCTTCCAAAAGCCAGATGGACAGCTTCGTAACATGTGAAATATGGTCCCGGTGGAGATGGATTAGAACTATCAGCGTTAGGGGTTAGTGATTACTAGTCAGAAACCATAACCACTCGACCTCAGAGGCCCTCTCATTTTGTTTCAAATAAGATTTTTTTATCAGACAGATTGATTGACAACGCCAACAAAATACACATCCAACCAAAAAAGTGACTGGTCATGACCTTATTAAGACTATGAAATATTTCAACAATGAATGGAAATCGTTTGTTTGTACTTACGCTCGCCGTCCACTTTGGCTGATAATATCGTCCTCTGACGTGATACCGCCATCAGATTTGACTTCTTCGATTTTGGACCTTAAGGTATCTTTAATTTCTTGAACTATAAAAGGAATGTCAAGAAATAAAACTAGCACATAAAACTAAAGACAGAACTTAATATAAACATTGTGTTCTGGCCCTTATTACCATATCATAAATCAGATTTTAACATTAGTGAGATCAGTAAATCAACAACGTGAATACAAGTTGATGTTCCCATTCGTGGTATGGACACGCTTATTGACAATCAGTGTTTATCGGTGAATGCGTTCTAAGGAGTGGCATTTATTACAATATAAGCAAAATATTTTGCATGTACAATATGTTTACGGTCAACATTATTTCTATTCAGCGTTATTTTTAGGACAAGAGTTGCTATTTTAAAGAGAATAATAGAATGGTTTCAAATTCTAAATGCCCCTTGATAAAAGTCTGATCAAGAAAACTGTTTTATGTACATTATGGCCATCGTCAATCATATGCTTATGAAAACATAGAACGAATACGTTGTACAAACACTGAAATCTTACTTTCTGGATCTTCATCGTCATCATCATCCTGCTGTAAATACTGATTCAGAAACTGGGCAAAAGCTCCATCATGGCTGATCAACTCTTCATAAGATCCTATTTCAGATATGACGCCATCATTCAACACCACAATCCTGTCTACCATTGGCAACCAATGTACTCCATGTGTTACTAGTATGCGAGTCTGTGAAGACAAAAACAATTTTTAAAAATCTCTACTTAATTTGGCATTCATGAAAGTATGTAATTGAGAAATTACCACCAGCAGGTGTGCCTCAAGCATTGACTAGCTATGACCCAGCTTAGATTTAAATTACAATGTACTGTCAACCTGTGAGTCCCCAAGGTGTTCAATAATTTGGTTAAATAAGTCTTCATGAATGGGACTATCGTAATTTATGAATGCTTGCTAATGAATGGCGGCTGTATAAAGGTAGTCATCAACCTGGGTATATTTGTGATAATTCATCCTATGAAATCAAAGACAAAGATCTATCATCTTCCTCCGATTGACATTTTAATTGATAATTAATTGTTAATGCGAATAAAATTATATAAATTTGATTCTATTCAATATTTGCGAGTTCCTAACCTTGTGTCTCAATAATCCATCATTCCCAATCACTCTCTGGAAGAGGTGTTTTCCTACATGCGAATCAACAGCACTAAGAGGGTCGTCCAGAAAGTACACATCAGCGTTATTGTAAACTGATCTTGCCAGACTGACTCTTTGTTTCTGACCACCACTGATATTTATTCCCTGAAAAATGAACTAAGTGAGTCTTTTTACATTTCGTTGCATGGACCAAAACCCGCACTTAAAGTCTTATCTTCCAGTAATTGTAAAGAAAGACAAGTTACACACCAAGAAATTATAACCCCCTTATAACCACTATAACATTAAAAGATTATAAAAACCCCTTAACTTCAAATCCGTTTTCTTTGTCTCTTCTTTACTTCAGGTTGATCAATACTATATCCACCATCGGGTCCGAAGTAAAATGTTTAAAAAATGGAGAACAAGAAGAGATTGAAAGAAACCAATTAAACTATGGTGTCTGCATCCTTTTCGCTACTGTCCGTTACATCAAAAACATTTGTACTCCGTGAAATACACACATATATCACTGGATGAATTTCTCTTTTCATCAACTTTCAAGAAAACAAGCACACAAAAGGAGTTCCACGTTCCATGTTTATTTGTGTTACCTTTTCTCCAATCTCCGTCATATCACCACCAGCTAGAATCTGCAAATCAGGCAAAAGAGCGCAAGCTTCTAACACTTTGTTGTACTTCTTTGTTTGATACTTTCTGCCGAAAAGAATGTTGTCTCGTAACGTCATGTTCTGTATCCACGCCTCTTGGGGAACATATGCCACCTTGCCCTGAAATATGTTATTACTAGACACAGCGTACTGTAAGAAACACATTGAATTGGCACTCAATAACGGGCAAACCATCATATCAAGTTACATTTTCGTCTACGGAGACCTCGTTTCGTTTATATTTGGTGTTTCATTGTATATCAAATAAATGTATGTAAAAATAATTTTTTATTAGAAATTACATTTAAACATATGGAAATTGCTGGTCCAGCCTGATTTCAACACATCGCCTGATTAAATGCTTTAGTGGAGCAAATAGATGTAAATTGAGGAATGAAATGGTTGGCAATAACAATTTGATTGATAATATGACATCCGATTTTATTTTGTTTTCATCTCTGATAAATACCTTAGGCCTGAACAAAAAAAGTTTGTTTCCGGTCACATGCCCCCAAAAATATGGGTCTCTAGGGTCTTTTGCACATATATATATATACAACACTGTTGTGAAAATTACAATATAGCACTAAGATTTGGATGCCATAAAAACTTATGAGTCGGCAGGTAAAAGATGGGTCGGTCGGGTAACCGGAAACAAACCTATTTTTTCAATTTGCTTAGGAACATGTTGCATACAATATGGAAGAGTAATATGTTAGTTACCAAAGAGCAAGGGTTAGGTAAATTGTTCATAAGACAAAAAATTAAAATATTGTTTAAATGGTTTAAAAATCCGACCAAGACAGATTTGAAACACGTTCAAATACGATAACTGTGTCTAACGGCATCTGGTGTTCATAAGAAATAGTAAATGTAACATAATGATAGAAACAAAATATAGTGCAACCCTCTCTTGGACAACAACCTCCATTCAACTACAGCCAACATCTTTTCCCGCTGTATGATTCAACCATTAATTTAACCTCTCTAGAGCAACAACCTCTCAATAGCAACAACATCATAATTTTGTTTCTCCCAAAGGTGGTTGCTTTGGAGAGGTTGCACTGTATTCATTTCACCTTTATGGACACATTTCCTCTTAGCCTCTCCATTTCACCGAGGAAAGCCGATATGAGCGACGACTTGCCACTTCCAACTGTACCAACCACTGCCACTAATTCTCTGTCCTTGATTTTCAAGTTAATACTGACAATAAGAACGAGAGCTGTTAAATACCGTGATTATATTTCTTAGGACTTCAAATTTGTTAGTGATGTGATTTCTTTTCTTCAAACATGTTTTGCTTGGCATTTGCTTATTTGTAAAGTGTTATGCTTACTAGTGAACTCTGTTGATGAATCAGAAGGCAGAATTTCTAGAAAATGATCAAATTATGAGTTCTCGTGAATTATGTTTGAAATTATCATTTATTGTTTTTGCTTCTACTGCGTTTGATAAATACATATTTGAAATGTATAAATGTATAATGTTATTCCTTCAACCGTTGATACATTAGACGTATTTTCTGAGAAGTCATTTCTGAATTTGTGAAATTAAAACTCTAGTCACGCGCAAGATAAAGGGTCACCGTGGTCGTGTGGTTAATTTCTCCGACGGGTAATCATTGACGCCTACCGTTGTGAGTTCGAATCTCAACCGGGACCAGACGTTTTCACATGTAAGGAAGCAGTCGAGATAGTTAACAGAAGGTCACTTGTATACTTGGGGTCTTCATCTACCGCCAAATGTTTAAAAAGTCGCTTTATAAATCTGACTGTTTGTGGCATTTTAAACCCACCAAAAACAAAACAATATATACCGAAACTTAACTGAACAGCCCCGTTGACCAGAAAATGACATTGCAAAGAACAACAATTCACTTACTTAGATAGAATAGGTTTGTCATTGTCTAGATTCCAAGAAAAGTCAGCATCTTCAACAACAAGTGGGTACTCTGTAAAAAGTGTTAACATACATAAACATTCAAACCGTAAGTAGTAACCACCGAGAGGATGTAGACACAATTATCTTATACACTGTTGACCTTAGTTTATTGTTTTTCTTGTTTCCCCGGAGATAAGTGTGAGTTTGGGCACGTCTTATCAGTTAAAATCCCCTGTACCTTTGCTGAAAACCGTTCCAAAGTTGTACCTCTCCGGGGGATATTGTGTTTTGTTTTATTTTTTATTTATCTTTATTCTGTCTGTTGTGATTATTAATGCGTGCTAATGTGTTTATTTGATATACTGACTCTAAATCAAGTGGGACTAATTGCTTGGTCAAGAGGACTGAAGGGAGATACGTTATTTATTCTGACAATTGGTCTGAAGAAATTACGTAACACAGAAAAAATCGATATTAGGACAACCATTGTGGCTGAAAAGATCAGTCGTTAATATTTGGGATGGTCTCATGCTCAAATGGAAATAGGGATGAAATATTGAGAACCGGTTCGAAAAATAAGCCACGGACTGAGGCCATGTACAATACATTTGTCGGGTCTTATTGAAGACTAGAAAGTTTCTATCGAGTTAACATTATTTGAATACAGATGAGAAAAAAAGTTTCGTAGGAGAAAACACACGCGCACCCCCCCTCTCTAACACAACATCAGACCAAACACCCACCTAACAGACATGAAAATAATGTAACAAAAGCACAGTTTAACTGTAATTGGGCTAAAAAACGTTAGATAGGTACTTTCAAATGAGATCGATGCATTAAGCCCATCAATTTCTTTTTAACCGGAGTTTAACGTCGCACCAACACCCAAAACAACTTCAGACCAGAACCCATCCAACATACAGACACGAAAATAACGTAACAAAGATTAAGAAATGGCTATGATAAAACACGGCGTAAACTAACATACCTGAGATATAACAACGACATTCACACACACACACACACACACACACACACTCCACTAATACATTAAAACATAGACATTTTTATAATCGTAAAGCACTGCCTGTGAAGTTAAAATATTCAGTATTTATGGATGTAAATGTCGACACGTTCAAATAATCCCCCGAAAAATGACTAGAATAAATTACATTTGACCGAGATCTTTTCCTGGAACGCTGTGAGTAAACTACATCGACTCTCATTATCGCGAAGTCGGTTAAGACGACGTTTCCGTTATGTCGAAGTATTTTTAAGTCCCGATTTTTTCCTTCTTAAAGTGTATAAAATTCTTTCGGTTAAGACTTATTTTGCTCTGGAGATTTTTCGTTATGTCGAACTTATTTTGAAGTCCGAATGAACGTTTTCGCACCTAATTTGTATTGTTTATTTCGAAATTCATTTTTGTCCTGACCATAACACTATCATAGGACCTATTTTATCGAGTCCCAAAGGTGGTCTTAAAATGTCGATTTGACTGTAAACGATGAACACTAAGGCCACACCACACCGTCTATGTTTAGCGTAACATTGATGTTCAAAAACCTATCTAGCTATCCGGAAAAAACAAACAAGTGCCTCAGGAAAAAACACAAATTTCCTACTTAATTGTCCCAAAATATTTGCTTCTATCAAAAGTTCAAACATTCACTCTGTAAGAATAAATATGTTTCATTTCTTAAATCAAAACAAAAGCATAATATTGATCGATTATGACGACTGGATGGCTTATTGATACAAAGCAAGTCGTTCCAGCATGTAACGGTTCAATCAAGGCATTTCAAATGATCAAATATTCAATATTACAACATATTGTTTTTATTTGACTCTGGTGATCAAAACATTCCGTCCGCGGACGCTAAACATAGATACGATTTTGTACGACCTAAATGCAGACTTGCGTACAAGTTGACGTATGTGTTAGGTACCTGACTGTTTGACTCTGTTCATATTGTCTTGGTTTATATCGTCCGTCCATAGAAACTCTTGTATCCTACCAGTTGACACAAACCCCTGTGGGTAGAAAACTTTTTTAATTATGATATTTTTTTGTACAAACCGCTGCTGTATAAGAGGAACTATTTAATCGAATAATGAAGCGGAACTCATTTTTTTGCTTCAAGTAAAATATTTGACACAAACGCCCGTTGTACTGAAGATTTTTTTTTCAAAAATCAATTGACACAGACTCTTGTGGTATTACTCTGGTTTCATAAATCTGCTTTTAAAGTTTTTAAAGAAAAGAAAAGCAATCTTATACAAAAACACCTTCTAATAATGTATTTTCAGTACTTGACAATAAATTTCAATATATTAATTAGAAAAAAATCCAATAAAAAGGAAAAGTGCCAACATTTTAAGTATATACACGACTGTCTTAGATTACATATGTCAATGAAATGGGGAGGGGACCTCAATGGTCGAGTGGCTATGAGCTATGATAAGAAATCACTAGCCCCTTATCACTTTGAGTTCGATTCCTTCCCGGTACTAACATTTCATACGTGAGGAAGCTGTCCAAATATCTTGCGGAAGGTCGGTGGTTCTACCCAAGTGTATGCTTGGGGCATTCGTCCGTCGTTAAAGGTTGAAAGTCGCCCTATGACACTGGCTGTTGGTGCGACGTTAAGTCCTGGTGAAATAAAATGAAATGGGACCCTGGGATTAAATTTTTAAGAAACAATTTTGATTACTCACCTGAACAGCCCCGTTGACCAGAAAAGGACACAAAGCAATAGGGAAACGCAGGATGTTGATGATAGAAAGGGCCGTAAAGGCTTCTTCGGCCCCTAGGGAATGTGTTGGTGACGTCAGCACATATATCAAAATTAAGATAAAATTAATCTGAAAACAATTAATCCACAGGCAAAATTATTTCCGACAAAAAAAATATAATATTAAACTGAAAATAAATAATTACAATATAAAATTAAACTACTATATTTAATTAAAATATATTTACTATTTATTAATTCGAAAATATTTAAGTAAAAGATGAGATTAACTAAAAATGATTATGAATATGTCGACAAGCCCAGTCATAAATTGCGGATACGTTGTGTTATTTTACAGCAATGAAAGGCGGACCTATGCCAACATGGAGGGCATTATTCCCACGTGATCATTACCTTAGGCTCGACATGAGATTTTTTCATTATAAATTAACAGCAAAACGTTTAAATAGAATGATGAAGCTAAAATCCAGGCACATAACTTTAAAGTTCTACATGCATAATTTTTATCACATTAAATGGACTGTAAACAGTTTAAAACATTGATAACTATATTATATCCATGTTATTTTACAGCTTTGTATTCATAATACAGTAGAACTCGGTTATAGCGAAATCTTTGGAACCCGAATAAATGCTCAACAGTATCCATTTTACTAGATCTATAACCGTTTCATTGAAATAAAGAATGGTTTGGTCAGGGCAAAAAGTCGCTTGTCTGTATCCGAAATTTCGCCGTATCCGAATTCACTATAACCGTGTTGTACTGTCCTATTACCATAAATGGACTGTGTACAGCAAAGACGATTGTAGTAGCTGCATATAAGGCGTACTTCCATAGACACTGTATCTCGGCTTCCCGGATAGCTTGAATTCTTTTAATAAATGATGGTTCCCAGGCGTACATTTTTAACACCTAGATGGTTATATAAAACAAATTCACCCACCATTAGTATGGAGTAAACACCTTTTTGTAAATTCGTTTGAATTTATGCCTGTTTTGAACAGTATTTCATTCAATTATTTATCAGCTGGTGGTTAACCGGAGTTCCTGAATTCTTTACCAGTACTTTTACATGTTCTCCACAAGCAAGTAAATCAGTAAATCAGCGTTGGTGGACGACAAAGGGCTGTAGATATGTAATGTCTTTACCCCAATTGTCACTGAGAAGAGGAGCGGCACTCCGGGTTCAAAATCATGAATCCGAGGTTTGTAGACCTAACGCTCCGCTACTTGGGCTAAACGGACATGCTTCATCGACGCAACACAATAGCAATCATTAAAGCCACCTCTGTGATCAGAAATCAGTCATAATATCAAGGAGGTGGTCTTAATATCAAGGAGGTGGTCTTAATATCAAGGAGGTGGTCTCATCACCAAGGAGGTGGTCTCAATACCAAGGAGGTGGTCTCATTACCATGGTGGTGGTTTCATCATCAAGGTGAGGTCTTAATATCAAGGTGGTGGTCTCATTATGAAGGTGGTGGTCTCATTCTGAAGGAGGTGGTCTCATTATGAAGGTGGTGGTCTCATTATGAAGGAGGTGGTCTCATTATCATGGAGGAGGACTCAATACCAAGGAGGTGGTCTCATTATCAAGGAGGAGGACTCAATACCAAGGAGGTGGTCTCAATAGCAAGGAAGTGGTCTTAATATCAAGGTGGTGGTCTCATTATGAAGGTGGTGGTCTCATTCTGAAGGAGGTGGTCTCATTATCATGGGGTCTCATTATCATGGATGTGGTCTCAGTAATAAGGAGGTAGTCTCATTATCGAATGGAAACACAGTGGAAATCTTGAAAACTGATTACAAAACAAGTGATTGTTATAGTGAATCAAATTTAGAATTGAAACTCCTACTTTTATTCCACTAATCACTTCATGAAATATTAAAAACTAGTCCTTAAATGAATGGTTTTCATCATGTGATGGTCTACTGTCGAAGTAGTCACTAAGTTAGGATTTTATATATAACAAAATAAGTCCTACCTTTATTCCACTAATTACTTCGTTCAGAATTTTTACCCTTCTTCCCTTGAGTTTTAGCAGCCGTTTTTGTAGTTTGTATTGTTTTGTTGCGATGAAGCCAACCAATGGTAAAACAAACAGTATCACTGCAAGTCCTCCCAGACTCGCCACACCTAAAACGATGTAAAGATTACTTGGTAAGTTACACACTTAGCCAGTGGCATGCTGTACTGGGTAAGTAGACGACGTTTAGATAGAAATTAAAAAGGCGATTTGGTGAGCTTCATAACTTTGTAGAATGCGCTGCAAATCAAGTTGGTTCTTGGTTATGTAATAGTGCAAATAATAACTGTTAACATTGACCATGTTCTTTCAAGAACCCTCATTTTAGGCTTGGCCACATCCGTATTGTCATATTAAACCGCATCAACACCATTTTCTTTAAAATATTCATACCATGAAGTGATTGCTTATAATTACATGATTTTAATCTACATTAAAGTCGGGTAAACTTGTTATTTTTTGCCTATAACTTGTGAATAATAACACTGAATAGATGATAGATAGATAATTTATTTCAATCCAGATGAAGGAACTTTGGTATTTATTCAATTGTTTGACCACTTATGTCAATTAACGTGTACTTTAGAGATGCCGTTGTTCGCATGTTGGCTTCTATCGTGTTATCTGGCTGACAAAACATTCTCTTTGTCTTGCCAACTTTACTATTCCGTTCCAAGACATTAATACAGACACCTGCTTACCCATTAAATCCCACAACTGGATAACAGCAATTAACAGGATGATAAAGATACAGACGATGTAGAAGGAGAACGTAAAAGAATCTTGAATCCGTTGACAATCAACACTCATCAGGTTGACAATTTCACCAACAGTCGTCGCTTTCAAACCGCTTTTATTCATCGTGAGAGCCTTGAGTAAAACACACATTACAATTATAAACAAATTATAAACAAAAAATTCCTTTAAAATTGACCCAAAAAGGAGTAAAAAGTATCGGCTTAATTCACCGCTTGGCTTCAGTGAGCTGGTCTTAATAAGTTGGTTTGCAGCTGCAATTCGACCGATGTTTTACAAAGGTCGTGACGCATGGGCAATTTGATAAAAAAATACTTAAAATGTAAATTATGTTTATTTACTCCAAATCCACCCAATTAAAACTGTCGTGATCATAATTCCACATTCGAGAGCACAAACATTTTTCTTTGTAAGGGGTGTTTATTAAGAAGATATTTTTCTGTAAACTTTTGTACGACTGTAGTTGTAGGCACCCGTGTTCTGTAGATTGGGATGTTTTTGGATATGGGAGGAGTGAGAGGATGACAGCCAGGGTTTGAGTTTTTTTAACAAACGTCCTGTCTTTTTACGAATTTTTGTTTACGTTGGTGATAGCCGTGGTTGTGGATTTATGGCTTTGTTGTCTGCCGAAGAAACTGGATTTTTTTTTATGGGAGCTTTCACTGGAAATCTATGCATCCTGTTTTGCACCCAATTACCTAATTGTTGATGAGACTGATTAAGTGAGTTTTTATTATTTTCTGTACGCCCAGATATCTTTTTGTAGATGACATAGATCAAGGGAGTTTTTATTTTCTATACACCAGGGAATCTCTTTGTAGATCAATGGAGCTTTTATTTTCTATACACCCAGGTACCTTTTTGTAGATGAGGCAGATCAAAGACGCTTTTATCTTCAGACCTAATGTCATCATATGGTGGAAAGATATGTGATAAAAGAAGGAATTTAGACTTAGGATCAGGAACAAGGCCAGTGCGTAGAAATATCCCTTCCATGCCGCAACTTCCGGTCCTGAATTTTCAATCATCTGAATAATGTATCTGAAAAAAGGGGACTCATATTAATAATAAAAATAGATCAATTTATGATAATAAATGAATTGTCAAAATTTGAAAATCCAAAATGGATCCATTTGATTCGTTCTTCTTAATGAGCTTGGTGAACGTTGCCTAGCAACCGTCAGCCAATGGGACAAGATAGGCCAATGCATTTTGTGTTTTAGTATTTATGTTAAATTAATTACAATAAAACCTCAGTAAGCAACCAGCTGAACTAAGACCACCTCATAAAACAGAGCTACTCTAATTTTCAGACTGATTTACAATACTAGTATTTCCTCTGGGCCGCGACCATCGTCAAGTGGTCAGTGATTTGGACTTGCAACCCAGCGATTCGGGTTCAAACCCCGATCGCGGCAGGTCATACCCTTCCGTGAAAATTTGACAAAAGTGTCGATTTTCCTCCATAAGCATAAATTTCGTACCTCGAAGGTACGGTTCGTCCCCAAATATTTTCGTACTTTGGATTTTGCTGCAAGAAATAGGCTCATTCTGGTAATAGTAAATACATTCATTTTTCTTATCTTTATTCATAACCCGAACAGAAAATTGATCATCTGGACGGTGTGTTTATATATATTCAACAAGATATATTCAACCAAAGTACTTGGATAAGTTGAGAGATTTGGTCTCGGCGACAATTTTCTAGTTTTAAAGCTTCTAGTGCTGTGCTCTAACAATTTATCTGACTTGACTTTATCCAACGGTGTCACAGACAATACCTGACCGACATCAAAATTCTAAAGCAACCACAAAGAAGAATATACGGTATTGCCTACCTTAATACAATAGGCTGCAGCAGCCATAGAATTTCTGTACCGGCCATGTAAGACGTTGCTTCCCACCAATATAATTTGAAAGTCCTGTATATGGTTTTGTATAGGTTTGGTCGGAATTGTTCCGTATCTGATGGAGAAGATCAGTATTCAACAAATTAACTACACATATTTCTGATAGACTAGCAATAAGGGCGTTGAAATACGGAATACGTTCATGGACGATGAGTCAGAAAATTATAAAATCGTTTGAAAAGTTGTTGAAAAACGGTGTTAAACCCAGTGAAAAAATAAACAAATGAAATCTGGTGAAAAAAATTGATTTCATACAGCCAAGATGACGTCACAAAATTTCACAATAAAAAGCATAAAAAATCCGATCTCGATTTTGGATGGGATAATGCGTTTGTGACGTCATTAATTATGACATGACCTTCAACTTGATTACAAAGCGAACACTTATGTTCCTGAAAATAGATACTTACCCTCGGACCTCGCGAGCCTCCCGCTTTGTATTAAGGGTGTCTCCTCACTGATTGCGCCGTTTGGACTTTTAATAAATCCGTTGAAGGCTTCAGTTCTATTTTTAGAACGTTCGGCTAAATTTCTGATAAATGAAAAAGAAACGACGCTGTCATCTTTAGTTACTTGCAAGACTTTAAAGGTAACAACAGCTTGCTCAATTTTAAAGAGCTGAAGTTAAATTCTTCTAGATCTGAAACGAGCTTACTCCAAAATCTTATTTTGTTACCAATTTCTGTGGTTTCCTGTGTGGCTTTTTAGAGAGGGAGGGGAGTCCCAAATCTCCGATCAATGAGTCTTATTTCTCGAAACGGCGTTCAATACGCGCGTTTTAGAGCAATAAACCGGAAGTAGAAACATTTTTTTAAAATGATTTAGTCGAATATTCAAAATCTTAAAAAAGGCTTTCTTTGAAGATCCGAATTTTGTCTGATACTGGATGGAAAAGATGCCTCCGTTGTAAGGAGTGTGATCTTTACTTCAGAAATTAAAACAATTTAAAGTTACACGCTAAATTATCATTAAATAATTAGAGTTCCGCAGTATTGTAGTTTTTTATTATTTTTATTATTATTTTTTTTTCATTTTTCATTACCTCAATCTTTCGCATCTGTTGATTTCATCCTTCCAAGCGTTTTCAAGCAAAGGTCCAACATTGTCCGCTTTTAAGCGTGACGTTTGATTCCAGAATTCCGATATATTTAGCTGCTTTTTGAAGCATTTAATTACCAAACTGTAATAATAGATTTAATTCAATCATTTAATGAAATATCATAAAAAAATAAGATATAAGACTTATTTTGGCATATAGTACCTACATGGTAACAAAACAACATATAGTGATACATAACATAACACAGCATGAGTATAAACACTATGATATGCACACCAATACCAGGGATAACACATGAAAGGGTAATCTTTTATTTCCATAATTCCATTATTGCACAAAAAAGTACAAATATTCCTCTAGATGGTCTCCGTAAAATTTTTACAATGCCAAATTATCTCCCCTTAATTTTACTATATTTATCGTAGGTAGAGTTTGGAACAAGCTCGGATAACTTATATTAAACACGTTTCATGACTGCGTCCTGTGTTTTCACTTTTATTTGGAAATTTTAAGAGATTTTGGCGAAATTCGAACCATTCGAAGTTGGATGCTTAATTCCTGAACCCGGAAGTCTTCGCCAAAATGTCTTTCTATCAATATACATTAGACTGGTTCACCAGTCTCTTACTATACTGTATTGCATTTAAGATCTGATATTTTAAAATAATAGACACAGTCTAGACAATGGGATTAGGAAATTAACTAAACTGGTTCCCGATCCTCTGTTTGTCCTGAAAACCGGACTCCATGAAACAGAAATTTTCTGAAAATCGAATGATTTTTCATTTCCTATTTTACCTCTTAATAAAACCGAAACCGGATTTCTAAAAAAACCGGATTTTTAATGGATCCGGTTTTTAGGGGCTATACGGTATATATATTGCTAGTACCACGCAATAATTGTCGTTTTAAAGGCATATATATATACATATAAATATTTAATGAATATATTATAGTGGTTTGTACGAAAACATACATATGATTTCGTACAATTATTGCGTGGTACTAGCGAAATTTAATGTGGACGCTATAGGATTCCGTACAAGCCACTATAATCTATCCGTAGCGGGCTCAGTACCCATTTTCGTACAAATATCAAATATATATACTCACGGGGAAAGCCAGTTGAAGGTCACACGGCTGAGAACCGAGGCATCTTCATCAGGACATGGGTTCTATTAAAAAACACACAACAGTATAATATGGCATAATTATTAAGTAAAACCTTGATGTTAGGCCAAACCTCTAAGATCCGAAAATAGCGGTGTTAATATTAGGGTGATCTCATTACAAATTTCAAATGATGAGAAAATATCGCAAACCGGACCGAAAATGAGTGTTTATGGTAACGGGGTGGTCGTAATATTGAGGTGGTCTTAATACTGATGTTGACTTAATATTAAGTGGTCGCTAGACTGTATCACACTGTACGCACTACATTGTATTTCGCCGGGTCATCTATCATTTAGCTGTGTATTTTAATATTTTATACGCATACGGGTGTTGAAATTGTCATTGTTCTTCTCAAAGAATACAAAAGTTGACCAATTATTTAAACCATTGATCGTTTTCGGTTGGTACAAATGTATTAATATGGATTTATTTACAAACAAGAATTTATTCTGCTCAAAACTAACCATAATAATCGTCTTGTTTTGTCAAGCAAAAATCAACATTAGCGGTTGATAAAAAAACTTATAACTTATAAGTCTTATTGTACAGATGACGTTTATTCGGCGGTTTGTTGGATCAGGCAAATTTATCTTAGTTAATCACTTATCCGCATACTGGACTGACTGTGTTTGTCGTAATTCTTTCCGACCCTTAGGCAACTGAGTATTTCTGGGAAATCTGCTTCATGTATGCGGCAAGTCTAATAAACCCATAGCTCGCTTACATTAGCGTTATATTTGGAAATAAGTTGAATAAATATTTTAAATATGTTCTCCTTAAATAATATAAGATCAAGTTTATTTTCAGGAAATTTTTTCTGGAGGGATCTACTTTTCAGTGCGTACGTACCTCGTTATCTACACTGCTGTATCCTGAGAGATTGTGTTTCTCCGCGAAACAGTGCAGGACTACTTGCACTAAGATCAAAGCAAAATATATGTAATATACAACATCCTCCCCGCATGATCCCTGGAATAAGAAAAAAAGACAAAAAATCAATAAAGTATTCTCAAGGCTATCTTATTAATCAGTTAAGCCCCGCCCATATTCTAAATGTCATTAGTTTGTTTTACGTCGGTGGTTAGATTCTAATACGTCATCAATCGCAGCATGAATACTAGTTAAATTTCACAGAAATCATTCATGGGTATTGATAAATAAGTTTTTACATGTAACAAATGTCCAAATTGAACAAAAAACTTTTCGAGTTTGCGCTTCATATTGTATAAAAAATTGCAAATGCTGTATATATACGTTTGTTTCTCTCTGTACATTTACGTCAATCTGGAAAATTATCTGGACATTTTATGACTTTTTCGAAGCTACCGCTAACCTCACTACAGTATGGCATATGAACTAAATGTGGGAAATGATTTCTTTTGATGTTATTAATCAAGTGAAAATCGAAAACAAAAACGTTGTCAATCTTTAAATGTTGGTCAATAGGATAAATGCAACCTTAGGTGTCATAATGCACAGAGGCGAAGCAAACTTATCAACTTGTCAAAAGTATGCCGATTCTAGAAATACTTACCTGTTTCTGCGCATGCGCGTACAGCGGAAGTAGCTCACATCCAAGCAATAATAACCAAAATGAAAATGGCACACCGGAAGTTTTAATTCCCTTTCTTCTTTGTACGTGTTGTAATGCAATTGCCAACAGCTGAAACGCTCAATGTAAGAATTATTTGTGTCGACGCACACCTTTAAATCATTAAGTGGAAACTGTCGCATATATATGTATTTGCAAAAACATCATTTACGCTCGCTTTCTAAATACATCAATCATCTTTCATTTAAAAAAACTACTCTCTTACATAAGTGATAGAAAAAATGGGGGAAAAATAGAAGGATGTTGAAAAATTGATGATTCAGTGCTGTTAACGGTTTATATTGGCGGAAATAAAATATTTTATGGAAATATTTTGCTCTCTCATAAAAGGTGTGATAGTAAAAAACATTGTACATACAAATGTGACAAACTTGATGGCTGTGGCCGTGTAGGAAGCGGCTGATATGTGCATCTGTTCATCACAACCGTATCCGTAATGTTCTTGTAAGATGAGTTGTAACACCA
The DNA here is from genome assembly GCA_008271625.1 of Lutraria rhynchaena. Classification (NCBI taxonomy): domain Eukaryota; kingdom Metazoa; phylum Mollusca; class Bivalvia; order Venerida; family Mactridae; genus Lutraria; species Lutraria rhynchaena. The sequence goes on from VIBL01000030.1 coordinate 2,579,328, forward strand.
CCATACATATCATCAGAAATGACACACACTGTGAATATAGACGAAATTTTAATTAATCATTAATTGATTAATTGATTAAATTAATGATTAATTTAGGATATAGATCATGACGTTGCATGCATCATTGCTTCCTATAGCACGCTTTCGGGTTTAGGCGCGTAGTAAGCTAATCACGAAGGTCATTTGATGTTATTTAATGAGCGATTAATTGATCTTTTTTGCACCACGTTGAAAGCGCATCGGGTTCCTAGCTATAAGTGTTTTATGATACCGTAAATATTTCAACAACGCAACACGTCGATTACGACAGTATATTTTACTATCTTGCGTATATATATAGTTTCATAGAATGCAGAAGCTCACGATGATCAACGACTATACACGTTACTCAATGTACGGAAACCACCGAAGATCAGCGACTATACACTTTACATAATATACCGCAGCATCTGATGATTCACAATAGCGCAGGTCACAGACTATACGTAAGCATTCGATGTTCCACGATAATACAAGTTACATGATATACGGAAACATCCGATGTTCCACGATAAATCAAGTTACGTAATATACGGAAACATCCGATGTTCCAAGATAAAACAAAGTGCATAAGATACGGAAACATCCGATGTTTCACGATAATACGAGTTACATAATATACGGACACATCCGATTAACAACAACTATACAATCTACATTATATACAGGAACGCTGGGTATTTCTTGCCGAATTAGTGTATTGACTAATCAAATTGTGATCAGATAGAGCAGTTCCGGGCGGAAAGTAGCGGAAACATCCGAGTATCCAAAAGAGAAATCCAAACTTACCGATTTCGCGAAACACAGTTTAGAAAAGGGAAGTGGTACAAACGATTTCCCCACATACATAAAGGTCAGGAAAAAGGGAGTTGAAATCCATAAGAATGCGCTAGGGCCCCACACCAGAACTGTGTCCAGAAAACATGCTGAAAACTCGGGTATTGGTTGATCGATCGTTTCCGGGTCCTAAAATAGACAGATCACGTGACTTTAAAATCCATTGCACAATTTTGATTGGTCAACTGACGTCACGTGAATTTTTAATACATTTAGTTTCTCAATCTTATTAATAGTCAGATTAGGCAATGCTAAAATACATGATTAAAACTAGAATATTTTCCTTTGATTTTTAGTTGACATAAGCCTTAATACGGCCAATTTTGGTCATTAAGAATAATGGTCTAGGTCTTAAAGCAACCAAACGTGTTTTCCTCTATACCTTGATACGTCCGTCCGTCCGTCCGTGCCTCCCTCGTCCGTCTGTCCGTGTGTTTCCATTTTGTGGGGTTTTACTTTCAACTAATATGTACCATACAAAATTAGAAAAGATATCTATAAAAATTCAGGAGGACATTTGCCTTGTGAAATATGGATGCAACACGGTAAATTCCACTCACCCAGAACTGAATTCCTCCGCAAAAGTCCTGGAATAAGTTCAGTGCGCCCGCACTTTTGCGGGAATTGTTAAAATCCATTCTTCCGGTTTCAAATATGCTGTTTTTCTCCTCTGTAAATGTAGTTGCTGAATAAAATCAAATGATGTTGTAACATTAAATCCTAATTTGGTTAGTTTTTATGATCTAGCGCAATCTCGCGATGCCATAGCAACTGTAAATTATATTCAATTAATGATATTTTGGTGCGTTTGGGGGTTGCTAATTTAACGAACATTTATAAGCATAAAATATTATGAATGCGACGTAACAAATCTGATCACCTTTAAATGATGAATTTTCGCAGTCTAGACAGAATATGGTTTTGAAACTATAGTGACGTAAATTTTGCCCGCATTAAAGGGACTTTACTTCAAATTCATAATTCGTTTTTAATTCATAGGACTAGACTCCAGCAACTAAAAGAGTAGTTTGTTCAAACTTAAAATATCTCACTATTTCTTGTTAGTGAACAAAAAAGTGCTTTATCACATTGATGATTTTGTCGGCTGTAAAAAATGTAAATATCTGAAATGTGTGCAAATGGCAACATTTTAAACTTTAGAACTATATGTATGTTTCTATTATCAACAGTTGCTCTGAAAACCGGAATTCACAGAAAACCGGATTTTTGGTCCAGTCCGGAAGGGGTACGGTTTACAGAGATTTTACTGTATTTAATTGTCTTTAAGTAGATAGGTATAAAATTTTATAAAAATAAAAAAAAGGAATGAACTTGGAAATTTTGTCTTAATAATTAAAAATTGACTCTTTAAGTTGACTACACATCTGCTTAATGATTTGTTTTTGGAAATTTGAAAAAATCTTTATCGTACAATCAAATTTGATATTAAAGTAAAGAAAGATACATCTACTAGTTAAACGATGAATCATTTAACGTCTTATTGTGTTTTTCTTAATGCATAGTAATATACTGGCCGTCATAGGAAAGTAATCAATAAGTGATGTTTGTGTAAAATTTTAGTTTATGAAAGTTATTCTAAAAAAGAGCAATTTTGCACGTGCGCCACGAGTAAGCCAACCAACCATTACTACAGTTATGTGTAACCATATTGTTTGTTATCCATTATTGACCATAAAATTGCTGTATACCATTAAAATTTCAAGGTCAGTGTATTAAGCCGAAATAGAAGAATTTTTATGACGGTTACTTTCTTGTGACGACCAGTATATATAATTAACGTTTGTCACACGGTGTAAAAATCTGCAAAATTATGCAGCAAACTTAGTTGTACAATAAAACCTCGATACAAACACCAGCTTTAGGACCAGATAGATGGACTTACTGTTGAAGTGAATTTATTATCAAGTTGAATTATAGAGAAAGATTTTGAAGAAAATATTGACAACCGGTCATTATAAGTGTGTATTAACTTTATATACTGAAAGGATAAAGAAACACAGGGTAAGTTTTGTTCCGATATTTTAAAACGCGTTCTCCAAATAAAGTGAAACTTTGTGGATTGAGTAATTAGGTCATATTACACCTTGCCACGTATCGAAAATTTAGTCACGGTACAGTGCGCAGCTCTGGTAAATGGAGGAATGAAAAAACAATAATCTCGTGCACCGTGTTGTTCTGGTCTCATGCAGCGTTGGTCAAGTCACTCTTCGTTAGTCTTTATACAGACCAACTGCTTCCCTAAAATTGATTGAGAATTTGATTCGTTTTAAGAATGGCACGACTCACAGAAGTTCAGACGGGTCAGACCATTCAGATGCTGATGCAAGGACAGCTGCAAAATCAGGTTGCTAGGCACTTTGGTGTTAATGTTTCCACCATAGAACGTCTTGTAAGACGTCTTCGGGAAACTGGGCGATTGGCCGATCGACCTAGGTCAGGACGTCCGCGCGTAACGTCACGACGTCAGGATCGCTATATCGTCGTCTCTCATGTGCGTAATCGGCGCCTTACTGCCATTGAGAGCGCACTTAATGTTCGTGGAAATCATGGGCGTCCTATAAGTTCAAAAACTGTAAGGAATCAATTACGAGAAGTTGGTGTTAGAGCACGTCGCCCCTACGTAGGTCCACACCTTACCCCTGCTCGACGTCAGCGTCGTATGGCCTGGGTCGCTCCACGACGGTTTCCACTGAGGCAGTGGAGAAAAGTTCTCTTCACGGACGAGTCTCGATTCTGCCTTTATTGATCTGACGGCCGTCAACGTGTCTACCGACGTCGTGGCGAACGTTTTACGGACGCTTGCATTGTAGAGAGGGATAGGTTTAGGGGCGGTTCAGTAATGGTGTGGGGAGGAATCTCACATGGGTTAAAATCACAATCGGTTGTTATTGGTGGCAGTTCAACAGCAGCTAAGTATAGAGATGAGCTCCTCCGACCCCATGTTATCCCTTTCTTACAGCATAATCTAACCCTCCAGCAGGATAATGCTAGGCCCCACGTAGCAAGGATTTGCCAAGCCTTCCTGGCCAACAACAACATTCAACCACTAGATTGGCCGCTATATAGACCTGATTTGTCCCCGATCGAGCATCTATAGGATCAGTTGGATAGACAGGTTCGAAAGCGCCAGCCACCCCCTGCTACTCGAGAGCAGTTGACCAGAGCTCTGATTGAAGAGTGAGACAACATCCCCATAAGACGGATTAACGCTCTCATGAACTCTATGACCAGAAGAATAAGGGCCGTGACCACAGCAAACGGCGGACACACAAGATATTGATGTTCAATTTCAATTTCAAAATCCTATGGGTCCATTCAATTTAATCGTCAGTACCTCTTAACCAATTGTCAGATGCAAAATACAGACTTTGGAAATTTTTAAGCATTAATTTACCTGTAAGTATACAAAATTTCGTTTTAAAACAAGCCCGATATCATACTTAATTTCTGGTTTAAAGTTCACCCTGGGTTTCTTTATTCTTTCAGTATATATATTAACACGCAAATAATGGGCTTAGCCCTTTTAAAGAATCTCATTAGCTTAATTTGAGAACATTTGACATTTGACAAGACCCCCAATACTTACGTGAATATTGAAATATCAATTCGTATTGAAATTTCATATGTAGCGGTATAAAATATAAACATAAAGTTACATTTTTACTTGCGTTTATCATTAATTCAATCCAAGTACCTCTTATAAAGTATGTGTCCCTCCACGGTACGAATTTATTAAAACACGAATGGTTGATAAGTCATATAAATCAAAGATTTTTGAGAATTCAAATATCACTTTCAGTAAACCGTATAACGCCTTTGGTGATTCTTAACTGACGCCGCTAGTGAGCCTTTACGCACTATGTTATCTTGGAACAAAATCATTCTAAATAAAAACAATTATAATTATAACGGATATTTTATTCATCATGTCTGGTATGATAAGGCCAAAGAAAAAATATTCATGTTTACGGTTACCAGACCGATCCTTACTTCGGTAGCGACACTAAAGTTTCCAGCAAAAAAATCCGAAGTGCGAAAATATTCGGTGACGAATCGTACCTCCTAAATACAAAAAGCTATGTTTCGAAAACCAATTAGAAAAAAAGTTTTCGACCTACCTACCTCAATTGTTTTGGCTAAGAAACCATAAGCATGTACTATTAAGTACTATTTACTGGCCTTACTGATTTTAATACATAGTCACACGCATAAATATATTTCATTGTATCAAGACACGAGGGTCTGATGACACTCACGCATGATTTTGAAATAATGGTGCATAATTAATGTTCTATACACTTAACGATACGCCGTAGCAATAACTGAATATATTATCGTCTATTTAAAGACCATTGTACAATTGTGCGAATGCCTCTATTTCTCACATACATGTATATTCGAAATCTTTCCTAACGACAGGAACGAGGGCGCCCACATAGAACAGTTGACAGAGACTTACGTATTCCGATCTCGGTTTCATGTAAGTGGCACCCTGTTACTGTTATACAGGACTGCTCGCATACTATGGATATCTAAATCACCAGCACGCTCGTCAAGCTCAGTAGGTACAGCGTTGGTCGATGGACCTCGGAGGCGTGAGAGCGAACCCTGGGCACGGCATATTTTCTATGTGATGATTTCATTGCATATACTGTGTCTTAGGCTATCCGTCTTTCATCGCTGATCATTTATTGCGACAAGTAGGTAGTTACTTGCGGAAAACAGGGCTAGCACTGGTACAAAATCAAGGATAACTGGTCAAGTTAACTGCCCGCCTGTATATAACTGAAGTAAGGCCTAAAATAGCTTGTTTCCGCTACCGGCTCAGATAAAAATACAGTCGGTAGGTCGGGATTTATTTTTCAATATTATTTTTTTATTATTCCAGAACTAACTAATACTTCCATTTTCCTTTGTTCCCCTTCTATATACAAATTAATAGCTTATTTAAAAATAAATCCTAATGTGAAGTACAGTAAAAACCCCTGAAAACCGAATTCCTTCCGGACTGGGCTAAAAGCCCGATTTTCTGAGAATTCCGGTTTTCAGAGAATTATTGATAATAGAAGAGAAATGAATGGGACTTGAAAAATTCATCCGATTATCAGAGAATCCCGGTTTTCAATGAGTCCGGTTTTTAATAGGTTTTACTGTAGGCATATATATATGATACATATGATGTGATGATGTACAAATGTATAATGCATATATACATTAAAAGATGTACCTGTATGTGTATAAGCTTAAATAAATTCTATTCTGCTCTGCCCTGTTCTGTTCTGTTCTGTTCTGACCTACGAAGTTTGACAGATAAGAACTAAACTAACGTGTATTTTGATTGGTCCGAAAGAAACAATGCTCTCATTGGCTGATTTATTATCTTTTTGTTAGAATTTCTGGGAAATACCTACAAGATTTAACCATTTGATATCAAGGCTGTGAACAAAAGTTTGCCTGTTAAAATATTGCTTCAATTCAAAATAAGAAAAATAACCGTATATTCATTTTGGACACAGAGGTACCAACTTCTTCACTCAACCAAAGACATTTTTATAATCTGTTACGTGTCAGTGTTACGATATAAGGTCCATGGTAAATTTTTCACAGAAATTCTTTCAGTTGAATGGATGAAAGGCTGAACAGTTGATCATTAGATCTTTATTTCGTGAAATAATATGTGTACCACTTCTGTCTGTTTGTGTGTGTATGACTTATTATCATTGGCGTTAAACGCCGTTTTTCAACACTTTTTCAGTAATATACGGTGACCAGTTCAGCTAACCAGTTTCCCTGGACTGGATTCTAACCAGTACTAACTTACCTTTCCACAAAGAGCCGGCCACTTCTCCTCATGTGGAATAAAATCGACTTTTTTGTCAATTTTTCATAGAAGGGCTATTGATAAGCGGTGTAAAATCCAAAACCCAACGAACGTACGCACGAACGAATGGACGAATGTAAGAACAAAATCAATCCAGATAGATTTCTTGATTACATATATTTGTATTATTAACGGATTTGTGGTAATAACATTTATATATCAAACTACTATATGAAATATTCAAAATCACGTACGTGCATAGTAAAACCTCAACGCAATCATCCCCACTGGGACTTATAAATAAGTTATAATATCGAGGTGATTATATTATCAATAAAGCCAATGAATGAATCCGTACAAGGATAGTTGAATGAGGGATTGAATTCATACCCGGTGCTCTGGACACAAACATCAGCCCTAAAAGACTATGTAGTGTGATGATTTAAGGTTCTTTAATAGTAAGGTAATAATTTAATTTGGACAACAAAATGTCTAAAAATAATGGTGGTCTCATTGTCGATATTAAAATTAGCACAAATATTTTTTTTTTTAAATTTGAAACATTTTATCGCTATATTAAAGTGGTCGTTGATCTGAAGAGGTCGCCATGCGAGGTTTTACTACACTGACAAGGTAAAAAAATATACATCTGAAACGTTTAAAATTGTCCGTGTGCATTTATGGATTCGGGACAAATTTACAATATATATATATATAATTATCATATTTACAAGAGCTTTGAAATGTTTCTTAACACCGACAATAGAAAACATACAATGAGAACCAATTAATTAATCAATCAAAACATTCGTAAAGTCATTAATCAAATCTGAGACTTTTTGTCTTATGTCAATAAAGCTACCTGAGTTATCTCCCTTTACATGACAAACCAAGTTCTGTGACGATCCATCCATTGGTTCATGAGAACGAGACGTTCAAAGTATTTCTGTTTTAGCTCTATCGGCTCCTTAAAGGTGCCAACCATGTTTAGCAAACCTGATAGAAGACTATAAATGGCCGTGGTCCAGTGGTTAGTGCGCTGGACTTGCAGCCCGGAGATCCGGGTTGGAATCCCGGTCGCGGCAGGTCATACCCTTCCATGAAAATTTGACAAAAATGTCGATTTTCCCCCATATGTGGAGAAGTTGCCGGCTCCTTGTGGAAGGGTAAGTTAGTACTGGTTAGTATACAGTCCAGGAAAACTGGTTAGGTGAACCGGTCGCAGTATATAACTGAAAAATTGTTGAAAACGGCGTTAAACCCCAATACAACCAACCTTATTACGTTCTACACTTGTTATATATATACGTGTACTAATTTAATTCACTCTTTTTCAGGATCAACATAAAGTATTACATATTTAATGAGTGGTGACTACTTCATTGATAATACAGAATTATACATGACTCAAGTCGAACCATAATGACTGCATCGGTATCACCAAGAAACAACTTGCGGTACAAGTTTTTTACATGTACGTGTACGCTTATGAAAATATGACATTTTGAAAACAAAATATTTGGATACCCCTGACATTGTCAATCAGTAAAAAATTGACGGTAAGTGTTTCATGACACTTGTGTAACTAATGTGTTTTCATAGTATATTTCTTGTTCGTCCAAATCTACGCCGTTGATATTCTTAAAGAACTTTTTGGCCGACCCCTCTTTTGATAAAAATCGCATAATCTGAATTATAAGCGCGACTTTTAGTAATTGTAACGTTCGGTAACTCAGTCAATTAAGTGCCCGGCTTCGTAATTCAATGATCAAAGGATTCAATCCTCGCTCGGTCTAAAATTCGAACTCGCCTGTGTAATAAAAAGCGGTTTTCGGACATTGGATACTCCGTAATTATCATTGAATTATGGCTAGTCGTGTTTTCATATCTTCAAAGATATCATATCATTTAGACTACAGCATAGAAATCGTTTTGCTCCCCCCCCCAGGGGCAATTTTGTAGACCATATTTTTTTGATAGCCAAACATCTTACGAACATTTTAAGACATGTTTGCACTTTATACATTGGCAATTTTTTAAACTACAGCCTTGTAAGGTCCGTTACCTTATTGCTTCAAGATATATTTTCCTTTTTTTTGACTGAAAATTGCACCAATAAAAGGACAATAAAACATTAAAATTTGTAATTATTTTTATTTAATGAAGTGTCAAGAATGCAGCTAACATGTTTTCAGTCACCTAAGCATGTTTGCAGATGTTTCATAGTTAAGTAATTTACGTTACCTTACATTTCAAAAATTAAATGATGGATACTTCTTTAAACATATGTTTATCTTCCAAAAATAACAAATATTTTTTTTCAAAATGTAAGTATTCATCAATAGCATTAAAAGCATACCCATTTCAAGGCCTTTCATTTGGTTATATACGTGTCATTGATGAAAATAATCTACATTTGTACTTATGATCACATACATGTAACTACTCACGGATGTGATCCATTATAAAGATGTTATATCATTTAAACATGACTTGCATCAACATCTATAATAACATGATGTTAATCTCAAATTATTCTTATCTATTTGTACATGAACTTAATGACACAATTATTACATGTATTGGTTCAATTAGCAAAACGTTTGATTTTCTATCACAATACCCAATAATTACATACTTGAAACGAGCAAACAGAATCACGCCTTTGCACCTTCGCTTAATATTACTGATTTTAACATGTCCGCTTTATACATGTGTGTATATTCACAGTCTAATCTTCATCAGGATCATCTTCTAATACAATGTCAATCATATTTTCAAGTTCTACCTCATCATCATCATTGTCTTCTGAATCATCTGTGTCACTTGTATCTGCAACAGCACACAGAATGTCAACAAGTTCTTGTGGCACGATCTCTCCACTAGTCCAATCGTAGTCGATCCCATCTGGTCCAACTTTCCAACCACTTCTTTCCAAATCAGGAAGTTTCGGGTAATTCTGGTGGGAGTGAAGCCAAACATAAACTTGGTAGTTTACCCTACGGACATGCATCTCCAGGGATGCCCTACATGGAGGAAGTAAGCTCATGTCAATACTATTATACGAGTCAAGCACATTACCCCGGCTATGATTCTTTTTGCAGAAAGTATCAAATCTTAATTTGTTTACTTGTGTATACTTTGAATTGCCATACATGCAGCAAACAAACTGTTCCATGCCTTCAAGTAGGTCTTCAGTACATTCCAGGTCATGACCTAATTTTGACAGGGTAGCAATGTGGTCTTTACTCTTTTCAACCAGTTTAAGTGGAGCAATTTTACCCTTTTTAACGAAAGCACTCGTGGTATCACAGCCTGTAAAGCTATGGATAGCTGGTAATACTGAACATATATCTTTCCCCTTATTGGAAGCAATGTCATTGACGTTAAGCAATCGCCATTTGTTACCAACGCCAGTGTCAAAGAGGACTGTTCGGCCAATTTTACTGGAGTAATTTACCAGCAACACAAGGACATCAGTGTCTGGAGATCTTACACTTATGTTGACTGCTTCAGATTCATTGTCCCTTATGTGTAGACAATGTAGGACGATCCTAGTGTCGGTTTCCTCTTGGCAGGAGAACAATGCCTCTTCAGGAATAGCATCAACAGTGACCCCGTTTCGACTTGTAAGATGGTAACACTTTTCACCAATAACAAAGTAAATATTTCGGTCACGGAGCACTCCTGCATATTTGTCACATTTCCACTGCTCGAAGATAAGACGTATCAGTGATGTCTTGTTCTCGGCATTCGCCATGAAGGTCTTCCAGTCCTTCGGTGTTCTTGTTCTTGGCCCAGATATCAAGAATTTTGTCGAAGAGCCTCTTCGCTTGCGTTCGAATGACTTAATTGAATCTGGATCATAAGTGTCCGTGATGAAATCAACACGCCCTCGCTTGGGCATCATGTTGAAGACAGACTCAGCTAGCTCTTCAAAAGTATCGGGCACTGTAACAAGACTTTGCAGGATTGCATTACCATCTAATACGTAAGCCACTTCATCTTGTGGGAGGGCAGGGGTTGGTTCAATGGTGGACTCAAGGTAATGCAGTAGCTTTATCCGTTTTGGCAGGCATGCCGTCCGCTGTAGCCAAGGACCAAGGAACTGGACCAAGGGGATAGTATTTATTTTTTCTGTAATTTGGTAACGGATTTAGGGTAACGTAAAATATACTACCATTTTAGATACATTTTAAGTTAACTGATGCTTAACATACTGAAAATAACATTAGATGTTCATTTCATTATAAATAAATAATACAATATATACAATTTTATTTTACTTACATATCATATATACGTAGTAACGTAGATTACGAACAAAAATATGACACAACTGCAATAAAACCGATACATATATTATACACAAATATGTTTACCTATAATAAAGATATGCGTTAAATGGTAATAATACATTTTTAATGATAGTATTTGTTTAAAAAAAACACTTAAACACAAATTATATAGTTGTTTTTCATAAACCATAACAAAAGTAACGTAAATTACGCTTCATATTTTAAAAATAATCCATGTTTTTTACATACACGTTGATAACAATCTATCAGTTTCTTACAGATAACCAATCAAAACGTTTTGACGCATGTTTTGGCATTTTAATTTAGAAATATTATCATAATGTGTATTTATGAAGAAATGACATGGTAACGTATTTTAAAGGTCCGTTACTCAAAAAATTGCCAACCCTCAGAGTGCAAACAATTTTTATTTTGTAGCATTTTGATTTCTCTTTTAGAAAATCATAGTCTACAAAATTGCCCCTAAGGGGGGAGCAGGTCATATTAGCTCCTCAAAGTCTAATTCTTTTGGGATGAAGAGTCTTGTAATGTTGTAAGGTTTTCACGTTTCATGGTCGTTTTCTCAATCTAATTGGCCAATTCTTGTCACTTTATATTTCTATAGACAATAAATTATCTAAACGATAATATGAATATTTATTTTTATGTATTTTTCAGTTGTTGTATGTAACAGAATCCTAGTTATTAATGAGAAATTTTAAGGCTTCTTCCAAAAACGCTTGTATGAAGAAATGTACATAATTATATTAGCTCAGTCAGTCGGTGGTCATAGAAGTTATAACAACTTTAATCAACCACTTTCCATAGCCGCTGACTTGATTCGAACCCGCAACGTACGGTTAAAGAGTCCGGTCCAGAAATCCGGTTCAGGAGTCCGGTTCAGGAATTCAGTGTTTTTCAATTCGTTTTGGAGTAAATGTAGTGTTTTAGTGTTACATATGTGCTTAAAGTGTTCTGTATTCGTTATGCTGCGGAATTAATTGTGCGTTTCTACATAATTGTGCTGGAATAATGTGTTTTTATTCATAAAATTGGATTATTATACAACATCAACATCTGAACTCACGGTAGGCAATATAATATCGACCTTGCACAGTAACATTCACTATTTTCGAAATGGTCATTTATCACATTAGATTAACAATAGTAAAACCTCACTTAGATCTCCACTATCTAACATTACGACCACTATGTATCGCGTCATAGACAATTAATGATGGTCTTAATGTTTTTTATCCGTGTACATGTATTCAATACAAAGAGAAATAGTCATTATGATGTGAAATTTTTATTTATTTAAAAGAACTGCTGAATGTACCGACTTACGTACATATTTACATTCAAACGTAATAACAACGAATGCGGGTTTCTTTTTGTAATGATAATACAGTCGAACCTGTCTAATCCGAAACTTTTCGATTCAAAATCCTCTCTTAACCGAACACGTCAGCTGGTCCCATTTTTTTCATTATGTATTTAATATTAAAACAAAACTTTCGGACTTCGGAACATTTGTATTCCGAAAACCTCTCCAATCCGATCACTTTGTCTGTCTGAGCAAGTTCAGATAAGAAAGGTTCTACTGTATATTGAAAATGATGAACTATTTTTCTAAGAACTCATTTTGCAGTTTTTTGAAACTAAGGATAAGAATTTTCAAATTAGACAGCTTGGATAGAACCACCGACCTTCTGTAAACTAATTAGACAGCTTCTTCACATGTGTTTTTTTCTGGTCGAGGGTGGGATTCCAACTGACAGCGTGAAGGGCTAATGGTTACCAATCAGAGACCATAACCACTCGACCACGAAAGGTCCTTCACTTAACATTGATTATTAATTGTTGTTAAGTTGATAAAGCATTTAGTATTTAAAAAAAATATTTTTTTAATATTTAATTTTATGTTTTATAAATGATATATAATTATATAATTACATGTAACAAAGTCGCTGTTAGTTTTTATAGAGTTTTGATTTTTCCTTGTCATCGAGGTTTTACTGTATATTCAATACAAAAAGAAACGAAATCGCTCACATAAATGGATTTAGACTAAATTACCATATATAAATTTATTTACATAAAAAATACGCGTTTGTCATATCAACATTTCTTTTTGTATTGGATATGTATTAATAAATATAGAGTTTTATTCGATGAAATTATGGTCGCAAAAGTTTTCATTTTCTAGATGTATAATTCAGTTTATTTCCACATTGAAAAGAATAACCGAATAAAATTGAGTTTCTGTGGGGAAACAAGAAAAGCTATAACTTAAATTATACCAAACTAGGAAAGAAATGTCTTATAATCACTATACAAGTTATAAACAGTATACAACATGAAACTTACCAAATTAAGAAATATCGAACAAGCCATTACTGGGGTTGATATCTTGTGTTGTTATTTTGATCATTTCATATCACGAGTACTACCTTTAATAAGGTTTTCAGTTGTTATTTTAGAAGATTCTTACATAGATTTAAAGTTGTACACGTGGTTGGATTCGAAGATTCTGGCTCTATTTTCTGTATATTATTAATATGACAAAACACTTGTAATTGACGTCCAATTATTTCTGTTTGACATTGAGTGTTGATGATAAACTTTAAACTTGGAGTATAAGCGGGTGGTTGATTCGGAGTAGTGTTTAGAAGAAATTTATTTAAAGAATGAATTCAGAAGTGAAATGTGACTTGTATACAATTGACATTTAATTGACGAAATATTAGATGAGTGTCCAAAGTTTTGTGCGGCAGTCTAACGTATTGATAACTCATGACGATGATAATATGGTAATACATAGATAGTATCGACAAATGTTAAGTGATGATATAAACAAGAGTAGTTGTGACATTAAAACAGGATATTGGTTATTCTTAAATACACACATGTACTGATAATTGTGTTGTTGACGTACTAGTATACGTCTGTTGTCGTCTTCATAGTTTTATTAATTGATATCCCTGTGTTCTTCAAGAATTAATCTGTGGATTGTTGTTGTGTTTTACACTCATTGAACTAAGGCGAGTTTCTATACTAGTATTTTGATTGGATGATGGCACACTGTCTGAAAGGTGACATTTGTTGAAAATGAGAGTAGTATAGATGTGCCGACTATAACTCCAAATTATTTTTCAATTTTGGCTCAAAATTATTTTTTGTAAATTTCTAAATTTTTCAATTTTGGCTCAAAATTATTTTTTGTAAAATTTCTCAATTTACAAAAATTTAGATTTTTGTAAATTTCTCAAATTTTAAAATTTTTCTAATTTTCTCAATTTCTCAAAAATCTCAATTTTGTCTAAAATTTGTAATTTTTCTAAATTGTACCATCTCTATAGTACAAACCCTCGATTTGTACCATCTCCCTCTCAAAATTTTCAAAATATAAAAATTTTTAAAAATATAAAAAAAAATTTTCAACACCACCCCCAAAAAATCTCGAAATTTTTATAAATACGAAGAGTTTCCCCCCGTATTTATATAAAAAAAAAATCTTTTACCCACCCGGTTTAAACGAGGTCCTCGTTATCGATCCAGCTATTAAACGACGCGGGGTAGCCGTACCATTTTACCAACGATTTATTACCTTTACGGCGTATTATTCTCTCGATTCTAAATATTTCTTGATCGGTTTTCTGTAGTTCTTGTTCGTAAAACGTGCCTCGTATTTCTTCCCCATTATAGTCCGCTATTTTATACGTCACCGGTGTAGTTTTTTGCACGGCAGTCACGGTAAAGATTTCTTCGGTCCATCTCGGCGTATATCCTTTTTCGAACGTTTTCTTCTTCTTCGAGATTCTCACTTTATCACCCGTCGAAAATCGCGGATTAAAAGTTTTTATTTTATAATGATCCGGGTAAAGATTTTGCCAAACTCTAATTTTATTTTTCTCTTTACTGGCTTCAACGGGCATCATTTTTATCGACGAGTGTCTCGTATTATTGTATCGATCAACGAGTTTGTCCAACACGTCGATGTAAGTAGTATAGTATTTGGGCGTGTCTAGGCCACCTGGCGGTGTTCGGATTTTTCGCTCACTTCGTTCGCTCAAATCCTCCTATACACGCCCAAATACTATACTACTATCATGAAAGTGTATTTTTTGTTTTAAGTTTTAAAATATAGAACTGTAAAAAATGATAAAATTAGTTATTATCAACTATCTCGTAAAGTTCATATGTTGAAAGTGTTAAAAATTTAAATTTTGATTAGCTCCAATCTACTACTACTATACAATTATGCACAAAATGTAACTTTTAAATATGCTCAAATTGTACATATAAAAATTGCAAAATTACAAAATTGCAAAATTGTAAAATTACAAAATTACAAAATTGCAAAATTACAAAATTACAAAATTGCAAAATTACAAAATTGCAAAATTGTAAAAATTACAAAATTGCAAAATTATAAAATTATAAAAATTACAAAATTGTACAATTACAAATTTATCAATTTTGGTGTACAATCTGCCAGTTGGAGATTGTGTAATTGTGCGATTATGTAATTATGTAATTATGCGATTAGGTGATTGTAAATAGATAATTAGTTAATAATAAAAATTATGTGTACAATCTGTCAGTTGATGATTAGTTAAGTGGTGATTATGCAATTACGCGATTGTGCAATTATGTGATTGTGTAATTGGGTGATTGTGTAAATAATAAAAAAAATGTGTACAATCTGCCACTGAGTAAAATGTAATTATGTAATTAGTTAATGATAAAAATTATATGTACAATCTGCCAGTTGGAGATTAGTTAATAATGTGTACAATCTGCCACTTGGCAAAATGCAAAATTGTACAATTACAAATTTATCAATTTTGGTGTACAATCTGCCACTTGGCAAAATGCAAAATATGTGTACAATCTGCCACTTGGCAAAATGCAAAATATGTGTACAATCTGCCAATAAGTTTTCAATATCTTGCTTATCAAAACTCCGTAATCTGCAATTCTTGTTCGTAAAAGCTGCCTTTGATTTCTTCGCCTTTTAAATCTTTTATTTTATAAGTAACAGGCTCTGTATTCAAAACTTTATCAATTGCAAATATTTCTCTTGAAAAATGGAGTCGCAAGAATTTAGATTAAACGAAATTACAAGAGTTCAAAGTATTCTTGAATCTGAAGAGAGTACAAGAATTGCTCTCGTTAGAAAATATAGAACATTCAGAAATATAATATATTTTATTGAGTTAATACTTAATGTCTCAACTATTCTTCTTGGTGCACTCTCTCCTATATTGCCTTATCCAGAAGTATTTATGTCTATCTCCGCGGGATGTGGAGCAATAGGCATTCCAGGCAAATATTTGAATAAACGTTTTTCGTCCAAAGTAGAAAAACATGAAAAAATAAGAACTCTCGCAACTACAAAACTTAATACTATAAATTCATATATTTCTCAAGCTTTGAATGATGCGAAAATATCTGATGAAGACTTCCAACTTATATCTTCAGAATTAGACAAATATTATAAATTGAAAGACGAAGTAAGAGTGTTAATAAGAGAAAATATTGAAAAATCAGATATTGAATTTAGAGAACTAAAATCTTAAATTGCGCAATAAAAAAAGAATGTCATTTCTAAAAATTAAAGATCCCAAGAGAAGAGAATCAATAGTGAAAGAGTTCCTTGAAACGAAGAAAAATATACAACAAAGCCAACTCCATGAACGTGTTGGAGAACGAGAATTTCAGAGAGATTTGGGCAAATTTTTCAAGCCCGTTACAGATGGACAGAAGGACGCGGCCAGAGATATAAAAGAAGAACTTCAACCGTTAAAAGCAATTGTTCCGGCTATCGCAGGTCCATTGGCTTTGCCAGGCCCCGACGTTGATACAATACATTTAGGTCCAATCGCTACCGAATATCTAAAAGATTTTGGTAGTAAATCCGGAACTGATAAAACGTTTGGCCTGTATACCAAAAATAAAAATTTTTATTTAGGTGATAAGCCCGTTGTTTTTGTAGATGATAATATATTTGTAGATGGTGATAAAGAATACGAAGGAACCGAAGGATTATGGGAACTTATCACGGCTAAGAATCCGGACGAAAGTAAAATCACCTCACAGGATTTCAAAAATTACGAGGATCTATTGTTTGAAACGAACGCTGTATTCCGTAATAATGATCCATCAACTGGGCGTCCAAAAGCCAGCAAGGGCCACAAATATAAAAATATTATAAAGCCAATATGGTACAATATTGAGTTGAGAAAAAGTGGCGAGGGCCTTTCAGATCCCAACGTATTACTCGAAAGATTGGACTTATTAATAGAAAGTAAAAAAGCTGGCAACACGGGGGTACAAAACGAAATAATTTCTATTTGTGATAATCTTAAAAAACAAAATATTTTAAATTCCAAAGAATATAAAAAATTAGTAACAAAATGTTGGTGATAAAAAAATATGGATTTAAAAGACAATATAAGTATGGAGGGCGTGGAATATTTGACACTATGGCAAATTTACTTTCCAAAGCAGCGGCAACATTGGGCAAAACGGCACTCGACGCCGGCAAATCTGTTGGAAAGAAAGCGTTAGATGATGCAGGCAAAAAACTTGCTAATAAGGCAATATCTCACGCTAGTAAACTTTTAACTCCCAAATCCAAATCAATTATACAAAAATATACACAACCTAATGATGAACCGAGCGAGCAACGCCCGAGTCTTTCTTCAATTATTGATGCCGGGGGATCTAAGGTTATAAGTATTCAAGATTTGGTTCATAGATTAAAAAATTCACAATAAAAAGACTTTGTCTCAAATTTTTTTATTATAAAATGGAGGATATTCTAAAAATTACTGAAGTTCCTACAACAGATGAAAGTATTGAAAAATATGAATATCATGAATATGAACCTATTACAGGAACTAATTTAAATAATCCCGGTGAAATTAGAATTAATATAGAAACGCAAGATTTATTTACTCATCCGAGTGAAAGTTATTTGTTGTTCGAAGGCAGATTAACAAAAGACGATGGAACAACGGCTTATGCGAATGATGACAACGTTGCTCTAACAAATAATGGCCTTATGTTTTTATTCAATAATATTAAATATCAACTTTCTGGACAAGAGATTGAATCTGTCTTTTATCCCGGACAATCTAGTACAATGTTGGGAATATTAAAGTATCCGGATGATTTCTCAAAAGCTCAAGGGCTAAATCAACTCTGGTACAAAGATACGAATCCTGATGCAAGTCGTGATAACAATCAAGGATTTAAGATTCGCCAAAATTATTTAATTAGAGTACCAGATCCAAAAGGCACGTTTAGTTTTATAGTTCCGTTAAAACATATTTTTGGATTTTGTGAAGATTATAATAAAATTTTATACGGTATGAAACAAACGTTGACTCTAACTAGAAAGGCTGATGATGACGCAATTTTTAGAGATGGTGGTGATGCAGGCAAAGTTTCTCTCGATAAATTATCATGGTACATCCCACACGTTCTCCCCGCCGATGTTGAAAAGTTTAAACTATATAAAACGATAGTAGTGAAGGGCGGTACCCTGGTACCATCGTAGGTACTTCTGGTACCACTTTTCCCTCACTGTGGGCGGTACTCTGGTACCAAATTTTCGGAAAATGAGGTCAAAATGTGTTGAAAAAAGGGGTGAAATTGTGAAAATTTGGCCAATGTTTTGTTTTCTTCTGGTACTCATTTTTATTGGACAATTTATGTATTTTTTTATGTTATTTTTTGGGTTTTGTGTGGGATTTTTCAATTTTTAATTTGGTGTGGGATTTTGTTTTTTTTAGACACAAAAGACAATTTGACACAATTTGACACAAGAAGTGTGCTTTCTCAAAAAACATGGTGGCCCTGAAAAGGGCCGTTGGTTTTGGTCACCAGACCATTTAGTTAGCAGCAGGCTCCTGTTTGACGTAGACCTTACGCTTGTCAGAGTAACAGTCTTGACAGGTCGGGTCCCCACAGTACCAATCTTGTTGAGGATAACAGTCTCGGCAGGTTGGGTCCCCGCAGTACCATTCTTGTTCTGGAACAGAGGGTTGAAAGTACTCTCTCTCGGCAGTGGTAATCAATTGCCAATGGTCTTCTTCTTCAGCTTTTTGTTGATAATACGCTTCCAGCCCTTGTCTTTGCTGTCTGATCTCAGACTGAAGTTCAGCCTGCTCCCTAGCTGCTTGTTCCCAGACAGCTTGTTCTTTCTGCCTCTGTTCTGACTCGTACTCGGCAAACGCCCGTTCCCTATCGACCTGCTCCTTCGCCTCGATATCATCCATAGCCTGTTGTCTACTTTCTCGCTCTCTGAGTCTATTCAGAGCCCGATCTCTAGCAGCCTGTTGCTCACGCCGCCGCTGCCGCCGAGGACTAGCTGTCCTGGCGGGTCTCTGGTTTCGTTTCTCAAGATTCAGAAAATGTTGTCTCATTCGAATCATTTCATCACGTTGATGATAGCGATCTACTTCAATACAATTCATGGACTCACCAATAGCCCGTTCTTCTTGTTCTCTCTTGTTAACCACATTAGCCGCCAGTTGACGGATGTTCCGCCATACCCTAGCCTGTCGTGCCGTCAATTGTCTAGCCGTTTCTAGCTGATTCAACAATGCATTCATCTTGAGCGCTTAGAAGGAAATGAAATGACGTGACGCAATGCATTGGATTTTTATACGGCAAGCGCGAACCTGTGTGAGAACATGTTAAATGACGTCACGTCCATATTTTTAGTCGCTAGTTTTTGGTGTGTTTTTGTGTTTGTTTTGTGTTTCTTAACTCCTAATAACAACAAAGTAAAACAAACAGGTGGTATTATTTTTTTATATTTTTATTCAACACGAACCACATGTTTTAAACATAGAACAATAATGAACCATATGTTTTTGTAAATCAAGCATTTTAAACAAAACAGCATTTTTTTGTACATTTTTTTTTGGTAGAACAACATGTTTTGTACATATTTTTTAAACAGAACATTTTTTTGTACATATTTTCTTGTTAGAACAACATATTATGTACATATTTTTTAAACAGAACTTTTTTTGTACATATTTTTAAACAGAACAAGATGAAAGTAATCACACAAATTAAAGTGAATAATACATCATGTTTGTATTCATGATTCTATATTGCAAATGTCTTTCACCTCCTATTCTATCATTGTGTCGTCCAAAACACTTTTGTCCACATTTGTTCACATACTGAGCTTGTCTATAATAAGTGCCATAATATTGTTCAAACCAACGGGTCACATACGTATCGTTATCTCCTGGTCTATCCTCTAGCACTTTGAATCGAGTCAGAAGGATCTGGTTCAGGTCACATCCACGAGAAATAAAGTCCAGAACGAATATACAATACACACCACACACAGGTAAAACATTCCCTTGTATACACAATGCATTCCACTGATACGTTTTTGAATGTTTTTTCACAAAAGAGAGAATCTCCTCAAAGGGTGGTAGTCCATAAGAATCAAAGTACACGATGGTATGGTCTTTGATGTAAATAGCCACCCAGTGTTCTCCAGGTTGATTCGCATTGTGTGTATTCACAATATAAGCCTTTATATGATGAGGATTCTCCGAAGGTAACTGATCTTTTGCACAAACACGAGCATGCAATGTCGATAACATCGGTGAATGATCTAAGATGTATTGAAGTTCATTCGTCTCCATAATGCCAATGTCTATTCACACGTTCTGCCCACACACTTATCCAGGAATCGTTCAGTTCTGACTGATTCTGATAGAGTTCGTTTTTAAACTGAATCCATAATCGACAGGCATCTCCTTTTTCACTATCGGTCAAGGTCACGAGTTCAGGATACCACTTTTCCATGACCTTGAACACATCCAAATCTTGAATCGCTTTTTGAATGTACAGTTCTGTCCACTCTGATGTGTTCGTGAATAAGCACAGGACATGTTGTACTTGACTAGGATGATCCACTTGACAACCGTAACAGTCTTTATGCACTTGATCATAAATCAACGTTTGAAGTGCTTCTGTCACATGGTGGTTCAATCCCTCTCGCAAGGATTCCGTTCGTTCACTTGTATCACAAGGATACGCCAATAATTGCATTTCAAAGTCTTGTCCTGGTTCCATGTTATCTATGTCCATTTTTTCTAGATTCAACCATTGCATTTTAAAGTTTTGTTTGTGTTCCATTTTTTCCATTGATCAATAATCTAGAAGTACTTCTCTAAACTGGTTGATTTCAATCTGATTATCGTATTCCGCATACACAATCACGTTAATAGCTTGTCCTAGCGCTCTGGCAAAGTGAAATTCCAATCTCAGATTCCCCGTTTTTATAGGATGGAGTTGACCTTCCTCGCAACCTTGATCGGCTGTCAAATCCAGTCCCCAGAGTGTGTAACCGTGTTGATAATCATTCAAACTCAATCCAAAGGAACGATTAAGTCCAAGTGCTCCTGTGGCTTGATAGAGTGACATGTAGGACCGTAGACATTCTCCCGTTTCGAAATTGGGTTGAAACGGTTTGTTATGAATACTTTTTCCATCAATACTGACCTCCAGATGATTGAGATCAAAATGACGGAAATCAAAAGGATTGGTCCCTATATCCCCATTCATATCTCCATTTCTCACCATACCAATGATCAGTCGTTTTGGTAATTGACCTTGAAATAAATGATCTTCAATCTTGGAACGTTGACCGTTAGGAATAGTAAAGGTTTTCACCTCAGTCCGTCGGATGGGAATTTTCATGTTGTGTTGAGCAATGTGTTGATTGAGTTGATTGGCCACCACAGGGAGTAAATCCACGGTTCTCACATTGAAACCCGCTTCCATAAACTTGATTTTTGCAGGTGCAGCAGCCATGAGACAGAAATTGGGTGATGCTTTGTTCAGTCTTAGACGTATTTCTATCCCATTAGGTAAATATTTATCTTGCATCACCAGATCCAAATGAAGTCGACCACATAGTTCCACTACACGACTTTGATGGACACGATTTCGCCTTTCCACATAACCCTTGTTATCTCCATCATGGACTTTGGTATTCATCTGACCAGGGGTATCTGCGGCCCATAATTCTAATGCTTGAAGCTGAGTGCTTTTACAACTTGGATTGAAGGAGAGTAAATTTCCTAGGTAAGCACGATAGGCATACGTGTCCGCATTGCTGGTGATCAGTTTATTATTCAGATACACATCGATGCTACTGAACATGCTGTGAAAAAAGTTATTGACGGTTGCAATTTCACTGTCATTCGCCAAGTCTGAATTATCCGCCTGTATAATTTTGATTTTCATATACAGATAAGACTGATTCAGATCTGTCCATTTTTCTACTTGTGCAGGAATCACGAATTCAATAGGAGCATTATTATCCAGGGCAGAAATGGGATAATGCTCAGTCCATTGTCCCTCCTGCATGGCAGTCATCGTAGGGGGAACGACAGACACGTCCAATTCTGTCTTACTACATTCACAAGAACCGTGTTGCATCATGATTGTTTTTTTCTCTTTTCTTTTAGTCGAAAATATCAAGTGGTCTGGCCTGCTTCACTCGACGACGATGAAGTTTCGAATGAGGTTTTTTCTTGATGGGTTTGGCCTTTATACTTTTCTTAGGTTTTTTGGTGACTTCACGTAACAAGGATGCGGTTACATTTTTCAATACGTTAGCTCCTCTTTTTCGTATCGCTTTTTTAGGGTTGGATCCTGACATGATCTCTTGCATGGCCGCTTTTCCTTGCTGGAGTCCTTCTTTTTTCAAGGTTCGAACTCCAGATCGAACCAAAGGATTCAGTAAAGGCATGATACGTTTCATGGCTTTCTTAAACATAGATCCTAGCCCCTGTCCATACTGACGAGGTTGACCTTGGTATATAGGCATCATTGTCGTTGGCGTAGATGTAGCTTTACCATAGACTTCCCATGAATAAACTGAATGGGTTGCCCTGTGTCACCCCTTATATGGATGGCGATGGTGTCAAAATCGGCTTTAGCCAGTGGCACGTAGTGTACATTCAAGAACTCGAAATGAATATGTGGATTAGTCCCTGCTTTGGTTCTTGGGTCAAAAGGAGCCACACGTAAAATGGGAGCTTCAATGTTTCCCAAATAGGTATAAGCCGCCAGGTCAGAATAGACAAACAAATGATTATGACCCATGTTCAAGTCTACCCCATGAGGAAATGGATCTGGATTCTCAGTTAAATAAATGGTAGGAGCACTATGAGGAGACCCACCCAATTTCATAAACATACTAGGATGAAACTGAATGCCTAAGTTCTTTGAACTATCCATCTTAATACGTTTACTTGTTCCTGAGAAACCTACAGTAAAACGGAGGTTTTTCTCTCTAAACAGTTGACCTAGGTAATCTTTAATGACTCGATCCAGGGTCTCTATCAGATGTTGTGGTGTAACATAAGTTCCTACCGGAATACAAAGACGTATTCCTTTTTCATCATTGGGGAAAAGACAGTAATGGGGAAAAGCCTCAAACGTTTTGGCCAGGATAGGATCCCGTGTGACAATGGAAAAATGTCGCTCTTCCTCCGTGATATTAATGACTTGACTCGGTACAATCATTTCTACTAAACCAATTTCCCAGTCTTGTTTATTGAGATGGATGGGTTTGAGTAGTTTGGTACGAAAACAACATTGGGTATTGTCTGGGAACAGATCCATTGAACTGTCACTCATCAGGGTAATGTAAAACGAACTCATGCTGGTTTGGGTTTATTGAATTTCAAAGAGGGATTCGGTAGAATATAACCCAGAGAACTACTTAAAAGCAGGAGCCACAATTCACGATCGGGTCGTTCAAAACACAAATTAAAGAGTGACACGCTAATAATGATAAACACCACCGCAATTTGGGCAAAAAAGGCGACCTTGTTCTTCGGCTCAATGGGTCTGACTTGCTCTGAGGTACTCTCTGAAGTACTCACTGAGGTACTCACTGCCACACTGGCTGTGTCAGACTGAGACATACTGTATTTAAACGAGATGAGATTCAGGAATCCAACTGTCAAATTTCGAAGGGTATCCTTTCCAGTGTACTTTAATTTCTTGTCTTATTTTCCCGTCTACTTTTCTCTTACGACGAGCCAACACTGATTCAATTTCATAGATACCATCGTCTTTTATAGATTGTATTTCAGAGAGATAAAACGAACCCAGAATAGGTTCTCCATCTAAATCTGTCAATTGAACGGTCGGAGGTGAAGTTCTTTTGACATGGGTCACTCTAAACACTTCAGTCGTCCAGTTTGGTAGATAGCCTTTATCAAAGGTACGTTTGGTTTTATTGATGCGCACAATCTCTCCCACATGAATATGTTGTTGATGTGGTTGTGGTTTCTTTTTTTCTTTTTTTCCATACAAGGTCAAGGTCACCTCAGATTCATTGTGTTCATTTACGGATACAGGTGCCATTTGAATACTTCGATGAAATCGATGATTATAGGCTTGCACCAGATCTGGTAATACATCAATATATCGTCGTGTGTGATGATGGGTAAAATATCTCCACATGTAGGATTTCAAAGTACGTTGAAAACGTTCTACTACACTGGCTTTGGTTTCTGGATTTTCAGTCGTGAAATAGTGAATACCTTCTTTCTCTAAAAACGCTTGAAATCTTTGATTCTTGAATTCAGTGCCTTTGTCCGTCTGCAGCGCTTTAGGTTGTCTTGTTTTCAGAATAGAGCGAAACGCTTCAATCAAAGTGAGTCCCGTTTTATCCTTGAGTGGAACGACCCAAGCATATTTTGAAAATACATCAATGACACACAACAGATATCGATACGGTGTGTTGTGTTTGACTAAGGATTGCATATCCGCCAAATCCGCCTGCCACTGATGATCGATACCACCCACTTTGGTTTTCCGTCTTGAAAATTTCCGACGGATAGGTTTATGCAAGGTATACGTCTTTTGTCCTTTTAGCCAGGATCGCACTTGATTCAAAGTAATGCCATGAGCTCGCACTGTCTTATAGAGACGGCGTATCCCTCCAAAAGCAGCCGGATGTAAGGGATCATAATAGATCTTCTGTAACACGGTATCTACTTTGGGATCCATAGTAGTAGTAGTAGTAGAGTCTAGTAAGGTTCCCACTGAGGCTCTGGTTTGATTTTTTCTTGTTTTATAGGTTTCTTCCTAGGAGAAGAAGTAAAAGTCGCTGGTTTCTTCCTAGGAGAAGAAGTAAAAGACGCAGAAGGATCGACAAAACTATCGTAAAATTCATCTTCCTCAGAGTCTGACTCGGGTTGTTGTATCCAGGACCATCTCCGTTTATTTCCTACCACTTCTTGGGGTACATTGACTTCTCTTAATCCACGAGAAAACTGTTCCCATCCTTTAGGGCTAGACCCTTTTCTTTGACGAATCACATCATTGACTAAATCTATAATGTTGGATCCTTGTATGGGTTTTCCATCATATTCCAAAACACCTTGTTCATTCCATGACATATGAGGATGATTTTGAAGAAAGTGTAATAAGAGTTGAGTTTTTCGACGCATGGTTTGGGGAACACTTTCAAGAATCCTATCGGCTAGGGTTAGTCTATCGGTAGCTGCTGCTGGAGCTGCTGCTGCTTGAGCTGGAGCTGGAGCTGGAGCTTGAGCTGGTGCTGCTGGAACTGCTGGAGGTGGCATGGTGGGTTCACGCGCTTTTTGATGTGACAATTGAAACTTTTGTAAGACTTGTCCATAGTGTTGTGCCTTTTCTGATTCGGACAAGGATTCATTTTGTAGTACTTCCCCCATTTGTTTCTGTAAATCAGAGGTCTGTGTGACTTGTGGGGGAGGAGGTAAACGTGGTCGCTGTTCTGATTTCCATCGATTCATCTCTTCTAGCATTTTAAACGGGACAATAGCCATTTTCTTCATATTTTTTTCACGAGTTGAGCCACTCCACCACTGAGTGCCCCTGCCGCTACAGCTTTAGCAATGACTGGAGCGAGTGCCAATAATGGAAATAATCCTCCTTTTTGATTTAACACCCGTTTCTTTTTTTGAATCGATACTTTTTTATCTGCTAAGGTACGGAGATGTTGACGCTTGGACTTCAACCTTTGCTTTTGAGTGGGGGATAAGGCAACATTGCCTTTTAAAACATTGTGACAACACTCGGAGACGCATTGAATCACTTCTTTCGGTGCTTTTTGTATCATCTTTCTTCTCATTCCCTCTGGGGCTTGAGTTAAACCCAACACCAGATGACCGTACTTGTGTAGGAGTGGACGCTTTGGAGCCATGATATCAACTGATGCTGTTGTTTCATACATCACTGTTTATATAAAGCATCTAAGGCTTGTTTAGAAGCTGAACTCATCGGTAGGGTTCTCATTAAGTTCACACGTCCTTGTAAGATAGGTTTCAATACCATCTGTCTTGATAATTGCGATAATTTCAAGGGTGAAAATCGAGTCACAGGGGTATCTGGTGATGAAGAACTGATGTACGAAGTAGAACTTTTACTGCTTCTGGATCTGCTTCTGGATCTGCTTTTGGATCTGCTTCTGGATCTGCTTTTTTTGGATCCGCTTCTGCTTGAAGAAGAACTTAAACTGCTTGATCCACAGGTCGAACATGTACTGGTTGACCCACTGTTGGAAGAAGACGAACTCAAACTGCTTGATCCACAGGTCGAACATTTGTATCTTGACCCACTAGTGGAAGAAGAAGACGAACTCAAACTGGTTGACCCACTAGTGGAAGAAGAAGACGAATTCAAACTCAAACGGCTTCTTAGCGTCCTGGGAGGAGTTCTCATTGGCGTTCTCATAGGAGTTTTCATTGGAGTTGTCAATGGAGTACTGGTGGCAGGAGGTGACCATCGTGTTGCCGTGTAAATAGGAGAGTTGGATAGTGATTGAGTTCTCAATGGACTCTGGGGTGATCCATTTCTAGATAAAAGAGGTGACAACCCATTGGGAGGTGATCCACTTAAAGAAGAAGATCCAATGGGTGACAACCCATTTCTAGATAAACTCCCATTTCTAGATAAAGAAGATCCACGGGAAGATCCTCTGGAACCTCGTCGAAGGGTGATAAAACGTTCATCGATTGTGGGTGAAACTGTAAATGCAGGTGTTTTCTTTTTAGGAGAACGTTTCTTTGCTGGAGCTCTCTTCTTTGCAGGAGCTCTTTTTGTTGGAGCTCTCTTTGCTGGTTTTTGTTTAGGAGTTTTTGCTGGAGCTCTCTTCTTTGCAGGAGCTCTTTTTGTTGGAGCTCTCTTTTTAGGAGAACGTTTCTTTCTAGGAGCTCTTTTTGCTGGAGCTCTTTTTGCAGGAGTTCTTTTTGCAGGCGTTTTCTTAGGGCCAAATTTACGAATGGTCTTTTGACCATTCCATCGAAGTAAACTTCGTATCATGACCCCTCCAAGAAATCCACTCCCTCCTGGTTTTAATATAAGTTGACGTTTGGTGTCCACATCCACTTGATCATCACCTAACTGCTCTAGTTCATGCTGATGTTTTTGCATAAAGTTTTGTGTTTGTTTAGGTAACAGCAATTTCTTTTGTAAAATCACTTTAGCAGCTAACGTAAACCATTTGACCATTTCTTTTAATCCTGATCGTAACAACTGCTCCCGTTGAGCAGGATCACGTTCCTGACTCAAATGTTCTAGCGACTGAGCTATGGTGTTCATTCTGTCTGCCATGATGACTATGATGACTCTCTAAGTTCTATCTCCTTTATATATACACCGTCGGACCACGTTCCTCTCCAGTGATCCAATGATGAAAAATATCGGTTCTCAACCGATACGTGTCTGGTGTTTGAGGGTGAAAATCAATCACTAAATACCCATGGGGTGTAGAAATCGCATCTTGATACGCGGGTAACAAGTGTGGCAATTGAATTTGATTCGCCAATACTTTGATTTGTCCTTTATCTCTTGTGTTTTGAAATAAGATCATGTAATGTGCATTTAAACTTAATGTACGACTGGCTTTCGATTGTTGAAACATGTTTTGTGTAATGTAAATAACACTGGCATTACGATGATGACCTTTTCGTGTAAACCATAATTTAATTTTCTCTTCATCTTTATCCCCAAGCATATCATCAAATACAATTAAATGGGGAATGGAGGTATCCTCCACCAACTCCTCCTCATCCTCAGGAATACCCTGTAAGAATTGAATGTGGGGTTCCTGTTCTTGTAACTGAGCATAGGCTGTTTGCCATTCTTTGTAACACCATACGATACGCTCAGGTACCACTTGAAACAGATCCGATTTGTAAGTCAACATCTTTTTGACAAATTGTGTTTTACCAGATCCACTCGGACCTGAGATAAACATATTACAAGGATGCTTAAACAATAAACTGGACTCCATGACGTGACAATCACAACTAACATCAAGTGAATGAAACAAAAGTATTTTATTGACTTTTTTTTTACTTTTTTTACATACAACAACAACAACAACAACTTTTTATGATCACTAAAATATACAACAGTGACATTAACAATAATTTTTTACATTTTGACATGTCAACTTTTTTTTGTGATCACTAAATATACAACATTGTTTGTTTTTTGTTTTAGTTACACTAACAATAATTCTATATTATTACATGTCAACTTTTTTTTTGTGATCACTAAACATACAATAGTTACACTGACACACAGTTACAACACTGACAACAAAAGTCATGAAGTGGTGGAAGTATTTTCTCCGAAAATTCAAACACACATTCTGAATGTCCATATTCACTCAGAAAAGTGATGACTTCGTCCTTGTTCACTACATGGTTCATCCAATCCGTTTCACTAAAGTCTAGTGGCACTGTCTGTTTATAAAATGAATTCATCACATGAAGTCCATGTCTAAATTCTTCAAACAGTTCTGGTGTACTCAAACGTTGTCGAATCCATTCTACACTATGATGACCTTCAGGTATTTTCATACGAAAAGCAAAAATCAATGCTTTTCTTAACATGGTATGCTTCATAATATCAAACTGTTCCATTCTTGAATGGTTTGAATCACTTTCTTGTTATTCACCACGTACGTATTCCAATCGTCTCGATGGATAGCTTTCAAGTCTAAATGTGCATTGATCATCGCCTGATGAATCATCCGTTTAAATAGTTCAAACGTATGCGGATTCAGAATCCAGGCGTGAATGTCCTTGACCGTGTCAAGGTCATCTAGTACAATACTGAATAAAGTTTCTCTGTACAACTCAAAATCCAAAATGTAAAATAAACTCACATATCGGGGTCGTCTCGATGGTCTGTCCATAATGGAATATTCCCCGCATTCATAATAAGTCTAGGTACATCCGCATGAAGAGCATCAATAGTTTGTGTCACTACACGTAAATGATGTTTTTGTTTAAAGAACACAGCACGGTAGGATAGAATCGATCTGACCTCAGTGAAAGGGATCGGTTCCTTAAATAACAGGATACCGCGTAGTTTGTATTGGGAATACACTCGCCATCCAGGTTGAGATATCCCATTGTCTTCTTCAGCCATGCTAAACCATATGACATTGTCAGTAGGTTTAAATGCATTCGTTAATGCAGATATATCATTCAAAGTAGCATCGTGGATACAAAACACCCATCCAGTCGATATCATGCGATCCAATTTTTGTTGAATTAGATTAAACTTTCGTAGCATAGGTAATTTCTGACTGACAGTCAAATCCTGGCGTTCACTGACATCCTCTAATAGTCTATCTACCCGTCCAGGGTCCATACGTTGTAAACTATGAATAGCACCATGGGTCGCCCATGCATGTACTAACTCCATCTTCCATGGTTTAGTGTTAGCCTCTATCACATAACGATAGATTTTAAGTCTTAACTCTATAGGAAGTAACGGTATCCAATCCATACTTTTGTTTCTTTCTGTTTTCTGTTTTGTATTTTGTATTTTTGTTTTGTGTTTCTGTTTGTATTCGACCACTACTACGACTACGACAACGTCTGCACCATTATATATCCAAAAACAACAAGGTCAAGGTTTTTTTTTATGACCAAAAAACAACGGGTCAAGGTCAGTCATGCAGATATCCATAAGGAACAGTCATGTAATCATCGACGATGATCCGTTTGGTATACACAGAACGAAATGTTTTGATTTGTTTCTCACTCGTCACTGTTCTATCTCTATGGCGTTTAATCCTAGACGCATATTCAACTACGGTAGAATAATGTTCTCTGTCTTTCACACAGTCCACCATACTATTGAAATTCACTTGTTGAGTTGCATTATAGTCTAATGTAATGCCTTTCACTTTACACGCCTGATGTCGTTCTCCATTTTCAATGTATTCATAGCCATAGTTTTTTGGACCTAAAGCGACATATTTTACAATACGTCCATGAGGCACTTCATCCGTCCATTTTCCCAAACGACTGGAGACAATCGGTACATTGTATTCTTGAGGGTCATGAATGTACATACAACTGTCTGTGTCAAAATAGAGTACCCTTTTTCCCAGAGGTTCAAGCACTTTGTATAATTCTAATCGAGCATAAGCCGTCACAAAAGAAGCCACGACAGGATTAGAAGAAGAATGGGGATCAGCTCGATCCGATTCATCCGTGAAATTCATCAGTACGAATTCATCATGATCAAAACACTCGGCATATTTCACCGACTTTTTAGGATCATTCAGAATCTCATAGAAACGATCCAATTTATGGACATACTCCGTTTTTGGTAACAGGTTGGTTTGAGCATTTTTACCCCATAAACAATTCAACATGGTTTTGGCAAAAGCTCTTTTTCCTGGATTTTTTTTCACGTGTTCCAAGCGAATTCCCTCAGCTTCCAAATAATCTTGTTTAAATTTCAATTTATCTTCCTCTGTGTCCACGCCGGGAGGATACCCGCTGGCTTCTTGCTTCATTTTTAAGTATTTGTCAATGTATTGACGGTACACGTCCGTACTCCATTCATCCCAATGCCATACATGATAGACTTTCAACACTTTATACCCTAAAGAAATGGCTTTCGCCAATTCTACATGGGTCCACGTTCCATACAATGCCCGTTCATACAGTGTATGTGTACAATAATCTAACTCCTCTTCCGCACAGGTACGACAGAGAGCAAATACCATTTTGTTATTACAGTGCATAGGTAAGACAGGCATCCATAAATCTTGCGGTGCAAGAACACGGCATTTAATCAATCCTTTGTATGTCTCAAGACGCTGTGAATCAATTTGCTCTTGACTCAAAATCATAGGATGGCCCAATGGATACTCTCTGTACTTGTTGACATAAGGATACAGGGAACAAATGTCCACATATTTGATCTCTTGGTCTTTTTCTACTTCATGATACAGTCGGACGGCATTGGTACGACCTCCAAACAAAGCTTCCCTGGGTTGAATAGGGTCTTGACCCACATAAAATCGTTCTACTCTGGTTTTATACTCAGGGTCTTTTTGACAACGTTGATCAAATTCACATTCCCACATGACCACTAATGGATATCCTTGTTCTTTCAAATTCTCAAGTCTTTTTTGTGTGTCTTCATAGGCGTGATGCATGCTTTTCAACGTATATGGATTGATGGTACCCCGGTTGGGAAAGCAGGTAGGACACCCATGAAACCAACATCCCATGAATTCATACACCGTGTCTGTCTCTTCACAATACCCATCCACATAATATGGTCCAATTTTAACTTCTCCGCCTTTGTGATTCAAGGCATGACGAATATGAATCCCTTCAGTTACAGCAGTCATTTGTAACCAACGTATGCTTTTCATGGAATACCGAGTTTTATTAGGATATCCTGCATCAGAAATCACGGCTAAACTATGAGGTGGCATGGAATTTTTCCGCCAGGCTTTATTACACACTTGGGCTAACGTGGTCGCTTCCGTAAAGGGGTCAATTTGATCACTGGCTAACAATTGTTGACGAAATTCACCACAACCACGTCTTAAAATGTCCACATCCGATTTACAGTATTTTTCCATTTCTTTTTGAAAATCAAATTCATCACCTTTTTTCTCATGGTACCAAGTTAGAAATTGTTGACGTTGCTCTGGTTTCATACTGTCAGGTTTGTAAAAATGTAGCGGTAAGTAAGGTCCCACATAATCCTGATAGGATAAGGTATTGGCATAAAATGGAAACCATCCTTTAGCTAACTCAGTCAGTCCAAATGTCTTAGGAAAAGCTGAGAGTGGCATACTTAGGAAACTGAGTGAGTCAATTAATCGTATTCCATGCACTCGTAGCAGAATGATTTTACTTCCATTCATAATCAGTTGTGGTTTAGCTGTCCCGTGGGTAACGCAATATCTAAGAATAAACTGGGCATCGTAACCTTGAGCATTGTGAGCAATCACTGTAGATCCTCGATGGGTGGGATTGAATAGCCACGTGCAGAATTGTTCCAACGTGTTTTCTCCACGGAATACCATTTGTCTTGCTTCATTCACTTCTTCACAATACTCACATGGATCTTGCACTGACTTACACATACATTCACCGCAGGCGCGTTGCGCTACACAAAAGTTGGGTATATGTTCTCCAGAATCAAAACGACACTCAAAGTCAAAAAAGATGAAGGGGACTTCGGGTTGCCTGCCTTTTCTATCAGGTGGTACATACGTTGGAATGTAACACTCATGATCTGGTCCTACTATTTTTTCACAATACTTGCATTTCTTTTGCCCTGGGCAAATATGATTTCGTCTCGTTCCTACAACTTTTTGTCCACATTTTCTACAATTCCATACAGACTCACAGATGGTTTTACGTTGTTTTCCACTTTTCGTTTTGTGACGATCAAAACAGGTTTGACTTCGAAATACTCGATAACAATCAGGACATCGAATGGATTGTTCCACGGGGCATAGGGTGTGGGCATAACACTGGCAAATGTTTCGACATTGATGGGCTTCACGGTGATCATAACCCACATCACACCATTCACAATAATAACTCCGTCCAAGAAATCCTGTGATCGATATTATACTATCATAATGATTGTCATGATGAAAAATATGAATCACCCGACTTTTTTCAGTCATTGCTGGTGGTTTGAATAATAATTCATTTCCATAATGTTGTGAATGAATTTTAATGACATAGTTGGGATAGAGGTAGTCTTGTAACTTGTTGTATTCTTCTATACCGCAAGCACGCTCCGATGAAATATCCACTTGTTTTAATAAGGCTTCAGCTTCATGTTGTTGTAGATTTTTCTTAGACTGACGTATGAGATTCCATCGTTTTTTCCATTCCGGGGTTTGATTTTGATTCGCTTTACACATACCAACCACAATAGATCTAGCTAAACACATCGAGTCCTTACTATTGTCAATACACACCACACTTGTCTTTGATTTCACCATGTTGAGTACGTTTGCCGACTTGAATGTCTTTTTTCCCGAACCTTGTGGCATAGCAATAT
The DNA here is from genome assembly GCA_008271625.1 of Lutraria rhynchaena. Lineage (NCBI taxonomy): Eukaryota > Metazoa > Mollusca > Bivalvia > Venerida > Mactridae > Lutraria > Lutraria rhynchaena. The sequence goes on from VIBL01000030.1 coordinate 2,612,754, forward strand.
GTGTAATTTCCATCTGTGCTTCTCCGTCATGAATCTTAAACTCACGGTTGCTCTGGGCCACTCGTTCAATTTCATCCAATACTACATCTCCATTGATACGAGATGCCACATCAAATGGAATATGAATTCCAAATTCCAAATGAGGATGCTGTATGGATATACGGACTCTATCATTGGATCTTACTTGACATGTCCGATAAAGTTGATTCATCATATCATGAAACAACCGGTTTGTAAATTCAAACGACCGATCGTACGGTTGAAATGTCACATCATACACTCTAGACTGCATCTTGAATTTCCTTGATTTTCTTTCCATACGAGATTGTATTTGATAATACTCTCGTACATGCTCCAACATTGTTCGTTTGGCTGGAGGCTCATGGCTGTCACTGTCGGTGTCTGACATGATTATGAATCCTATAGTCCTTCACACTCCTCTTTTAGATATGATGTTCAAGGTCAAGAGATCTATAAGGTTACATTCAAGGTCGCATTCAAGGTCACTCACATCTTATAAAAGGGACTGCTCCACACCACTCTAGTCATTCTAGTCACTCACAATATGAGCTACAACGATCCAAGAATGGAAAAAGCTGACGATAATAATAGCATTTATCAACAATCTTCTTTGATGTATTCATTAAAGAAAAAAATAAAAGAGTTAAACAATATAGTGGATCAAGTTTGTGAGCAGAAACATGTCACATGGGATCATATACAATGTTATCGTTGTGGAAAGAAAGGACATTATGCGACTACGTGTTCAGAAAAAATAGGTAAAGATGAATGTTTTCATTGTCATGAAAACGGACATTTCGCAGCGAACTGTCCACAAAAGAAGCCTCAAGTACCACCACAAGGAATGAGTGATCAATTCATTGTTGACTCAGCCAACCAAATGGATCCACCGCAAAAGAAACGAAAATACAAAAAGAGAGAAGACAAAAAGAAAATGGACGATATGAACATTTGATGTGTTGGAACATTTGATGTGTTGGACAGTGTTCTTGAATAGTTCTTAAATTGTGACAGTATTTGTAAGTTACTTTGTGATTTTTGTATTATTGTAAGTTATTTTGTTTTTGCTGATTGTAAGTGATTTTGTTGTAAAAATAAAAAAATGAAAAAAATAGTTTTTGTTATAGAGAGAGTAAAACTTATCTTAAATATATGGTGGCCCTAAAAAGGGCCGTTGAAATGTATTCAATATTTAGCTTCAGCTAAATACAAATAGCGCCAATAATTGGCGCGTAACTCATCATCATAATAGATGGAGAGATCCGGATATAAATTCCCCATCTTGATAGGTACAGCGACACTATCTTCCTCTACAAAGATTTCCTTAGGGGCGCGCAAACAATTTCCCATGTTTTTGGATTGAATGTAGAACACACAGACACATACGTTTATATACACAAAAAGTAGGTCAATCCGATAACTTTATAAAAAGTAGGTCAATCCGATTTTTTCTTGATATTAGAATTGCAGAAAACACAAAAAATGACGTGACGTCATTTAACATGTTCTCACACAGGTTCGCGCTTGCCGTATAAAAAGTCAATGCATTTGCGTCATGTCATTTCATTCTACTACAATGTCACACAGAACTCTAAGAAACATCAAGGAAACGTACGCCTCCTTAGGGCTCTACATAGAGCAACTGGAGATACAGCTAGAAGAGCTGCGGATGGAGGTGAAAGAACTCCGAGAAGAAAAGAAGAAGGGTTTTGCAGAGGAGGTGGTGGTGGCCAGTTCTGGGGAAGAAGACTGGGGGGATCACCCCCAGGAATCCACCCCAGCTGAAAACTGGGAGGAGGATAATGAGCCTCCTTTCAGGTTGGCCTCCACCGCCACAGATCGCGACATTCGCAAGTGGGACAAGTGGTGTCCCGCTTGTATGGGTAGATGTGGCCAACATCATTAGGTCACTCTACCCAAAAAACGGCCCTTTTCAGGGCCACCATATTTTTGCGAAATTGACTTGTGTCAAATTGTCTTTGTGTCTAAAAAAGCAAAATCCCCCACACACAAACAAACAAATTAAAAATAAAATTGAAAAAAAACAAATATAAAAAAAGTCACACCGCATTTTTTTTCTGTATAGTTTTGTAGGTTGGTTATGTTTTATTCTGTAAGCTGGCTGTGATCGTGTGTTTTTTTGGGCTCCAGCATTTTGGCTGTGATCGTGTATTTTTTTGTACGTTTTTGCTGTGATCATATGTATTCTGTAAGCTGGCTGTGATAGTGTGTTTTTGTATATCAGCATTTTTGGCTGTGATCGTGTATTTTCTGTAAGTTTTTTGCTATGATTATGTTATTTTTACTAGCATTATTTGGCTGTGATTGTATGTATTCTGTAGGCTGGCTGTGATCGTGTGTTTTTGTTTTACCAGCATTTTTTGGCTGTGATCGTGTATTTTTTTGTACGTTTTGCTGTGATTATGTTATTTTTTGACTCACAATTTTTACTGTGACTGTATATTTTTGTAGGTTGCCTATGATTGCGTTTATTCTGTAGGCTTACTATGATCCTTGGGTTTTTATTTTGTTGGTATTAGGATTAAAGAAACACAAAACAAACACAAAAACTAACACAAACACTAGCGAACAAAAAATGACGTGACGTCATTTAACATGTTCTCACAAAGGTTCGCGCTCGCCGTATAAATTGTCAGGCATAGAGCCATTATTTATTATTTAACATGGAGACATACAACATGCCATATGACATTCTTAAAGAAGCATTAGAATCGTCTGAGTTGATAGGTCAAAATGCTGTTGGACCAGTGTATGGCACTAACCAGCCACAGTACAGTCAACTCCAATACAATCAGCCACAGTACAGCCAGCCGAATCTGCAGGGGAATGTGCAGCCAGTACAGTCCGTGGTGAATGGACAGACTCATGGACAGCCTAATCCACCGACTACAGAGATGGCTATGCTACAAGAACTCAAAGGAATCAGGGGAGAAATAAGACAGCTAAAGCAAGTCATGCAACTCCGTCGTGAAATCGAGTTAAAAACAGACAAACTGATTGTGCCTGTACAGTTTGTGACTGACAAATGGGATAGCCAAGAACCCCAAAAAACAGAGGAGAAAAAAGACTCTAAAAAACGTAAACATGAGACCACGGAACCAAAGAAACCTGAGAAAAAGAAAACTGATCATGGTCGGGGTCATTATGGTAAAGTCATGAAGAAATAAGACACTGATCAAACTGATCAAACCACCAACGGCCCTTTTCAGGGCCACCATGTTTTTTGAGAAAGCACACTTCTTGTGTCAAATTGTGTCAAATTGTCTTTTGTGTCTAAAAAAACAAAATCCCACACCAAATTAAAAATTGAAAAATCCCACACAAAACCCAAAAAATAACATAAAAAAATACATAAATTGTCCAATAAAAATGAGTACCAGAAGAAAACAAAACATTGGCCAAATTTTCACAATTTCACCCCTTTTTTCAACACATTTTGACCTCATTTTCCGAAAATTTGGTACCAGAGTACCGCCCACAGTGAGGGAAAAGTGGTACCAGAAGTACCTACGATGGTACCAGGGTACCGCCCTTCACTACTAACGATAGAAGATAAAGCTAGTCTCCCCGTGGGATATAGAATGCGTCAATGTGATACTATAACAGTACCACAATCAACAAGTTTCTCTTGGAGACTTTCGGTTAAATCAAGTCCGGAAAAGCCTCGTTGGATTATTATTGGATTTCAAACTGATAAAGGCGGCAATCAGGAACAGAATCCAACTCTATTTGATCATGTGGATCTGAAGAATATGTACGTAATGCTTAATTCTAATAGATATCCTGAAGTTGATTATCAATTGAATTTTACTGAGAATAAGTTTAGTAGGGCTTACGGCGATGCAGCTGCATTCAGATCAAAATTTTATCATATGGATGAATTAATTTCCAATCCAAATATAAATCCGCCTGACTACAAAACTCTTTTCCCAATCTTCGTATTTGATATAAGTAAACAAAGCGAAAGATTAAAGAATTCGGTCACTGATATTCAAGTGAAAGCACAATTCAATGCAAACGTCCCAGCAGGAACAGAAGCTTATGCAGTTGTTATTAGTGATAAAATGATAAAATTTCAATCGGATGGAAATAAGATGAGCGTCGTGTATGGTTAACTCGATTTGTAATATAATTTTATGTATCCCTTTTCGGTAAAAGCATATTCTTTAAATGCCAAAGGGCTGATCGTCATACGAGTTTTCGGCTTATCAATATCGAACATCCATACTTTCTTACATCCTCCTTGTTCTTCTGAACACGTTTGTTCCCGTCCGTCATCAAGCGATATAGCGAACATTTGTTTTGAGTGATCCGGAACACTGGATTTAAATTTCAAATCAACGTCGAGCGTGTACACGCCAGGCCTTTTAAGTAGCCAATCCTCCATCTTATGTCGACGGCCAGCCTCCGTACTATGAACATCCCCCACAAGAAGTGGATATTTAACTATTTCATCATATTTAATATGCTCGTTCGGTAACATAACAAACGCCTCTGTTAAATACTCATAATGTTTGTTTTTTTTATCTGCAATATGAATCTGACCTGTCAAGTCTTGATATACTTTTATTACAGTATCTTTACTAATTTCCAACGAAAACATGAGAAATGTTGGTTGATTGTATTTGAAATCACGTATATCCATTTCAAATCTCTTATATCTCTCATTTCTCCACGTAATAACTTCGCCAATATCAATTTGCATCCTATCTATAACTAACCGCAACGTCTCTTCGTTTTTATCATCCACCAGATCTTTTAAATCATTCTTGAGAATGTTCACGCCCTTTTCAATATCTTTCATTATTTTCCGAGTAATTTCATCTTCGATAGTTTTATCATCCAAAGCCCATTCTTTTTTAAGTTTATTTAATTTAGTCTCCAATTTTTCTTTGTCGACATATTTTTCAAAATTTTTTCTCATCCTTTCTATGAAATCTGTTTTTATTTGTTTTAAATTTTCTAAATCATAATCCTTCGCCATCTTGTTCATTCTCTTTATCACAAATGATTTAGGTGCTGCGTCGCCGGCATCTGTAGGAGTCCCGAGATTCGTGATCTTATTTCCAAACATATCGATCTCTCCTCTTTTCAAAAAGTTATTATTTAGATAATTTAAAGATATATCTGATTTTGGGGCCTTAGCTTTGGGCATTCTTCCAAATTTATCTACAGGCATTTTTAACCGAACAAAGTGAGCTCCTTACGTCGCGTCAAAAAAAATAAACACAAGTGCCCACATATTATTGTCCCCCTTGGCTGTATTTGTTCTGTATTATATATTATTTTGGGATATTCAATATTTAAGTAATTTATTATTTCCAGAGGCGGCTGTATTCCATAGCTATCAAAATAAATATTATTGTACCAACATACCCAATGTGTTCCTTTTGTATCTGATGAACCAAATTCATCATTCGGATTTGTATCATCCAAGTTTAATATGCCGCATTCATTTTTTAATGGACGTTTGGGGAGTTGATCTCTCATGTACACTCCTCTAAAATTATGAATTTTTAATTTTTTAACTGCATCTATCAATTCAAAATTAGTTAATGGCTCATATGGCAGTAAAATATTTGCAACTTTAATCTTTAAATCATCCATTTTATAACAAGAATCCCAACAGTGGGATATTTTTGAATGGACTATTTTCTCCAAAAATAAGGCCTGTTCCATCGTACAATCCCCCGCCTTCTTTTTTCAAATACAAGCCATCGCCGAGAGACTTGAATCCAGAGCCTGCGGCAGGCTTCAAATAAAGCCCTTCGCCATCAGTTTCTAGTTGACAAACACATCCGCCTTTTTAAGATACAATCCGGAACCAATGGCTTTTTGCGCAGCAGTACTAGCTAATCCCGATAATGCACCTACGCCAATGGCCGGTAATACCGTTTTTGCCAATGCAGGCAAAGCACTTGCTGCTAGTCCGGCCAACATGGGGAGAAAGCCGCCTTCGATTTTTGCGTTATATTCCAACTGTTTTTTACTTAATTTAAGAGTCACTCCTACGCCATTTTCGTAAGCTCGTTTTATTTTATTCAATTGCGTCTCGGTGATAGCTATAATATCATCACCTTTGAAATCCTCTTTGTCCAAACGTATACTCGTGGCGGTGCCATTTTTTATAGCACGTTTAATTTTATTTTTTTGTCCTTCGGAAATATTAACTTTTGTATTTATGTAACTCATTTTATAAGATTATATTTGACGTATATGAAATCTCATCGTAATATTTTCTCCTCTCAAATCAAGCAATTTGCCATGTTGATCTGTAAGTTCTGTTTCGAGCCCACGTATTGTATCCAAAGTAATTGGCAAATATATCAAATTATGGGGCGTTTCAATTATTTTATATCCAGGACTTACATTAGGAAAAAAACTATAGATCGTATTTTGTGAAGAACCATTTACATAACTGCCAGAAATAATATCTATATTAACAAGTATGCTATTAATACTGAGAATATCAACAACGTTTTCAGATTCGTGAATTCTAGATTTATATTTATTACGATCAAATCCTAATACTCTGCCTATAGATTTTGGATGATTAAAATCAACAACGAAATTATTTCTTATCTCTATTCTGGATTTTAAAGTATTTGGATTTGCAGTAATAGTTATATTTTGCCCGGGCGCTTCGGATTGTATAAAATCATTTATATCAACTATATCATAACTCCCCGTAGGTATTCTAATTGTGTCCCAATTTGCCCCATTATCTTTGGAATATTTAAAATGATTATTCTCATTGGTGATATTTGGAAAAGAATAATACGTTTCAAGATTAACGAGTGCTATTTCATATTTTCTCGTTTTATCAAGTTGTATTGGGGGGTTGAACATAGTTTTAAATTTTGTTTTATTATCAGATACTATAATCTGAAATGAACTTTTAGGCTCTGTATTTCTGGCAATAGTTTCTAATATTTCTTGATCCATTTTTAACCGAACGAAGTGAGTTATTCGGTCGGCAAATAGAATTCATCCAAGCCGATTCTATATTTGCCATTATCTTTTTTGGATGATAAATCGATTGCAACAAAGCTAAATGGCTTCTCCCAAGCAGTTTTGCACAATTTTCTAAATTCATCCTTCGCCATATCATGACTTACGTGATCGTTATAAATATGATTTATATTTTTTAAGTCTTGCGGGAACAGACAAATAAAATTGGCATTTTCTCTTATAGTTTGCCTGGGCAATTTGAAATAGTTTTGTGACAGATAAAAACAATCGACGTTGCTATGTCTCCCACGAATATGATAGGCCTCACATTTATTTTGTTTTTCTAAAATTAAATCATCAAATATCATCAAATTTTTATCCTTAGGATTCAATTCTCTGGGATCTGGAACATCTTCGGCAGATTCATAAAAATTACTTTCTATCCCCTTTGATCTATTTTCACTAGCCGCCCATGCTTTAATTAACTCACTCGGCGAAATATTATTATTTACAATTTCTTCACGATTATCAAAAAGTCGGAGTATTTCATCTTTGGATAATTTCTTTTCAAAAGCTTCGTTTAAAATACGATATTCTGGTTGAAATAGACTCTTTCCAAAAACGATCAATTTGTCATAATCTAGCCACTCCGGCTTTAGCAAGAGATTAAGTAATAATGTAGTTTTGCCGCATCCAGATTTCCCAATAATCAGCCCTCTAATACTTTTAGGCAAAAGATGATGATTTTCTCGCTTAGTCGTCATATTCCAAGATAAATCTTGTATCTCCATTTTTAACCGAACGAAGTGAGAAATATTTTATTATAACTCAATTTTCAACTCGTTTTTGAACTTGATTTTTTATATATAAAAATGTATTGCGTAAAATGTAAAAAACACACAAATACTCTCAATATTGAGGATATTATTTCAAAAAATAATAGACCAATGAGACGGGGGAGATGCGAAGTGTGCGGAATAATAAAATATCAATTCGTCGCTCTTGGAACGGGCCTGATGAACAAAGCTATAAATAATTTGCCATTTGAAATGCATTTGCCCGGCCATAATTTTACAGGACCAGGCACTAATCTAAATAAAAGATTAAATAGAGACTTAACGCCCAAAAGTTGGAGTACCCCAGTAAATAGAGTTGACAAAGCCGCGTATCATCATGATGTGTGTTATTTAAAAAATAAAGATACAAAAACTAGAAATAAAGTATGTGACAAAAATATGCTAGCGGAGATGGAGGGCATTTACAACCCCACTCTAAAAGAAAAAATAGATAGATCGATTGTTAATAAAGTTATTGGAACAAAAATGAGATTTGGCATGGGGAATTAAATACGAAAGCCATATGGCAAAGTATCTATTCTATTCTCACATATGTACCTCTTATCATCGAATGGCGTTGTACTTTTTTTATTAACTTCATTAATGTACATATTATGTTTATCGGAGTTCAATGTATACATTACATTCATTTTAGTTTTATTATCAAATAGACAATCTTTATAATCGTCAAAATTTATATTTTTGTTAATTGTCACCTTGCTTATCCCTTTTAATTTCTTTTCTTCTTTTGGAGAAGTGGCCCCGGCATATGTGAACGAATATGCCTTGCTCCTCAAGTAGACTATTTCGTTCATAATTTCACCATTTAGCTCATCTTTAAATTTGCCAATCACTTTTTTATTTTTTTCCGAATATAAAGGATGATCAGTTGGATAATCTGATGTATCTAAATGATCTTGTATTTGTTTCATATCTTCGTAAATATCTTTAGTTTCAATTGATATGAAAACAGAATCAGTATTGTGAACGATCAACGGGAATCCACAATTAAAATTTTTAGTTTCAGTAGATAAATCATAAACGATTTGTTTTTGTTTTCCTAATGGCATTATCTTTTTTACATTTGCAATTTGTTCTTTTTTAGTTATGTTTAAGTAAAATATATTCAATCGATCTCCATATGTGTTAATATTGCTATTATAGCCTAGAGAAGTTACAAGATAATGCAGACATGAAAATGTAATTTTGGATTTTTGTGTAAAACCAAAGTAACTATCTTTGCCCGTCTTACAGCCGTCTCCTTGATAAAATCCTCTTAAGAAGAATAATCTATAATTATAATCTTTATTTAGGATTTCGTACGGAATATATTTTTCACGTTCGTTGGTATAAAATCTTTCAAAATCTTGTGCCATTACTTTATAATTTCCATTCGGTACAATTCTATATGTACGAGCCGATCTCATGCAATCTATTATTTTAAAATCAGTTATTTTGTAAACTTCTTTACACCATTTTAAACATTTATCCAAAAGATTTAAATCTTGATTATCCAAAGCCCATTTATATTGTGTTCTGCGTTCGTATTGATAAATTCCACTCGTTCCATCTGCTAAAAAGAATCCTTCGATAAATGCTCTTTTCTGTTCTAAAGTTGTTGGTTCTAATCTTATGAACTCTCGTTTTAAAGGCGGATTTAAATTTTCTTTATAACTATTATTGAATAGAAGATTGGTATTTAATGTTAAATCTTTAGGCTTTATAATTTCATTATTATCTTTAATCAAAGAGTAATCTTCTGTAACATCAACAAATCCCAATGGCGTAACAACTCTAAATATTTCTTTATTTGTCTCATGCTTAATTACAGTTTTTATCTTTGAAAATCCGTTACTTGTCCAAACTTCAATATTGTAATTTGGCTTATGATAAAATTTTGCGTCGGTTGAATATTCATATTCATCAGTAATATTTTCTATTTTATCAATATATATTTTATTATTATATCTTAGTATCAATGGAGTATCTCCTAAAACTGAATCACTTGCAACAAGTTTATTTTTAGGGCATAACTTATTTATAACATTATAGTAAAAGTCGTACATTAATTGCTTTGAATAATCTAATATGCACATTCCTAAGTATATTGGCTTGTTGAATTTAACAGATGTGATATTGTTGATTATAGCAACTAGATTATCATTAAATATTATGGAGTCTTTGAAATTTGGCTTATTTATATATTTTTGTACTATATCTCTATTTGTTGAAAGTATAATTTCACTTCGTCCTCTTATGTTTTCTAATGTCTTGCCATAAAAGCTATTGTTCATAAGTTTCCATAAGTCTTTCTCAAAAGCAGATTTTGATTTTGTTCTTTGTTCGGTATTAAAGTTAATATATTTGGCCAACCAATTTGATTCATCAAAAGATATCGTTCTGTATACTTTAGTAACTTTCATTCCAAGCTTGATATAGTCTTTTAAAATACTATGGTGAACAATATATTTCTTTTTATCGTATAATGTTAAGAATAATTTCTCTTCTTTACTTACGGGCTTATCTCCTAATAGTTCTAATTGATAATCTGACATTTCGTCTTTATTTGCTTTTATCTTTTCTGGTGCTAATGGATATTTGTATGTTTTGCGTCTGCAAGCATTTGGATATTCTAAGTCACATTCTATTATACATCCTCTGCCTTTTGGAATCTTCAAATAATAATTTGGATCAGACTCCCATTTGAAATCTTTAGTTGGCAATTTTTTGGACATCGCCCAGCCGTACAAGTTATTTGCATCTAAGTACAATAAATATTTTTCTTCAAGAAACTTATTTAGATCTCCGCCATTTTTAAGTATATTAAGTGCCTCTTGCTTTTCATTATCGTCCAATATTCTAACTCCATCATCCAAATAGTTAGGAGTATATTTGTTAAATGCTTTTACGTGTCTTGGACCAAGGACACCTGAGAACCCTCCACGTATGCCTTTCTCGAACATTAGCAACATATCATAATCTGTTAACAATTCTAGTTCTATATTTGTATATTTTAATCCACATTGCCACGTAAGTCCTGGGGCCGAGTAACAATAGCATGGATCTATTTCATGATGTTGTAAAAAGAAGTTCCTAAAATTCTCAAAGGCATCTGCTAATATTAACACATCAGTCTTTAAATATAGCTTATGATAATCTCCTAAAGTTTTACATTTGAATGTTTTCCATACATTTTGTGCATGTTCATATTCTTTATCTTTTATGCATTCTTGTGTTAAAGTAGAATAGAACTTTTCTATTGGGGGCAACTTTCTTTCTTTTAATCTTTTGATAGACGTTATATATTCATATGGATAGACGCCTTTTTGTTTTAATAAATCGTATGTTGGATATTCACTTTCTAATATTGGGAAATGATCCATCGACTTTGCTAAGTCTGAGAGGCCTTTAGACATAAATCTATAAGAATCCAGAAATCTTAACTTTTTATAATATGATCCATATTCTATCGAGATATATTCTTCTGAGTTTTTGGAGAGTAACTTTACTTTATTGTACTCATCTTCGTACTTCATAAGTTCTTCAATCAAAAAATGAAAATCATAATTAGAGCCATTGTGAAAGAATACAGTAATTATTTTTGTTGCTTTGCCGTCTTTGGTATTACAAGATTGACATGCTGCACCTCGATATTGTCCAGTATAGTGACAATGTTCTCGTATTTTAGTTCGGGGCCTTAACACTTGGGGGGATATATCATATCCTTCATCCATTATCTTTTCTGTAAATATTATATCAGTGCCTGTCTTATCTTTTACGGCCCTTGAACATCCAATTAGCAAGTCTTCGGTCTTTATGTTAGTTTTATAAATCATCAGCCCATCAAATACTAGGGCACCAACTTCAACACCTTGTGCTATTAGATAATCAAATGCCGCCATTAATGCATTATTTTCCATATCACACAACATTAGATTGATTGCGGAGCCTTTAATATTAAAATCTGTTCTTTTTTGTTTTGTTGCAAGTTCAACTAGAGATGGATTCAATTCACAAACTTTATCTATTATACTTCTCATCCCTTTGTAATAATCAATGAACCAATCGGGCTTATGTTTTGTATCTATTTCTCGTCCATTGAGAATAGCCAATAATTCTTTTTTTGATTCTTCTCTATTTAGTTTTTTTAATTTGCCATATTGCTCAAGTAACTCTTCTCTATTGTTGATATAATAATCCAGTGCACCACATGGGATATTATACTTGTGACAATAAGATGATAGTAATGTTGGATGTGCATTCTTCATATCAATATCAATCATATTATCTTTACATAATGTATGTCTAACTCTTCTGCTCATATTTTGCAATCCTAATTTTTCATTAGTCCAATATCTTCCAAATCCATTACGTTGGTGATATGTCATATTGCATTCTCCAAATTCATTAGTTGCATCTAGATAATCTTCTAATAACATTAATTGTGATTCATTATCTACTTGTGTTCCTTTGATATTTCTACTCCCCAAATTAAATTGATCTGGATTATCAACAATATATTTTAGTTTGGATTTATCAATTTTTTCTCGTAATCTTATTGGTCTTAAATTTGCGGATATGAATCCATCCACATTTATTGTTTTAAGTTTTTTTGTTATTGGCGGGGCTGTCGCAAATTCAATTCCACATATATAACAATTAGTTGCCTCTTGAAATTCTTTTCTTTCAAATGCATTCAATTTTGGCTTTTTGTGTTCGTTAAGATATATATTGTAATTTATTTCTTTGAATATCTTCATTATTTTTTCCATATATTTCTCTATTGCATCGTTGCCAATATACGAAAAGTATTGCGATTCGTATATTTGCGGACAATCAGATTTAACATATATGCCATAACTATTTACTTCTTGTTTGAATATTGGATTTACGTAAGATTGATCGGGATCAGGTTGAGATGACTTTATTGGAATATTATTAGATTCAAAATCACAATATATAACAAATGGCAATTTATTTTTAAAATGATAATTTTTAAATTTAAGAATATTTTTATCTGGCATTATCGTTCTACAATATTCATTATCATAACATATTTCTTTATGATTTGTTAAAGTTTCTAATCTGCGGAATCCTTGGAGACAATTTCTACATGTGAACGATTTATGTTTATTGTTATCATACTTAAAGCTATCTAAATCTTTGATCAAGCAATAATGTGTATTGGAGGACTCCCCCCCATTATCTTCAATATACAAAAGATCTATTATTGGATCTTGTGTCCTTGTACTTATATATACTGGATATAACGAATATTTGTTTTTTTGATTCTCTAATGCAAATACGTTAATACTTAAGTTATTTTGATTTTCAACTTTTGAGATATTTTTTATTTTAACGGGGTACTCAATGCCATTCATATCAATACAATTTTCATAATCTTTGTATTTACTTACTCTGTATTTGTGATCATCAGCGGGATACAGTTTTGCTAATATGGACCAAAGAAAACATTTATTATCATTTGTATTTTTAATATTGATGATATTGCTTGATTTGAATTTAAGAGGGATATAAGACGAAGCCTTCTGATAACTATATTTATATTGTTTTACTTTCGCACTTTTGATATTTCTAAAAACAAATCCAGATCATCGTTCTTGAAATTTATCTATCCAAGCTTCAAATTTATCTATTAGATCTTCATAAAATTTGGATATATTATTTTGTGATAGGATAACTTGTGCAGGATGCGAGTAATGACTCTCTATTATATCAAACGACATAGGAGTTAAAAATTCACTTGTTATTGTTATTTTTATTTTTATTGGGAATCTGTTGATATCTATTTTGTCTTTTAATATATTTATATATTCAGTTATATCATATTCATCTATATCATCAATATCTATTTCAGTAATAAGATCTTTGAATTTTTTTGTTCTCATTTTTGAGGCGATAATTTTCAATTAGGTACATTCTTTTCAAAATAATATTCATGTTGATAATTTGGATTTCTTAATATAAATTCTTGATATGCTTTTTTGTATTTTTCTTTATTATTTTGATAATGTTTTCGTTTCATGGGCTTGTTACATCGTTTACATGAGGATTTGACGCCCATGAACCTATCACTTGCTTTATCATATTCATATAAATATTTATATTCGTTGCACTTTGTACAAATTTTTTTTTCGCTCATTTTTGGAGATATCAATTTTAATACTTACAAAATGGAGAATCCAAATATATATTGTTTGCGTTGTAAAAAACATACCGAAAATGATTCAGTAGAACAAGTAACAACATCTAATAATAGACAAATGTTAAAAGCTAAATGTTCTGAGTGTGGATCTAAAAAGAATAGATTTACAAATAAATTAGCTGATGAATTGCATCATAGAGTTGTGAAATCTTTTCCAAAAAGACGTGTTCATGTTCATTCGATAGATCAGACGTGGGCGGTTGATTTGGTAGATATGCAACAATATTCAAAACAAAATAAACATTATAAATATTTATTAGCAGTTATAGATGTTTTTAGTAAATATGGATGGTTGATCCCTTTGAAAAATAAAACAGGAGCAACAGTACGCGAAGCATTTGAAACATTACTTAAAGAAAGAAAGCCAATGTATATTTGGTCAGATAAAGGATCAGAATTTTATAATCGACAAGTGAAAGAATTGTTAAAAGATAATAATATAAAATTATATTCAACTGAAAATGAAGAAAAATCTAGTGTTGTGGAACGTTGGATAGGGACTATGAAACAAAAAATGTTTAAATATTTTACTGCTCATAAAACTACTAAATATTATGATATATTAGATGATTTAGTTAAAGAATATAATAATACAGTTCATTCTTCGATTAAAATGACGCCTGTCGAAGCAAGTAAATTAGAAAATAAATCAACTGTGTACGAAAATTTATATCCAGAAGAAAATAATATAACTAAAGAACCTAAATTTAAAGTTGGAGATAGAGTGAGAATATCAAAAAAGAAAGATAAATTTGAAAAAGGCTATACAACACGCTGGACTAGAGAAATATTTGCAATTGATAAAGTTTTGAATACAGAGCCTGTTACTTATAAAATAAAAGATTTAAAAGGCGAAGAAATCAAAGGCAGCTTTTACGAACAAGAATTGCAGATTACGGAGTTTTGATAAGCAAGATATTGAAAACTTATTGGCAGATTGTACACATATTTTGCATTTTGCCAAGTGGCAGATTGTACACATATTTTGCATTTTGCCAAGTGGCAGATTGTACACCAAAATTGATAAATTTGTAATTGTACAATTTTGCATTTTGCCAAGTGGCAGATTGTACACATTATTAACTAATCTCCAACTGGCAGATTGTACATATAATTTTTATCATTAACTAATTACATAATTACATTTTACTCAGTGGCAGATTGTACACATTTTTTTTATTATTTACACAATCACCCAATTACACAATCACATAATTGCACAATCGCGTAATTGCATAATCACCACTTAACTAATCATCAACTGACAGATTGTACACATAATTTTTATTATTAACTAATTATCTATTTACAATCACCTAATCGCATAATTACATAATTACATAATCGCACAATTACACAATCTCCAACTGGCAGATTGTACACCAAAATTGATAAATTTGTAATTGTACAATTTTGTAATTTTTATAATTTTATAATTTTGCAATTTTGTAATTTTTACAATTTTGCAATTTTGTAATTTTGCAATTTTGTAATTTTGTAATTTTGCAATTTTGTAATTTTGTAATTTTACAATTTTGCAATTTTGTAATTTTGCAATTTTTATATGTACAATTTGAGCATATTTAAAAGTTACATTTTGTGCATAATTGTATAGTAGTAGTAGATTGGAGCTAATCAAAATTTAAATTTTTAACACTTTCAACATATGAACTTTACGAGATAGTTGATAATAACTAATTTTATCATTTTTTACAGTTCTATATTTTAAAACTCAAAACAAAAAATACACTTTCATGATAGTAGTATAGTATTTGGGCGTGTATAGGAGGATTTGAGCGAACGAAGTGAGCGAAAAATCCGAACACCGCCAGGTGGCCTAGACACGCCCAAATACTATACTACTGATGTATACCCGCGTAGAATTTGCCGAAAAATATTTCCACATTTTCTCCTTCATCGTTCTATTCCACCTCTTCACCACGCTAGATTTTTCTTCATTTTCGGTAGAATACAATTCCGTTAGACCCCGTACTTCTTTATTGTAAAATTCTTTACCTTTATCGACCCATATTTTTTTCGGTTTTCTTTCCTTAAATATTTTTCTCAAAGCGGTCGCGACCGATTTCCCGGTCTTGTCTTTTAGCGGAATTAACCAACCGTATTTGGAAAAAATATCTATAACGGCAAGCAGGTACTTGATTCCCGGTTAAATTTTGAGAATGCCCGCATATCTACCAAATCCGCGGCCCATATTTCATCAATGTTATTTACGCGCACGCGTCTTTTAGGAATTTTTTTAACGACGGGCTTGTGTAATTCTTCCGCCAAATCATCGGTCCATTTTAAACTTTTTTTTTAATCCCATCCCGAATCTCATCTTCGTTCCGATAATTTTCCGCACGATAGACCTATCCGTTCTTTCTCTCAATGTCGGGTTATAAATCCCTTCCATTTCTTCCAACATGTCTTTGTCGCAAACTGTATTTCTCGTTGCCGTATCTTTATTTTTCAGGTAGCACACGTCGTGATGATACGCGGCCTTATCCACCCTATTCACAGGCAAACTCCATTTCTTGGGGGTGAGATCCGCGTTCAATCTCTTGGTCAATTTCGTTCCCGGCCCCGTAAAATTATGCCCGGGCAGATGCATTTCGAAAGGTAAATTATTGATCGCTCTATTCAACAGCGAGCCGCCTTCCATTTTTATAAATTGGGTTTTAGTCGTTCCGCAGATGACGCATTTTCACTTCTTCATAGGTATGTTATTTCTCGTCGTCACGCGTTTTATATCGATCGTGTCAGTCTCTTTTTTACATTTTACGCAATACATTTTATTTAAGAAGTCTTTCGGTTTAAATAAAAATGGAAATTAAGGATTTATCTTGGACGAATAAAACCAAGCGTTTTAATAGCCCCCTATTACCTAAAAGTATTCGAGGAGTCATAGTTGGCAAATCCGGCTGCGGTAAAACGACTCTGTTGTTAAATTTACTATTACAACCGGATTGGTTAGATTACGATAATCTTCGAGTTTTCGGAAAGAGTTTGTTTCAACCCGAATACGCGTTAATTCACAAGGCTTTCAAGAAGAAATTGACCAAGGACGAAATTTTACTGCTTTTTAGCATGCGAGATAAAATCGTCGCCGAGGGTATTTCTCCTATCCAATTTATCAACGTTTTAACTCGAGATCAAGATCCCAAGCGCGAAGGTCTGACGTGCGAGTTTTTCGAACACGCTTCCGACGTTCCGGATCCGCGAGATTTAAGTCCTTCCGATAAAAATTTAATGATTTTTGACGATTTACTTTTGAAAAAACAAAACAAGTGCGAATGCTACTACGTGAGAGGACGTCACAGCAACGTCGACTGTTTTTATCTTTCCCAAAATTATTTCAAGTTACCTCGGCAGACGATACGAGAAAATGCCAATTTTATTTGCCTTTTTCGTCAAGATTTAAAAAATATATACCACATTTACGACGATCACGTGAGTCACGATATGACTATAGATCAATTTAGAAAATTGTGCCGCGACACTTGGAATAAACCGTAAAAAGATGCCGGCAAATATAGGCGCGGTCTCGACGAATTCTATATCATTTAAAAACTATTTTTCCTATACGAAAAATATGGAAAGCGTATTGCGAGATATAGCTAAAAATACGGCGCCTAAAGTTCGATGCAGGTCGTCGTTTCCGATAATACCACCAAATTTACCACGGGATTTCACCCTCCTCTAGAGCTCGATAGAGATAAACGTTACGAAATTGCGCT
This sequence comes from Lutraria rhynchaena, assembly GCA_008271625.1. Classification (NCBI taxonomy): domain Eukaryota; kingdom Metazoa; phylum Mollusca; class Bivalvia; order Venerida; family Mactridae; genus Lutraria; species Lutraria rhynchaena. Next base: position 2,630,546 of record VIBL01000030.1, read on the forward strand.
CGTGAATCTCGAGACGTATTATTCTTTTCCCAACATCAGTTCCCACAATAACCATTTTCGTTATTCCTCCAACGACGGAAAAGATTGGGAATTATTTCTCGTTCCGGAAGGAAGTTACGATATCGTAGATATCGATCGGGTTATTCGGGAGAAAATGAAAGAAAATAATTTCCTGATAAAGTATCTATAACGGCGAATCCAAACACGTTAAAATCTAGAATTAACGTCGCCGAAAATTTTATAGTCGATTTCAGGCACCCCAATTCTATAGGTCGAGTTTTCGGATTCGCGTCTTCGGTCTACAGAAGCGGGTTGCACGAATCCGAAAACGTCGTCGATATTTTATCCATCAACACTATCCGAGTCAATATAAATATAATTTCGGGGAGTTACGTCAACGGTCTCTCGCAAAATACGATTTACACCTTTTTTCCCAACGTGAGCCCCGGGTACAAAATCGTGGAAACGCCGCCCAATTTAGTTTATTTGCCGATTATCGTGTCGACGATAAACAATTTGGAAACCACTCTCACGGACCAAAACGGAAAGTTATTAAATTTGCGCGGAGAAAATATTACGATCCGATTTCATATTAGGGAAATTTAAAGGTTTTTAAATTTTTAAAAAAAATGTATCAAACTATTCGCGTAAATATTTCGCAAGGGCAAAAAGATAAAATTCTTCGAGCGGCTCGAACCGACACGCCCATCATTATCCGTTTGAGCAAGGACGATCTCGTCGGCAACGATTTAATCGCCGTCACTCGCACCCAAGCGAGTAGAATCCGAAAAGCCGCGGAGGAAGGAGTCGGTCTAGATTTGAGATTGAGCAAAACTCAACTTCGGCACAATTTAACCGTGGAAGGCGGATTTTTACCCCTTTTAGCCGGTTTGGCCGCTCGAGCCCTCCCCATGCTCGCTCGTACAGTTTTACCCGCCTTGGGAATAGGAGCTTTGTCCGGTCTAGGCAGTACGGCGGTTAGTGAAGCCCTCGGATCCGGCCTCTATCTCAAAAAGGGCGGGACTATTGAGATTCTAGAAATGAGCGCTTGCGAAAAAATCTCTGTGAGTTTGGGAAAATTTTTATTTTTTAATATATCTGCCATTATTCAGAATATAGGGCTGGAATTGCACATGCTAGTACTGGACATGCATAGAAATCTGAGGCCCGAAGGATATGGCCATGCAACGTTTACTTTGGACTTTATTAGCATTCTAGAAATGACAGTCTGCAAGAAGATTTCCTTGTGCCTACACTTTTTGACCAATCTTTATCTTTTACTTTCTCTTTAATCCTAGATAGTACAGCATTGGAACTTTACAGACAAGTAATTGGCAAGGTGGAAAGTCTGCGGTGCGGATGGTTTTGGTATGGCATGGTTACTTTTGGTTTTATTAAGATTCTAGAAATGACTGTTTGCTGCAGAATTTCACGGCATCAGCATTTTGCGACAAATGTTTGTTTCTTATTTATTCCTTAAGCATTGATAGTACAGGTCTGAAACATTACTGACAAGTAGTTGACCTGTACAAAAACCAGTGGCTAGGTTGATTTTGGCATGGTTTTGCTAGTTTTGACTCTATTGAGATTCTAGAAATGAGCGCTTGCGAAAAAATCTCTGTGAGTTTGGGAAAATTTTTATTTTTTAATATCTCTGCCATTATTCAGAATATAGGGCTGGAATTGCACATGCTAGTACTGGACATGCATAGAAATCTGAGGCTTGAAAGATGTGGCCATGCAACGTTTACTTTGGACTTTATTAGCATTCTAGAAATGACAGTCTGCAAGAAGATTTCCTTGTGCCTACACTTTTTGACCAATCTTTATCTTTTACTTTCTCTTTAATCCTAGATAGTACAGCATTGGAACTTTACAGACAAGTAATTGGCAAGGTGGAAAGTCTGTGGTGCGGATGGTTTTGGTATGGTATGGTTACTTTTGGTTTTATTAAGATTCTAGAAATGACTGTTTGCTGCAGAATTTCACCGCATCAGCATTTTGCGACAAATGTTTGTTTCTTATTTATTCCTTAAGCATTGATAGTACAGGTCTGAAACATTACTGACAAGTAGTTGACCTGTACAAAAACCAGTGGCTAGGTTGATTTTGGCATGGCTTTGCTAGTTTTGACTCTATTGAGATTCTAGAAATGAGCGCTTGCGAAAAAATCTCTGTGAGTTTGGGAAAATTTTTTTTTATTTTTTAATATCTCTGCCATTATTCAGAATATAGGGCTGGAATTGCACATGCTAGTACTGGACATGCATAGAAATCTGAGGCCCGAAGGATGTGGCCATGCAACGTTTACTTTTGACTTTATTAGCATTCTAGAAATGACAGTCTGCAAGAAGATTTCCTTGTGCCTACACTTTTTGACCAATCTTTATCTTTTACTTTCTCTTTAATCCTAGATAGTACAGCATTGGAACTTTACAGACAAGTAATTGGCAAGGTGGAAAGTCTGTGGTGCGGATGGTTTTGGTATGGTATGGTTACTTTTGGTTTTATTAAGATTCTAGAAATGACTGTTTGCTGCAGAATTTCACCGCATCAGCATTTTGCGACAAATGTTTGTTTCTTATTTATTCCTTAAGCATTGATAGTACAGGTCTGAAACATTACTGACAAGTAGTTGACCTGTACAAAAACCAGTGGCTAGGTTGATTTTGGCATGGCTTTGCTAGTTTTGACTCTATTGAGATTCTAGAAATGAGCGCTTGCGAAAAAATCTCTGTGAGTTTGGGAAAATTTTTATTTTTTAATATCTCTTCCATTATTCAGAATATAGGGCTGGAATTGCACATGCTAGTACTGGACATGCATAGAAATCTGAGGCTCGAAAGATGTGGCCATGCAACGTTTTCTTTTGACTTTATTAGCATTCTAGAAATGACAGTCTGCAAGAAGATTTCCTTGTGCCTACACTTTTTGACCAATCTTTATCTTTTACTTTCTCTTTAATCCTAGATAGTACAGCATTGGAACTTTACAGACAAGTAATTGGCAAGGTGGAAAGTCTGTGGTGCGGATGGTTTTGGTATTAATAGTCGCTTCTATTATGCCTAAAATGCCTTTTGTGTTATTAACCTGTGCTTATCACAATATGTGTATAAATGTGTTTATTATGTTTATCTGTGATCTTTGATATAATTGCTATAACATGTATGTAGTCTGGTTTAAAAGCTCATTAGAGCTTGTGTTATATGTTTTGTTAACCGACTCTGTAAAATAAAATTTACTTGACATGACTTGAACTACTTTCCAGACATTGACACAGATGTAGGATGGTCCTCGCTGGTACCGGTAACTTGTCAACTCATACCTCAGTCGACTCATACCTAAGTGAACTCGTTTCTTAGTCAACTTGTACCCTCCTTATATAGAGTATTTTATTCTTAAATATTTATTTTCAAGATTTGATGTCAACGTGCATGTGAGTCTGTAAAATGTCTCATTATCATTATTTAAGTGTATGTTTTGATGATCCGGAGGAAATGGTATCTAAAAAGAAGAAAGTTTAAATGGGAACTTAGTTAGGGTTGTTGGGTAAATAAATACATTAGTATAAGTCAGTCATGTTTGTTAAATCTTTATTTACAATATTGATAAAATAATAAATTAAAGGAGGCTTTGTGTGAAATAATGATATACATAATTAATAAATTAAAGAAAACACTATTTACATACAAGCATAACACAAGCAAACAAAACAAAATCAAAACAATTAGAAAATGTTAACAATGTTCACTTCACATCAATAACACTTTAATAACACAGTTTCACATAATGTCACAATTTATACATGTATATGTTTTTATGTACAACAGTTTACTGTTTACAACTGTTCATTGGTCCTTACGAACAGGCGGCTTGTGAAGTATGCTTAGCCTCTTCAGTAGACCAGACGTACTTATCAGGATGTCCCGGTACTTCTGCCACAACGCGAATGTCTCGTTGCAGTAATGAATATATGCGTCACTGGTACCAACGCAACTGTAGCTCACAGACGGGAGACACGTTCCGGATTGCGACGCTCGCTCGTCGTTCAGCAGCCGGATCAACATGTAGAAGGGCGGCAATCCCCCGCCCGGCCATTCAGATGTCGATGCCACCCTGTAACATATAAATATTATGATTATTGAAGCTTTTTGCTTCGGTTTCATACATTATATAATGGTATATAACGGTTCTATTCTTATATTTTATGAAGGGAAATGTAAAAATATAGTACAGACAGTATTGATTTATTAAAAGTCAGAAATATATATGAAGATATGATTATTAATTTATTTTATAAGTTCAGTTTTAAAGCAACTCACTGCTAATACGATATGACAGGTATCTTGTTGTAAATAGTATTGACAGAATTAGTTTATAGAAGTTTAACATCAGAAAGTATGTATGACTATCCGATATAATGTGTATGCATTGTGACAGATTTACACATGATTATTACCTTCCGTGTCATTGTTGGTACAAACACTCATCCTGTACACCGACCAGCATTCGATGGGCCACATCTCTGACTGGAACCACACAGACCATACATGATTAAGGAGATGGTCGAATTGTTGTGGCGCTCCCTCGACCAGCCACTCGAAGACATCTGGAATATGTTCTGCTGGCAGGTACGGGAGGCAGAGCAGCTTCCGTTTGAAGGCGTATGTCTCCCGCCGTTCAGTGTACTCGGTGGCCAGACCCTTCGCCTGAAACAAATCAAAGCATATTTTTGTAGGTGAAATCACTTAAAATTTTGTGTAATGCGTTATTACATAGTATTTAACGTCTTATAAGCATGCGTTCATTTGGTTATTGTTACCTTCAGTGTCGTTGTTTGGACATTAAGAGCTGTTATCCATTATCTGAGGCTATAATTGAGTTTAACATCAATGTAAATTTGATATAATACATCATGTTGCATCTTAATAGCATACCTGCACTTGCTGCCACACGGTCTCCAGTGGAACGCGCAGCTGTGTATCTGGGTGTTGCTGAACACGTGTCGAAGTGCCTTCCACAGTGCCACCTCGTAGTCGACGTCAATGTCTATCACAGCCACATCTCGGTTCAGCAAGTGACCTATTTTCTTAATAAACAACAAGGTATGTTGAATGATCACGTTAAGAAATGACAAATGAAGCCAGTGTACTGAATTATCACAAAGCCAGTATTAAATACGCGCTGGATTTTTTTTCACAAGTCAATTTATGGCTAAGTACAACTCACTGGATTAAATATGCACATGTCGTTTAGTTTACCTGAAGGATCTTGACGTAGTCCTTTGTTCTCCGACCGGACATCAAAACGAACGCCAGGGGGATCTGTTTGGCGCCTCGTCGAACAAAGGCTAGGATGGAGAGCAGGTTGTCGAAGGGCGCCGCACAACCTGAAAAGAGATTTTGAACGTACTGTCTTGTGTGACATGTATATTGAGTATAGGCTATAAGCAATGCACTTCTGTTCTTATCGTGTTCTTACATTTTACTTAATTTTGATGATAAATTATGATAATTGTAAGAAATTTCCTGTATTAATTTCTTATACTGAGATGAATTCTGGCACCTTAATTATCGTTACATGTATCCACAGAAGTTTAAATCAATGTTTTCGTGAAGATATGTGCGTCAAACTGCCATGTTTACAACAGGTGATTCCAAGGGACACCACTCTGGTACCGCGGTAACTTATTTGATAAAATATGGTGGCCATGTAGGCACATAATTTAAAATAAATTCACTTTTAAAAGCTCCAAACATATTAGTCCTGCTCTACCCCATCTTTCTGCCATGTTTACAACTTCAGATCCACAATTTAAGACTTTAAGGGCGATCATCCAAAGAAAAATTCGAAACGCATACTGGTCATACTTAGAGTCAGTTATATTCAACAGGTATTCCCAAACAAGTCATAACAAAAAATTCTACAATTTTGTTAAACATAACAAATCTGAAAACTGTGGAGTAGCACCTCTCGACTCTGAAGGTCAAACTTATACTAACTCAAATGATAAAGCAAATATCCTAAACAGACAGTTTGAGTCTGTTTTCTCGCAGCCACAGCCATTAAGCCTGAAACAGATTTGCAAACATGCATTAAATCCTCCCCCCATGGTATGCCCTGTATCAAAATAACGGTTGATGGAGTTGACAAACTCCTTTCAGGTCTAAACCCCAATGAAGCTATAATAATATAATACTGCGTTATATGATGTAAGCTACAAAGTTTTTCTATATTTTTTTTAATTTAATGTTGACCCTTTCTGGCTTCCGTAGATTTTTTCGGACAGGATATGACGTATGTAGCCGACAACCTCCACATGTCCAACTTCCGCTTTCAATTTGATGGGATTAACAGTCGCTATACGTCGCTACGTATGCAAATTAGCGCGTTTTGGGATTACCGCGGTATCATCGGGGACGCGGTACCAGCGATATGTGATGGATAACGAACGACAACTCTGGATAGAGATTTATTTATAGAATGATAATCCCGCACATTTTACCTGGAAAACGCGCCATTTGAAGTTTGACCTGCGCTTGCTAATGAGGTTACCTACGTCTAGGAAATTTAAAAGTCGTTTGAACAGTTGTAATTTGGATGATTGATGGCAACTAACTCTGAAAAAAAACATCGTTTTGTGTGTGCCTAGCGTTTCGTGTTCTGTTTTGTGTTCCATTGGCGCCAGAATTTGTGTTCGTTTAAGAGAAGACCCAGCATATGACCGACATGGACCAGATTCTGTTTATTAAGTGATACCAGACGGTTGAGACTCATTCCATTTATGGATGGACTTGTGTTAACTGACGAATTCTTTCATTGGTGTAGTGATATTTCTTTAATGAAACTGAATTTGTTATCGAGTGTAGGAGATTCTGTTTTGTTACGTGACCAGCTGTGGTTGGAAGTTAAAAACTGGCGGACACTTTCTGTAAGTTGTTATTGTTCTTCTAATCAATTTGAAGTGGTGATCAATATTTCTAGGTAATCGCCCAATCGTTCAAGTACTGTGCGCAATTAATGTGTTAAAAGTAAGGTTGTGGAGGAAGTAGATCAAATATTTGCCGTGTTTATTGATATCATTTTTACAAATAACAATACTTATTTCTGTTGCTCATGTCAACGTTGACAACATGTCAGATACTAGACTTTTCATATTGATAGTTCTCATGCTATTAACATGTAACCGGCACTTTTCTGTTCTGTTGGCTTAGTGGCAGAGGTGAATGGTTCAGAACCTTGGTTCTAGATTTATAAAATTAGACTATGAAATAAAAAAAGACTGTAGATATAATGTTTTATGTATAGCTGACTTGGGGAAATCATAATCTTTAATCATCATGATTATTAATCAATTAACAATCCCATTAATCATGCAGGTATTCTATCACAGAATGTTGTGATCATTCTAATCATAATTTAATCAATTAATGCTACAAAATGGGTAAAAATCATTATCATTTTCAATTACTTTATGATTAATTTTGATTTTGAAGTGCAGAACCAAACCCTGATGGGTTGTTAGTTATAAAATCAATATTCAGGTGACACCGTGTTATTATTCACACCAAATGATTGTCCCAAACTGATGTGTTATGTTTTGCCTTAGGGTATGACAAGGAGATTAAGTCTATTCAAAAGATGTGTACAGTTAGTGATATGTTTTATTATTTAGTGCAACTGAGATTTAATCAAATACAAATGTTTATTCAGTATTCTCAAGTCAGTACATACATGTGAGAATATGAGTTATACATCTTGAAATACAAAAGAGAATGTGAGGCTTGACAATTTGGGAGAGATACCTCATGGAATTATGATAAGGGAATAACATAATTGTAATATATTTGTCAATTTTTGAGTAAATCAATAAATTTACAAAATTTTGTTTCGATAAGATTGAAATTTTAGATGAAAAGTTCTAAATATGTTTACACAAATATGTGATCGAATAGAGAAAATGATCCCTGCTTATTTATTACTTAAAGTTCATTTCATATAGAAATATATACTAACTAACTAAACTTTAATAACTCCAGTCACGGGGCACGATTTACAGCATTTTTCACTTATTTACAATATATTGGGTCAGATAAATTTTCATTTGGTCAGAAATTCTGACTTTGCCTGACCATAATGTTAGGCAAGTATTCCAGCAATATCGAGAAGCCTGATATAAATAGTAGAGGAGATAAATTTTCTCCTTGCCTAACACCAATTATTACATAATTTGAAATAATTAGAATGAATGTTATTTGTGAAAATACAAGACTGCGGTATTATTCATTCTTTTAATCACAGTGAGAAATTTTTATTTATTTGTTCATTAAGTTGTAGTTCATATATGCTGATGTCATCAGTTGTAATATTTTTGTTAATTGAATTCATGTTCTTGAAATATTGAAAAAGGTCCATTAAGCTAGCATTAGTTTTGTTCGCTTTTTTTTTCTGTTTAGTATTTTACAGAACTGTTGTAGTGATTTAGACTTGAAAATGTTTTGGCTTTTCAGCTCAGCTGAGCATGTAGTGCTCAGTGAGCTATAGTGATCAGTCAGTCTACTCTGGCGTTCATCGTCTGGCATCCACACCTGGGGGTTGTTAACACTCTAGTGGTCACACTTTTTAGCAGATTTTCATCAGGCCTGGTCAGAATGTTCATCTCAATGATATCCTGGACAAGTTCAAACTTGGGTCATCTGGGGTCAAAAACTAGGCCACCAGGTCAAATAGAATGAAAATTTTGTTAACACTCTAGAAGTCACATTTTTGATTGGATCTTAATGAAACTTTGTCATAATTTTTGTATTAACTATCTTGTAAAATTGTGGGTCATCTCTTGCAAAAAACTAGGTCACTAGGTCAATGCACCAGAAAACCTTGTTATTGCTCTAGAGATCACAATTCTGATTGAATCTTCATCAAACTTTGTCAGAACGTTTGTTTTAATATTATTTTGGACAAGCTTGAGCATGGGTCATCTGGGGTCATAAACTAGGTCACCAGGTCCAATAATTGGAAAACCTTGCTAATCCTCTAGAGGTCACAGTTTTGATTGGACCTTCACCAAACCTTGTCAAAATGATTTTTGTATTTGAATTCTTTTTTTTTTTAAGTGAGACTTCATAATGCTAAAACATGGCCATTTTTTGGAGCATGTTTCAGTGCATATCTCAAGAATGGGTAATTCTATTCCCTTGAAATTTTGAGAGTAGTGAGGTAGATAACTGCCAAGCAAGTAAAGTTTTAAATTAGTTTCTATCTTGTATATTTTTTCTGTATCATTGATATAATATAAAAAAAAAACAGATCGGCACCAATACAATGTTTTAGCTCTCTGTAATAGTTTGTTATTCCACAGAGTTTAAAGAAAAGGTTTTTTGTTTTTAGATCAAAAGAAACATACTGTGAATAATCTGGCCTACATACCAACAAACTCTACATTATTCAACTTTCCCTTGACAGCTGCGACTGGAAGTTAAAAGGCGGCATACAGACAATTTCAAGTAAGTTGTTGTTGCTGTTTTTGTTCTTGTTGTTCCAATGAAATTATTTATTACTCAATCAGGGCTTTTTCATAGGTAGGGGAAGGGGCTTTTTTCTAAAATTTGGGAAAATTAACACTGTATTTGCAAAATGGGGAAGAAAAAACTTGATGTAAACTGAATTTTTTGGAAAACTGCATGATTTGAAAGATTTTTCCTGAGGGCAAAATGTCTATAAATGGTCCCTGCTACAGAAAAAACCCTGTCAATACCGAGTATTATCATTGTCTATTACTGTGCATGGTTTGTTTAGATAGTGTTCAATTAAAGATATTTAAATCTTCTATAAAAGAAGAAAATTTCATGTTTTACTCTCTGAACATAAAATTACTGTAGTGTGAAGATATACAGGCTAATTTAACACAATATATTCAGTCACAAATTGACGATTCTACTCCTCTGGTCTAACTTGACTTGTGACAATTACAACAAAATCTTAAATAATTGTTTATTTACTTAAATATTCGTTATTGAAATAATAAACATGAAACTATATCACATTGTATTTAAACAATAAGGATAACGATTTAGACACAAGACACTATTGTGACATTGATCAACTTATAATGAGTGATTTTTCTATGATTTCTTTAAAATACTCTATGTAGATATTGATAGTTGACAGGTTGAGAAATCTAAAGACATTTCTGGTAGTTTCTATTACATCTTAGTGTGCATTCATTAAGGTGATTTTAGTAATTTTTACTTTGTTTAAATGAAAGTTCAGGGCATTTCCATTCTATTACCAGGGGCCTAATATTCGCCCGGTTCCTAATCCAAAATAGCCTTATTTTTTCCTAATTTCAAAAATAAATTCCCAAACAGCTGCAAAAAATGACATTGATGTGTGTAATGGCACACTTGGATTGCTGTGAGCTTGAAATAGTTGTCAATATGATGGCTCTGTGTTTGTGCGTCTGTCCTTGGGTGCTTCAGTGTGTTTGACCATAACTTCCCTATGCATCGATGAATTTTAAAATGACTTGGCACAGTTGTTCACCATGATGAGATGGTGTATCATGCACAAGGTCCTTGATCACATTTTTGCGGTTAAGGTCAAGGTCACACTTGAGGTTTAAATGGCAAAAATTGGTGTGTTTTACCTTGTCCAGACTGTCACTTCTTTCAGCAATGATGTTTTTTAAAACAACATGGAGTAATTGTTCCTTGGTGAGACGGTTTGTCATGCACAAGACCCAGGTCAATATCTTCAATGTCAAGGTCACACTAAGGTTTTAAAGGGACAAAATTGGCAGGTTTTAGTATGTCTGACTTTGTCCGGACCATAACTTTCCAATGCATCATTGGATTTTAAAATAACTTGGCACAATTGTTCACCATGATGAGATGGTGTGTCATGCACAAGGCCCAGGTCCATATCTGAAAGGTCAAAGTCACATTTGGGGTTTAAAGGACAAATGCATCCAAAAATATCAAGGTAATTCCCTTAAAAACCAATGGACAACAATTTCAGATGATAACAAGTGTCTTAGTGGGCTCAGTATGTTGCCATTTGGCGACTTTAGTTTTGAATATTAGGCAAAAATTTGCACTGCAAAGTATGATTATTTTTTATATATCAAATAAGTCTTTTTTTAACCATTTACACATGAAAAATAAAAATAATCTGTCCATACATTTTCTTATAATGTTGAAAAATAATTAAAATTTCATCATTTTTGCCATAAAACATTGGATTTGGTAAAAAGGGAAATATTTATATGTGATTCTTTTTTGTGAGAAAATATGTTGATTCATTGATGCTTTTTTGTTGACGCATTGCATACCAACTGAAACAAAACAAAATAAACTAATTTTTTATTTGTTTTTGTTGTTTTTTCCTTGTTTTGAATGGAAGTTGTTAAATTTTTCATTTTTTTAATGGGGTTGTCCCTCTTTAATGTCTGAAATAAGCACCACAACCTACCATTTTATGTGTTGATATCTAACACTTATATGTGATAGAAGTATTTAAGAAAGTTATAAGAAAATCAGTTCATAGGTATAAACTACCAGATATGTTCTTCAGTCACTTTAATTATTGTATTTTTTCGAGATCCACTCATAACCTACTAACACATGTCTAACACACTTCTATGAAATTGTCTTCACTTGGAACTCACTGACATTTGTCAGTCACTTTTGTAACTGTCTTTTCTTGGTAAATTGTCCACATTAAAAAATAAGCAGAATTTGAGCATCATATATGGTTCATGAGAAGTTAGATGCTGTCACTTTTGCCAAAGCTCATGGAAATAGGGCCGGACTAGAATATGGTACTAATCAGAACAATGTCCAGACTTGGCGCTGACAGAAGGAAGTTGTTGCTGAATTGTCACCTTAGTGCAACAAATTTTATTTGGTGCAACAAGGTTTTACCTTGTTTAACGAAATGAAGTACCAAACTGATAATTGTATTAATACAAAAATAACCAGAAGATTCAATTTGTTAAAGAAAAAAAGCTTAATATCTCTTTTTATTTTGACCACCTTTTTTGCTTGAGATTACTTGCTGATAGTTAGGTTTATTAATGAACACTGTTTGGATTACTTGAATTGATTTTTGTGTTGTTATCTAGGAATCCTTTTCTTATCTATATATACTGTACATCATTAATCATATTCCAGTAAATTTTTTTACCTTCAGTGTTCAGTGTTTGTTGAGAAGATTTTTATTTTTATGAAAAATTGTTTAAAGTCCTAAAAATCTTTTAAATACATAATTAAATATATCAACCAAATAAGAAAATTCAGTGGTAAATATTTGAGTATAGAATAAAGATTAGGAGTTAGAAATAAAGATTATAAATTGAAATTACTTTTTTTCATTGTAATAAAAATCTACATAGTACTTATATTTAGATCTTTAACTCATCTACAGTTAGTCAATATAAAAATCATATATTTCAGTTTACAGAAGTGTTTTAAATGCATTTATTTACTTGTTTCATTAACAAATGTTAATAAATTATTGAAAAAGTATGAAACATACGAACAAATCTAAATTTAAAATATGAGATAAAACTTGTTGCACCAAACATTTTAAGCATTTGACATACAACCTTTGGACAAATTTTGTTTTGACAATTTTAAATTAACAACGTAAGTTCAGTATTGCTATATTTATTTTAATTTATTAAGTCGTCTACAAAAAAAATCAATTTTGAAAAAAAATATCAGATAGAACCTTGTTGCACTGAGATGATAATATGTCATTTTCAAAAGGATAATGCTGTCCCAGACAGTGAAATGACCAAAGTGGGTTGTTGTACAAGAGAAAGGCTGAATGGACAGGTTCTTGTAAAGGACTGGATAAGGAAAGTGTGGGGGAGAAGATCACGCAGGATGACATAAGTCTTCACTGATGTTGGATGTATTCCTGTTCATCTGATCCTGGTTGTGAGGATGATGTTAACAGAGGGTTGTAGGATGACACTTGCTATCATCCTGGGGGAATGGCCTTGGTTTTACAACTCCTAGACAGGTTCATCGACAGGCTGATGGAGGGAATCCTTTAACAGAAATGGGCTGAGTAGTGTGTGGACACCCTACATACATGCACATCCGGTGGCAGAATTTGAAATCCCGAGCAAGACCTGCAAAACACTTCGACCTTTGGGGGGAATTAGACATACCTTATCATTGTAAAAGCCTTCAAAAAATGTTGTATATCTAACAACTTTGGTGGCACTGAAAACATATGATACTGTATGAGAAACACTGATGATGATGGTGAAACTGTTTTGAAAATGTGTATTACTCTGATACAAATATAACAGAATAAATTGGATGAGTTTTATGCATCGGATGATGTTGGTGAGTTTAAGTTTTGACAACCTTCCTCTTTCTGACCTATGTGGAAAAGACTTGGTCCTTTTCAGGACTATGCAAATTTCGTAAGTATTACCAGTACTTTAATTTGTCACACAAAAAAAACAAATATTCCTTTTGTATATTGATTTACTTTTGGTACCTTTGTTCTTATGATTTATTTGCCGTATACCACAAGTAAATTTCACTTTATTATCTGCCGAAATGTTTGTGCATGCATTCCAGTTTTGTCTGGAGCATAACACAAAAACTATAGCAGGCATCACCATGAAACGTCTTAGGTAGATAGATCACAATAAGGAGAAGTCCAGGAACTAGAACTATAACTCGGTGGTCATGGAGTTACTGCCCTTTGTTATTTTTTTCATATGTTAATTTTGTCCAGTGCATAACACATAAGTGAGACTACATAATGTTAAAGTTAATTTTTGGAGCATGTTTCAATGCTTATCTCAAGAATGGGTACCACTTAGCCTCTTGAAATTTTGAGAGGAGTAAGACAGGTAACTGCTAAGTTAGTCAATTTTTAAAATCAGTTCCTATCTTGTATATTTTGTCTGTGTCATTGATATTACATACGAAAACCCTGTTCCGCACCAGTACTGTGTTTTAGCCGACTGTAAGTTGTCTGTCTTGAGAAGAGAAACAGTTCACTTTTCTTTGTCTTTTTAATATAAATATAAAATATTGCAAGATACCAGTTGTAGTAAACTGTATGGTGCAGTATATTGCTCAGCTCTACTCCTTATCCTGTTAATATGTCAATACCTAATGTGATTACAATGTTATCTTGGAGAATCAAGTGCAGAAAAAAACAAACCTGTGAATTAAGGCCACCCTTGGAAAAGACAAAAAGTGACCTTCATTGATATGTGGTCTTTATTTGGATCTTAGTATGCTCTAAATAAACAATGATGTTTTGTTAAAGAATGGCCTTTATTAACAGGGAGCCTATATGTGGGGGGTGGCCCCAAATACAGGTTAGACTGTACTGCCTCAACTAAAGATCAATGAAACATTAACATGATTCATGCCAATAAAATGTTGGACAAGTATCTGGCCTGTTTCCTGAAATCCTGTGTATGGTAATAAAAGGACTGGGCTGACAGGGATGAAGTTGTGGCCCTGATCCAAAATTCTGAATGTAAATGGTCCCCTGATAGGGATATGCTCCTTTAATAGACAAAATTGTTGTCATAGTGGACCAAGCCCAACCTGAATGTTTTTCAGCCAGTTGTCCATATTTCAGATGTTTTAGATGGATGATATTTGGAATACATGGCCTTTGAACCCTTGAAGGTCTGTGGTCCATTGTTCAAGTGAATGTTTTAACAGATTGTTTCTTAGGAGATGGAACAATGGATAAATGTGAAGTATTATTAAGTTTTAAATGGAATTGTGGTAATTCCTAAATGAAGGATGGTAAAAGGAGGTTGAAGTCAATATATTTTTTTTCTCAATTTTGTGTCTCAACTTAGCACTAAGTTGTGTGTTTAGGGGTATAAATGTGCCCTCCACACCTGTAAATTCTAATTACTCACAAGAAATGCTTTTGTCTGAGTCTGATCCTTCACTTCCATTTACTTTGGTTGTTTCCACCTGCTCTACCAAGTCAACAGCTGATACTGAACTTTGATTTTTTGTTTGCCTGCTAGACAGAAAAGCCAGAGGCCTTCATTGCTGATTGTGCTTAGCATTTCATTAGAATTAAAATTTTTATGCATTGATAAATATGAAACATGAACAATGATGCTTAAGGTTCTGTACTTGAACCCCCCACAAATCTTATATGAATGACAACAACTATCATAAAGCAGATAAACTTGTCAGTTATATACAAAATATACAATATCCAGCTCTGCAGTACTGTGTTATACCATTCTCAAAGACTTGGCCTGGAAAAATTAAAACTCAGGACAAAGCCAAATGTTGCATAAATCTCAGAATTAAGCCTGGAAGCACACAATCCTCAGGACTAGCCTGGAAATACATAAATATCACAAGCTAGGCTGGAAATACATAAATATCACAAGCTAGGCCTGGAAATATCAGAACACAGCCAATTTCTGTTGTATCTCCTTTAAAACAAAACATTTTCCATTTGCTAGCTCGGCCTAAAATCAACAGATTATGGCCTTTTAAAGCTAGATCACCTGCCTTTACCTGTTCAATGATAAATTGAAAATATTGATAATGACCAGTCAGAAGGCTCGCTACTTGAATGACACATTGTTGGCAAGTGGGTTGTGGAAATTTTTTGAAAACTGATCTATTCAAAATACAGTCTGTCATGATCAAGTTTATGCTGACAATGGTACATTTATTAGTATTTTATGGTAAAAAGTTTTATAATTGTATAGTACCCAGGAGCACACACATTCGTGTATTTGGAAATGAAACATTGAAATGCAGGGGAGCATGGATTTGGGCATAGAGGTTAAGCATTCATTTCTGTCACTTTTAAGAAATTAACTAGTTTTCTGTTTGTATTATCTTTTACCTATTTTACATTTTAGATATATGACACTACTCAGGGACTAGCAAATTTATTGAAATTTTGGTCAAAGTGATCAGTTGAAAATATTGATAACGACTAGTCAGAAGGCTCGCTACTTGAATGTCACTTGGTTGGCCAGTGGGTTGTGGAATTTTCTGAAAACTGATCTATCCAAAATACAATCTGTCATTTTCAAGTTTACTCTGACAATGGTACATTTATCAGTATTTTGTGGTGAGAAGTTTTATAATTGTATAGTACCCAGGAGCACACACATTTATGTATTTGGAAATAAAACATTGAAGTACAGGGGAATATTGATTTGGGCATAGAGGTTAAGCAGTCATTTCTGTCACTTTTTGGAAATTCACCAGTTTTCTGTTTGAATATTTTTACCTATTTTACATGAACAATTTACATAACTTATATATGGGAAGGCACTCAGTGATTAACTTTTTATTATTGACGTTCATCTAAAATAAAAAAAAATTAAACATTACTCAACATAATTACTCAGAATTTATAATGGCAGGACAGTGTCATTATAAAAAGTCTTACTTTAAATGAATGGACTCAGTACAATACTTAGCACTAGGGTAGTACATGCGAAGGAAGTGCTGCTTACCTTCTCAATATATATATATGTACAGTACAGAATAAAATCAGCCAGGCACCTGTGTTACTAATGTCTGACAGGAACTGCTAAACCATGTGACTAATTTTGAAGAAACAAAGCAAAAAGTTACAAAAACTGGGCAAATAGCTCCTAATAATATTTCACATGACAGAAATATAACCTGTCTTATTAAAATGCCATTTTTTTAACACCAAGCAGCAGGTATTTGTTCTATTACTATTTACCTGCAATGGTCATCTTATGTATATCAATGACAATACATATATATCAATAAAGCACTAGGCTTAAATGGTCCATGCAAGTATTTGGGTACTAGTAACGTTCAGAGCCCAAATTTTGGGAGTAAAATTTTAAGCTATGATGTGCAAGAAATGATTTATTTGAAATGACATGATCATCATCTCCATCAGGGAGAAAGTCATTGATGAGAAGAAATAAGAATTTGACCAACATGTGTATATATATAGCCACGTTTGTTGTTAGAAAGTGGACGCATCTTGGTGTTTGACACTACTTCTCATTGGTCTGGTGTATATGAGTTTTTAAATTATCAGTAAAAAAATACAAGAAATAATAAGGAAGATTTCTATTGTTTTGAACCTCTGGAAAAAACAAAAACTTTGGTGTTCACCTTTTTGTTTTTTGTTTCTGAAAATTTATTAAAAGGCATGAAATGGCATTGACTGTCAGACTTTTGTAATAATAACCAGCCTTATAATCAGATGTTTTTAGTTTTTACTGCTACTGGATTAACTGGACTGCATTTAATTAATTCAGTTCTTCACATTTGGTGTGATGTACCACTGAGAGTCTTTTAATTCCTAATAGTCCATAGAATTCTGACATGAAAATTCCAATTCACCATTATTTGATGCGTGAGATAGAGATGGCACTTCTTTGTAGTACTCATCCATGATGCTTGTTTGTGTACTGGGTAATTCAAACAGAGTGAGTTATGACACTGATCCTTCTGTCATAAAATCAGAGTGAATTTATGTTTTTTGTTATAAAAACGATCTGTTTATAATGATTGTGTGTCTGATCTGACCAATGACTGTAACAATCAGATTGTGAACAACTTTTTCCAAGGGAGAACACTTTAGTATTCTTAACTTTTTAACATTTTAGAAACTAATTGATTTTTAAAACAATTTTATTTATCTTTTAAATTTTGATAATGTGAATCTTAATATTCATGTATTAAAGATTTTGTATTTTATTTAAATTTATTTTATGTCACCTTATTTTGATTCACCCAAAGAGGGTCTCCATAGACAGTCTAGACTGTATAATGTATAACAAACTATAAGTGGCTACCTTCCATTTTGACTCTAAATAAAGGGTGTATGGTATCATAAGGTTTGTGTATTCAACAACAATATTAGTATCTAAAATGTATTTAATAAATATAAATTATTCCAAAATATATGTTGATGTTCGATATGTTGATTTTCTGAAATAACGACATGACTGTGTGTGTGTATCTTGGGGTACTATTGTACAAATATTGTGTAATTATCAATAACAATTGTAATAGTTGTGTTTTTGTCTACCAAAGTCACATACTGAGGAGTATAAAAGTATAAATATATGACAGTTTACTTATTAACTTCCTTTCAATCCCCTCTTTCCTCCTTGGTTGGAAATCTGTTTTCTTCCCATCTGTCCTGAGGATTGTGTTCAATGCTTTGCTAATCTTGCATGTGTTAATGTCCATTTTCTCTACTATCTCATTTGGTGTCTCAGTTAGTAAAAGCTTGGTATCAACACCCTGTACATTTAAACACTAAATGAGCAGGCACATTAATTGTCTGCCAATGCTCACTGAATTGATAATAAGGAATCCAGAACTTTTCAGGGTTTCAAACAACCACAGGGCACTCCATGCCACTATCTGGCATTCTGTCTCACTTTTCAGTTTGGGCTTGTGCCATAGTTTTTACTGTAACAGTAATTTAAAACATGGCCTAGTGCCTTTTTTCAATCACTGTCGTTGTCCAATATACCTATGTTCACATAATGACCTTCATGGAAAAAATAAGGAAAAAATCTCATACATAAAACCAACATACTTTTTGAGCATAGAAAATGATCAGAGCAGATGAAAAATGAAAAGAAATCTTGTGGTTTCTATGTGATACATACTTGTGGTAAAAGACAAATTGTTAAAAAAAAACCAAAAATCTTGTGGTTTCTATGTGATACTTACTTGTGGTAAAAGACAAATTATTAAAAACAAGGGTACCAAGAATAAATTGATATGAAAGAAATTTTGACTTTGATTTTGATTTGTGTGTGACAATTTGAAATACTGGTAATACTTTCAAAATGTATGTAGTCTTGAAAAGGACTGTTACCAGCCCTGAGAAGGAATGTCTATTTTCCATATATGTCTAAAGTAGAACTTGGCCTTCATCAAAATACTCCATTGTTGTCTGGTTTATTTGTATATTGCTATATTGCGGTACAACTAAAAAATACAAATTTCACCATATTTTTTCAGCAAGCTGATATTATTGAGTTTTGCTTAAATAACTGAACATTTCAGGAGTAATAATCAGTCTTCATCATCATCATCATCATCATTATCATCGTTCTGAAGTAGAACATCAGATGCATCTACATGAATTCCTCATAGTCGTTTTCAGTACCATATAGTAAAACTTTGTTATTGTGAGCATCATTATCACAAGCACCTTACCTGTCTCGAGGAGTTTTTTGTGTCCCGTCTATTTGATTCTTGGGCCACAGCAGTGGTCCAATGGTTAGTGTGCTGGACTTGTAACCCGGAGATCTGGGTCTTGAGCACAAATGTCCCATGACTTAACTTAAAGTGCTAATTACCTTGTTTTTCTCTAAAAGTGTCATGTTGTATCAAGCTTTCCCCTGATACAATGATATTTATGTGCCGATGAGTCTAAGTTACTCAAAGAACAGAATTTTAATTGAGTACTTTGCATTATGAAAGACTTATGTTAAAAACTTATTATGTAAATTTAGTTATGAGAAATAGAACCATAAGCATTATGTTAATGAAGTAATACATTGCTAATTAATCTCGTGTGTTATTTGCAAACCATTTCTGAGATGGTACATGCAAAGTAACTTTCACATTGTATGACTAAGATGTTTCACCACATAGAAGTAATTCGATTTTCTGACGCGAAATTGTACTGTTAAAAACATGAATATATTTATGGACAGAAAACTTTTACTTAATCAGTTTAATTTAACAATCAACAAACATGTATACTGCTCTCCGACTTCATTTTACGTAAGCATTTAGGGATATTATGTAAATATGCTTGTTCTGGCACATGGCACAAAACTTATACAATCAACAAACATGTCCCTTGTTAGTACCTGATTTATTTCGGGCATTTAGACTTATTTCTATGACTCCTCGAGACAATGAGGTTTTACTATACAACATTTCTTGAAGGCTTAAACATTGATGGCTGTGTCCATTTCATCCCAGGTGTCGACCAACCATTTGCAGATCTTGACAGCTCGGGTTTTGCCTCCGGACATGTGTGTGTGTATGTATGTATGTATGTTTATATGTATTTTGACTGTCCACATACTACTCCGTTCATTTCCGTTGGGGTTCCCTTCATCAGCTTATTGATGGGCAGGTCTAGGGGTTGTGAATCCGAAGTCATTCCACCCGGGATGATAGCAGTGTTGTCTTACAATTCTCCGTAACATTGTCTTCACAATCAGGGTCTGCTGAGCATGGAATGCATTCGAGATCAGTAAGGCCTGTCATGCTGCCTGGCCTTCAAACCCACACCTTCCGGACCCAATCCAATACAAGGCCTGATCCATTCAGCCTTTGCAAAGTACGTAACAATCACCTTTGGAAATTTTGCTGTCTTGGGCAGTGTTATCCTTTAAAAAGGACACATGGCAGCAGCTTACCCCTATCTGTCATGCAATTAAAAAAACATCAACTACTACTTCAAAATAATGATTAAAGCTGTAGGACCTTTTTCTACAAATTTATAGTAGTAATAATATTTTTACATGAATTCATTAGTATTCTACTACCATGAAAGAAATAATGTTTTAGTTTAAAGTTTTCTTTTCTTTAGTAAAGAAGTAGGTATATGTTATGTTATTTATATATTATATTTCCATAACATATACCTATTTCTTTACTGAAGAAAAGAAAACTTGAACTAAAATAACATTTCTTTCATGGTAGAAGAATACTAATTGATTCATGTAATTTTTTTTAATACTATAAATTAACATAATATTTTTCTTTTCTTTAGTTAAGTAGTAAGTATATCTTATGTTAAAGTTCCTCTGAGAACAAAATCCTGTATGAGGAATAATGCTGAAAATGCTGATTCTTTCTTACATGGATTTTGTATTTATGAATATTCTTTTACAATTTCATTTATTTGGTATCTATAGAGTCATACCAGTAAGAAAAATATCTCATGAAAAAATGTCCTGCAGCTTTAGAATATATTTAGATATAAGAAAACTTTAATAATTCAATGACAGCTAAAATATGTTCAAAATGATTTATATTCAGTGCCCTCCAAAAGTCCTTGAACAAACTATTATTGCTGTTGTTTAAACTCATAAGATGATGTTTAATATAAAGTATAACTTTTATAATTTAATTAATTGTTCAGAACTATTTACTTTTATAATTAGCTCACCTGAGCACAACATGCTCAAGGTGAGCTTTTGTGATGGCCTGTCGTCCGTCGTCCATTATCCGTGTGTGCGTCTGTGCGTGTGTCAACAATTTCTTTGTTAGCCAAATTCAATATAGCTTGACAGGGATGTTCCTTGCATGTAGCTCATCTAAATGCGCTAAAAGAACTCCATTGCATGCAGAACTCTGGTTTCCATGGCAACCATAAGGAAAAACTTTAAAAAATTTGTCAAAAATTGTAAGGCCTAGAGCTTTGGTATTCGGTATTTAGCATCACCTAATGGTCCTTATAAAAGTTTACTCAAATTATGCCCCTGGGGTCAAAATTGACCTTATCCCAGGGTCCTTTGTTTCGCATAGACTTCTACAGTGAAATCTTAAAAATTCTTCACATTAAAAACTTTAAGACCTAGAGCTTTGATATTTGGTATGTAGCATCACCTATTGGTCTTCATCAAGTTTGCTCTAAATATGCCCCTTGGTGCCAAAATGGGCCCTGTCCCGGGGATCCCTAGTTTTACTTAGGGTTATACATTGAAATCTTAAAAAATCTCCCAAATGTCCCAAACCGCAAGGCCTAGAACTTTGATATTTGGTATGTCTCATCACTTAGTAGTCCTTAGTTGCCATTAAGGGAGCATACATGTTTAACAAACATTTCTTGTTTCATAAACACTTTCAGTGTTTTCAATGTGCCTCAAGTGAGCGACCTAGGACCCTTGAGCCCTCTTGTTTAATTAATTGTTTAAAACTATTTTACATTATATTTCCATAAAAATGCTATAACTGATTACTTCCCTTTTTCACAAAACTGACTACAACGAATTTTGCTTAGTTCAAGAGATTATGTAAGTTTGTTGCTAATTGACAAATTATGTTTGTCCAAGAACTTAGAGGGCACTGTATATTTACTGATTTATTAGATAGAAAGACTTCGGGAGACTGCCATTTTCACTTATTTTGGGTGGCTCCAGGCATGTAGTGTCTTATTCTTGCAGAATATCATATTCTTGTTTGAGCTTTTCAACTTGACCAACTTCCTTAGACTAAAGGATACATACCAAGCTATGCCCCCCCCTGCCAAAAAAAAGCAAAAACTCACTAGAACAATGGGAAAGGGGATGTTCTAGCATCAACAATGGTCTTCTCTGAAAGTGCTGGCCAGATTTCCTTCCAATTTGCTTTGTAGTATTATTTTGTACTTCTGACTGCGATTTGCTCATATTATACCAGTTGACTCTTTTTAGGGGTCACTACAGCTAAAAATAGATTTTTTTTTCTTCTCATAACATTTTCTTCTCATGAACCAACGGGTGGATCTTCACCAAATTTGGTCTGTAGCATGCTTGGGTCAACCTCAATATTCCATTGTAGTATCCTTTGATGGTCCTTTAACAAGTTTATTATTCACCTTTATCTGCCCAGAGGTATGCATGTATTATCTATTTAGTAATGAGTTAACTTGCATTTATTCTGTCGAGTGATACAGGGCCATTTAAAATCCCAGTCCCTTTCCCTGATTTTTGATGAGCTCCACCCCTTTGCAGGTTTGAAAATTAAATGAGGACAAAGCTTGTTGATGTATGCAGGCATCCTATCAATGATCATTTCTGTGACAAAGTTCTGTTTGGGTAATGTCTCTGTTACCCTGCATTCTCCAAGCCACAGATTGTGGTTGTTTATTACTTTTGCTGGAGGTTCAACTCCCTTGAATTCCAACATCACTAATCACAAATACTAAATACAAAAGATAAATACTGCCTTTGGGTCCATTTGTATGGAGCTAGTGTATGTCTGGCAATTTAGTAGAATGGTGGTTGCTTAAAATGGTGCTTGCTAATGATGACTTTTTGGTCAAAATATATTATTGCTGGTTGACAGTTCCTTCACTTTTTACATCTAAGCAAACTCTGATTAGCTGGTCAAGGTGCTCTTTAGACAGAATTTTTGTACATAACAAGTATTTATGGCATTTTGAAGTAGTTCATAAATTTGAAATAAAAGATAATTATGTTCATTATACATTCTATAAAATAAGCTCATCTTTTAGAAGCAGCAGAATTGAATTTATAAACGTAATAATTACTACCTAAAGTATACTTTGTGTAACAACCAGAAAATTCATGCAGACTAGGATGCAGACCTCTATTTTTATGACACAAAAACAAGAAAAATATTTGTAAATTTGTTGAGTATGTTTTAGTGAACACATAAAAATATGTCCCTTATTATCATTAAAAAAAGAAAATATGCATCTTTGACTAGGCATACTTGGTTTGATGTAAGATATACTTCAAGTACATTTTAACTTGTGGTAAAATATTTGATCTAGTTTGCAATTGTGTACCTGGTTTAGACAATAGAATGATATACACTTATCAGTAATGCATTATACAATCAATGCTGAACTATATTGATAAAGTATTATCATGGTAATAATAATAACTTTATATACAGAAAATTGTTTATTTCGTAAATATACGAAATGCATTCATATTTTGATCAACATGTCTATGCATGTTTAATATTTCCATCATAATCAAGAAATTGAGTCCATAAATCAATACTTGAAGTCCATGAAACATCATCCAGGTTCAGTTCATGAAGGAAAGTCATTAACACACACAATGTTATTAATGATGAATAATTTTTCTTCTTCCGTTTGTTCTTGGTTTGCTTCTGTTGCTGGTCATGGAGCACTTCAGTTGGTGTAGGTGGGAATGCTCTGGAGTGTTCATTTGTCTGCTTTTGTTTTGCGTCTTTCCTTTAAAATTTGTTTATGTGTAGCTGAACTGTTATTTACTTTGTTTGGCGTAGATTTCTCATGAGCCATGAAAATCACATGCTTTACGGCTTGATAGGTTTAGGCAACAACGTAGGATTATTTAATTGTTTGGTCCATGTCCTCTTCGCTGTCCTCCGGGTCAGAGGAATGTTCCCCTGCGCTTGTATTGCCCTCAGAATCAGTCCTTCTACCGCCTGAATCATAGAAACACTCTGATTGTCTATGTCTGCTGAGTTTTCACTTCTAAAAACCCAGTCATTAGGGCATTCTTGGAAGGAGTGCCTGGACTTGAAACACTTGGCATTCCTTTGGCCTTGCTGCCATTCGTTTTGTTTGTTTGAAATGTATTACATGACCTTTGAACTTGTTGAAAGCAAAAACAAGAAAAATATTTGTAAGTTTTCACTGTGCTGTTTTTTCTGCTGTGATGCTACTTCATATCATATCATATAATAAAATAAATACAGGATTGTTAATACATAAAGTGCATATAGTAACTCTCCAAAGCAACACCCTTTGGGAGAAGCAAATTATGTTGTTGTTGTTGTTGTTGTTGTCGTTGTCGTCATCGTCGTCGTCGAGAGCTTGTTGTTGTTGTTGAGAGCTTGTTGCTTTAGAGAGGTTGAATTAATAGTTAAATCGTACAGTGGGAAAAATTCATGTTGAAGGGAGGTTGTTGCACAAGAGAGGGCCACTCTTGAGAGGTTGCTCTATATTGCATAGAGCTCTTTGCCATTTATAACAAAAACATAAACCCACCATTTAATTCCATAGTTGAAACAAACAAAATACATAGAGGATAACATTTAAATGTGGAAATAACCTTAATGACTCAATAATGATGCAAGAAATTTTGAAAACTAGAAAATGCATTATAAGTACTGTCAGCAGTCATACATGTCCAAGTATATAACCAGAGTCCCATGTGAGTGTTCATACTCATTTCCGACTTTAAGTACTAAATCTTTAGGCATTTCTTACTGGTGGTAAGACTCATGTTGTTATCTTCTGTTTGATGAAACATTTCTTTTGACATTACTGATTACTCATTGTCTTTATCTGTTGTTGTTGGTATCAGTCCTTGTGATCTTAGTTGGCACACTGTAGTAATTGTCCTCAGTTATATTCAACTACTGCAGCAAGTTTTCACAGTGTTGTTTCTTCTGCTTTGATGTTACTCTGTATTGTATGATATAATAATGTTTGTTCTGTCTTTGAGTTAACTCCTTAAGTACTAACTTTGATGAAATATTAACTGTGAGTTATTATTTCTTCAGGTCTCTTCATTGAAAATATAACCATAATAATATATCATAGATTTTACAAATAACTTTTTAAATAACACATGCAAGTATTTAGTATATATACATAGTAAGGTATTTGAAAGGGTAAGTGCAACAAGGTACCTAAATCCATTTTTGGTCATTTCGAGAAAAATGTGATTTTGTATATTTTTTGGGGGGGAAATCCACTTAAGGAAGAGAATACATACTTTACCAATTGTTCTTATACATGTTGACGAATTGCACCTAATGGTGTGTAATTCCTTTCATTAACAAAGATTTTATTGCGTTTTCTCCTTTTTTTACCAAACATGTTTATGCAAAAAGGGACCTAAGTCCACGGGAGTTAGGACCAATGTGAAACTGTTTTAAGCAACTTGGACTTTGTTCTGTTTTATTACTCCATACTTCTCTCTGTCTATTATTATAGCAATCTAATCATTAATTATTTGCATCTTTGTACCTAAGAGATGAACTAGGGTGTCCAAAAAGCAGGGAGAAATATTGTAGCAGAAGAAAACAAACACTTTTTGGAACTTATTTTTATGAACAATCAAACTTTCATAATCAAATATTAACTCCTTAATACAACACAACAGTTTGAGATAACAGCAGCATAATGATAAACTCAAATCATCATTCTACTTGGGATGTTTGGATTTAAACTTAGTTATTATGATACTTAATTGTATACATGAAAAAAAATGATTAGTCCGCCATTCATAATACGCAAATATCCTCCTTTTCAACTGTTCAATAATGTTTATACTATCTCAATCTCATCAAATAAGACATCCATGATACCTGAATAGACATTCATTCTATAAACATGCACATCATATATACAAGCATACAAATGTAGGTTTTACCTTTTACTGTGATGTAACATTTACTAGGAATTCAGTAATCTTTATACAACAGTTTTACTATAAATCATAAAATAAGACAGTTAATTTATTTGAGTATTCTTTTATAAGATGTAAAAAATGTTAATTCATTGCTTGTAAACAAGCAAAATTTGTAGTACTCTTAGTAACTCCTGAAACACTTTTAGTGTCAGGTTATAGCACTTGGGAACAATACTAAGAGTAAAGAATGCTTAGTATGCATACTACAAACATATTAAACAAAATCTGAAACAAGATCAATTTAAGATATGTTATTGCATAAAACAAGCATAAAAGAGCACTCTGATGGTTATTTACATGTTATCTGATAAGACTTCCACTTGCAAAATATGTGCATTCATATACAAGCACAAAATATGAAGCTAACTTTTTAGCGTCATATAAAACCACCTAGTACACTTTTATGAATAATATTCATAAAACAGACATAAACTACAATCTAAAACGAGATTAACTATAGATATACCATTACATAAAACTCATTATAGTTAGTTACAAATGTGTTTTTTTTCTGTACACTACACCATTTTTACAGGACTAGACATTCAGTAAGTTCAAAGCATGACAATCATTGTGACACAAACTGTAGCCACCATGTACAGTACTTGGAAATAGGTTTAAACAATATCTTTTTTACAAATAGCCCACATTATACAGTTCCTTTTCAATCAAGCATCATTTGACTCATTTCAACAACAGAAATAGAAGTCTTTTATGAATGTTAGCTACTCAACACATTACATTAGCCACTTAAGCAGTATCTGAGACAAAAACGCAGTTTCATGCTACAATAAGGTCATTGTATCACACTTATTATCTGAATAAATGCCAAACAGTACCTAACAGATATTATCATCTGTCAATAAAATGAATTTTCACTGAACAACATAACCAATGTAAACTCAGTTTCAGGGTTAAGTTCAATAGACGTTTCATGCTCAGTCTACTCGACATAGTCATCATCGTATTCTGTTTCACTGTGTTCATTTTGCCTTCCATCATGCGGTAGATTCACATAGAATCGGGTAACATCTTCCTTAACTAGTCCTTTTACTACTAAGTCATTCAAGTCTCTGTATTTGGCAGCTTTTGTCTTGATTTGTGATTCATATTTCTGCTGTGCTTCTGGGCGATTCGGTTTCACACCATGTTTAAATTGGTTGACCTTTTTCCAGCTTTCAAGAGGATTATGTGTATTAAGGTTCATTTTCCAAACATTGTTCCCATGAAAAATAAACAGTTGCTTGAGTCAGAATATAGTTACAGATGTGACACTTCCACTCTTCAAGTAATGTCTGGCCAGTATTTTCTGTGTCACTGTCCCCTGAAATGGACATATGTTCACCTGGAAATTGAAAAGTAAGCATTCAAAAAAGAATATAGATATTGCTGACACATTACTGTAGAAGAAATTTAAGTCCTTTTAGGAACTTGTAAGTCATTTTGATTTTATAACTGTCAATGCAACAAAGGTCCTAAATCCAAATTTTATATCAACAGCTTAAATATGACATGACATTTTTATTACAAAGTAAGAGAAGTAAGTGTGGTGTATATTTTTCAATGAAGATATTATACTTTTTACACTTGTTATACTGATAAAATAATAAAAATGAGAAATAAATCCTTCAAAAATTTGTCCATGCAACAAAAGATCTAAATCCATGTAGCAAAAAACCAGTTTATTTCCATTTTCCTATTAATTTTATGTCTGAAAACGAAGTTCTTGGTAAATAAATAGAAATAACACATTTATAAACTTGAAGTATAGTGTCTAGAATATTTATTCACCCGAATACTGTATGAAAATGGCAAAAAATCATCTCATGAAAATGAAAGTAAACACTGGTGGCCTTCCGTTGTTTCTATGCAACAAAGGTCCTAAATCCAGTCTTGGAATATTCTTGTGAATATTTTGAAAATCGTTTTTTTTTTACCTCAAAAAAGAAGATTTCATGCCTGGAAGGGAGCTAATCTGATGGGAAATCCCCTGATCTGTGCAATTAGAGGTCCATTTTGACCATTTTGTTGCACTAACCCCTTCAATTATTATCATGCATGTACAATAGTATTTAAAAATATATTAAAACAAATTTTAAAACATTTAATACAATTTCATATAAAGAATACTTCAGCACAATCTTAGTATATACAGTTAAACATGTGAACAAAGGCTACCGTTGGGAAAGACTAAATATGGCCTTTATTGACACATGGCCTGTATTTTGAGATGGGTTTGTTCTAGATGATCAATGATGGTTTTTCAAAGAATGGCCTTTATTCACAGGGTGGTCTTCATTTAGAGGTGACTGCAAATGTTGGTTTGACTGTATAATGTTTCTATAACAAGTTTGGTGTGGTGTCTTCCATTAATTTGAGCAGACACATAATGAGTTTACTCATTCACAGAAATGTGATTGTAATGAGTTATAAATGAGTTATAAAAAAGACACGTGAACTGCAATAATTCTTGCCTTCTGCTGCCCCATTTTTGCCATCCCATGTCATGTTTGAACTCTCCTGATGACTAGTTTCTCTCAATTTAGCCATCAATATTTAAACTAAAAATGAAATTTATGCATAAAATATGATACTATGGCCATATTAGAAATCATTTTAGCATGAATGTGGGTATTGAAAAATGTAATTACAAGTAAAACATACATTCCTGAAACACATGCATATAGTAATTACCAAATATCTGGCACATTAGCTAAACTTGGGTAGTGTAATTATTCAAAAATATTTGAATGTAAAACCAAACGTAGTGTTATTATTAGCTAATTTATATGGTGCTTGGGTAAACTTAACATGAACTATTTCATGAATGTAAAGTGCTCTTTAGTGCATTGTCACTGTTGAAGCTCAATGGTTAAAGGGGTAGGTTCACTTAGGCCCAAAAATGGCCCTGTGTCAAATTCTTTCGTAACTTTCAGTATATAATTGCTGTCAACCATATTTGAGGAACGTGATTTTTAAGGGGTTTTTTTTAAAAATGTTGCCATGGCAACAAAAATATTTTTTACTATGAAATGAAAAAATGTGTTTTCTGATGTAGTGAGTGAATGAAATATGCTCAGTGTTTTTGTGAATATCGTATAGAAAGAAATTGTCAACTTTAAGTAATGTTTTCCCTGTGTTGCCATGGCAAAAAATCATTCTGTTAATTTTCACAAGGAATGCATGAAAATATGTTATTTTAAAAAATTTGTTTCGAAACTTTCAATATATATTTGTGCTGTTCAACATATTTGAAGAAAACATGGTTTTTAATTATTTATTTTCAAGTGTTGCCATGGCAACAAAAATACTTTTTTGCTGTAAAATGAAAAAAAAATGTGTTTTCTCTTGTAGTGAGTGAATGAAATATGGTCAGTTTTATACATGTATTTCCAATATTGTATTATTATTACATGACTGGGTTTCAAATTGTAATATCCTAAAATACGGTTAAAGTTTGCCCATGGAAGAGAATTGCAATTTAGAAGTACAGGAGTTCTGTCTAATATCATTGGCTCTTTATTTTTTATGTTGATGGTAATGTGTTGCCCTTCTGTCACTTTTTTGAATTCCATTTGCTCGGGCTTAAATTAGGGGTTGCTAGCTCAAATTAAATTAGGGGTTGCTAGCTCGAATTAAATTAGGGGTTGCTAGCATAGCATCGTTGAAGATTCCACTGTCCATTAATAAAAAAGAAAACGCCCTTGGAACTCGGCCCTCTCCCTGTTCCCCGTATTTTGGCTGCCAGTGGAGTGGACCCTTCTTCCCCCATTTCTATAACATTCATATAATTCATATAGTGTCCAGAATATTATGTTTATTGGGGGTACCACAATAAAAAAGAAAAAATTAAAGTAGCAATTTCAAATTTCATAAGCTTAGAAAACTTCTATTAATTCTTCTGTTAGGCCATACCAAATCATATCTATGTTAAGCATCCACGGACGGAAAGGTTTTGGTCACCTGAGTCAAATAAAAAACATATCGTAATATTGAATATTTGATCATTTGAAATATTTTTATTGGGCCATTACATACTGGAATGATTTGCTTTGTATCAATATGCCTTCCAGTTGTCAAAATCGATGAATATTGTGCTTTTGTTTTGATTTAAGAAATGAAACATATTTATTCTCATTGAGCGACTGTTTGAACTTTTAATAGATGCTACAATTTAACGGCAATTAAGTAGGAAATTTGTGTTTTTTCCTGAGGCACTTGATTGTTTTTCCGGATAGCTAGATAGGTTTTTGAACCTTGATGTTACGCTAAACATAGACATGATTTGGTATGGCCTTATTTACTATACAATATCACATATACGCAATTCTAGCTACAATTCTCGCAAAATAGAGTAGCGAGAGGGGTGTGCTCAGCTCAACATCCAAACTTGTTATGATCTACTGGTGGTTTTATTCAAGTTCAGGTTGCCTTTGTAACTTAGAAGTAGATTCATTTAGTCCCAAAATATCCATGTGTCAAGTTGTCTTAACAGTCTCGTTAAATGTTTGCTTTCAGTGATTTTTGTTGCAATTTTGAGAAAGGGTCCAGTTCCTGTCCAGTTGGGAAAAATGCGTGGTATGATTCCAAAACTGGAAAATTTTATTATCAAGCTTTGGGGAAAATATCTAAATTTTCAGTTGGGAAAGGTCCTTTCACCGTACCCAAACAAAGAACAGAAAAAAATCACTGACTTTCCAACAAGTTTGAATCAAGACATTAGCCTTGAAGCAGTAATATCTGAAACGTTGTCATGGATGAATGTATATTACAAAAAAAAAGGAGAACTGTGTCTTTTTCATTTAATGAAGGAATGAATATGATCAATCTTGTGGTATTTGTTCCAAAGAAATGAAGTGTTGCTTTTCATTAATTTTTTATGGTTGTCATGATAATTTAATGATATTCATTTTCTCCATAACTCTTTACTTTTTCACCAAAAACACATTGTAATCAACAAAGCAAACATAAATATTTTACAACAAATGGCACATATCAGTTGTATGAATTTATTTCTTGCCATTAAGCCCAAGTATCAACAATACATATAACAAATACAATATGTTAACAAGTGTATACAAACATAAACCAAATCAAGACTTACTCAATACAGTTTGCACTTGATGAATAACTGCAGTAAAACCTCAATAATTAGACTATCTTATGGTCCTGAAAAACTAGTCATTGTAATGAGTTGGTCTCATTATCAAGGTGAATCATAGAGGAGATATTGGAACTTTTAGCATACATTGTAATGCACAGTTTATATATTTATGCAATGAATATAAATACAGCATAAAAATTATTGACATTAACCAATAACAAATGTGAAATTGAATCAGTGTTTAGGTCAGGATTTGGAAATCATTGATCTTTTTGACCCCTTACCAACCAAAACAAGGGGTCATTTTTCAGATATATGGGTCAATGAAAATAACTTACAAATTTACTGACAGGAATCCTTTATGGTTTGATTCACACCAGTGGCAGTGACTGCCACTGAATGTTTTAACATTTATTGAATATTCTTCTACCTTTTTGCTGCTTCCAGTGGCACATACTGGCATGAAAATCAAATGTTTTTATATCTGGGCCTTGCACACCAATTGTCATCAATGTGTTCAATCTCTCGGGACTGAGTCTGTTCCTTTCAGAAGTTTTAAGTTTATTTTGCACTAAAAACCCCTGTTCACAATCTGCTGTATGGATGGGTGAAGTCATAGCTAAAGCTGCAAGTTTCAATAAATTTGGAAACATCTCCTTGTGATATTTGTTAATGAGATACCACAAAACCTGAAACTGGTCCCTAGGATACTGCTCTTGTAAAACAATTGATTTCAAAAGTTTCCATTCATGGTATGATCTGTCCATCTCTATGTGAGCAGGACTACTTTCTACCTCTCCATAGTGGCCTACTAAAACCTGCAACTTTGAATTTCTCCAGGTGTCTAATTCTTCTTTACTAAGGAAAGAAATTGGTTTCAGACCAAGGCATGTGAAACAACTCACAATGTTTTCACCAGTATCTGGACATCTTTTGTTCAAATTATCAATGAGCTTTTCCAAGAACTGAGATTTAATGGAATTAAAATGCTGCTTGACTCGGTCATTGTAAGTAATTTTATGTCCCTTGAATTTTCCATGCTCAGTGTTAATTGTTTGCATAAATACTTGTGATGAAGTCACCTTCAACTTATCCATTTCCCCACTCCAGTGCTTCTCCAACTCAGATTTGCAAGCCCTAAGAGCAGGATCAATGACAGTCAAGTCTAAGTCTTTCTTCTGAAAAACTAAACAAAGCTCACACAGGGCATAACATCTATCATCATATGCAGAGTTGCTACAAATTCAAACATGGTCATCTTTTTATTAAAGTACTTGAAATAGACAGTCACAGCTGATGTATTCTTGAATATAACTGGAACTTAACTTCATTTGATACGTGCCTAATGTCAAAAGTCTTAAAGTGTTATCATCTAAAGTTGGGAAATCAATTAGAATGTTATCTTCTACATTTACCTGATTGGTAATCCTTCTTTTCCCCAAAGAGTTCTCAATGACAAAATTTTTTAGATCATTAGTTTTTTAACCTATTTAACATAATATTTGCTGTCATGCCATGATCTGTACAATTCTTTGTGGTATTTAAGCCTTGGAAATACTTATTTGAAATGGCACAACATGTTTTGATGTAATCGCCGGTGAAAGGTACCTGATTTGTAGACAATATGTGATCCAGGTACTTTCATCTTTTTATTCTAGAATTTGCAGACTCAACTACCCATCTCACTTTGGTAACCAGCCTACTAGTGTTTGCATCCTCAGTGGTCAACTGTTCCCCTCCCTTGGCATAAATGCTTGAATTTCAGCCTTTATACCCAGGTCTTCGAGAAGTTTCACTGATCTACCTGATGTATTTTTTTAAATGGGGTTTTTAGGATATTAAATAAATTCAAAAACTGCCGTTTGTTAAGACATGTTAAGCTACATAAATCATTATCAGAAAAAGAGTCTATGCAGTCAAATGAAATGCAATTTTGTGTTGATTTCAGGGCAATCTGTCTGACTTCTTCCTATAAATGTATAATAGATGTTCTCTTCATAAATGAAAATTGTCCTCAGAGTAGTTATGGTATGACATTCTCATTAAAAGAATCGAGGGTGTCGTTCAAGTGTACAGGGCAACATCTGCTATTGGAAGTAACTAAGACATTATGTTGGATATACATATCAGTTCTGAGTTTCAATAGGACATTAATCAATCTTGGACCAGCTCTTTTACACGAAAAACAATATGCATGGCTTTTTGAAACACTCCCAATGTTAATGCGGACAGAGGGTGGACTCATTAGAGAAGTAATGGCATTATGATTCAGTGTTGCAGTACTGTAGCAAGGATTATGAACAGACTGGTTTTCTACTGTTTCATATGCTGCTTGGCTACATTTAGTGCTTTTCAGCAAGAAACATGTCAGTAGATACTTAGCAATTCTTTTGTTTACTAGTCTTCGTTGATGAACTTTGATTTTCTTTGCACACAGTATAGATTTATCTGGAACCATAGTTGTATCATATGTACAATAAAGTTAAAGGGACAACAAAAAGGTTGTGCTTACTGAAGTTAATGCATTAAAATATTACAATAAAAAAAAATATAATTGAAGAGGTTCATAAAGAGGCTGCATCAGTGCGCAGCATAAAATACCTGATTACTGAGGTTAATGCAATAAGATGTAAAAATTTCAACATACCATGATAGTTGTTAATGTGATTGATGCTTTATGTTATGATAAACATATACTATTAGTGGTTACTGCAGCTATTGTGCTAAGATATGACAATTGCAACATACTATAATAGTCATAACTGAGGTTACTGCAATTAGAAGTGACAATTACAACATTTATGAGTAATACAGTAATCATACTGCTAATCACAGACATCATCCGCCGAGTGTCCATCTTTCACCAGGTGTTCTGCCCCTTAACTCGGTACACCCTCCAGACGGTGGGGTGACAGTGGTGATCAAGCACTGCCTGTCTGTAATGGCTTCCATTCTTGTTCAGAGTGTCTTAACCAGAGCCAGCTGGAAGCTTCTTCTGCTACCTTTCCAATGTTCTTCATGGCAGTCTTTCTAACTTGGCCCTTGCAAAGGTCTTCTAACTTGACAATCACAACATTTGGTAACAGAGGTTACTGGTATAAGATATACATCATCATCATCTTCCTTACAACATCTTCCTTATGAAATTCTGGAAGTATAAGTAAAAATTCTGATAGCATTTTTACTGGAAGCTCTTTCTGCTACCTTTCCAATGTTCTTCATGGTAGTCCTCTTAACTTGGCCCTTGCAAACCCAGCATTCTCCGGAGTGACTGAGCAGGGAACCTTCTGCATCCAATTTCTACAGGGAAAAAATGAGTCTTCCATCCCTTTTCCCTGCAAAGGTCCTCTAACTCCTGGTACTTTAGGTATTTCCTCTCATAAGCTTCAGCTATCTTTTGTATAATATATACATAACAATAAATATAAATATAAAATATGACAATTACAAAATATAATTACAGTGATAAATGAGGTTACTGCATTTAGAAGTAAGAATTACAACATATAAAGAACACTGAATAGTAACGTTACTGCATTATACTATGACAATCACAACATATGATAACATAGGTTACTGGTATAAGATATATATCATCTTCCTCAGAACATCTTCCCTATGAAATCCTGGATAAAAATTCTGATAGCATTTTATCAGTAATATTGAATTATCTTCACAAGTCACTTTACTTATATATTATTTATTTTGTTAAACAAAATAAGAGAGGATGAATGCAGGAACAGAATAAAACTACCACTGAAATATACTGTCATTCCAAACCAAGTTGATATACAACAATCTTCAGATGTACTAGGTTTGTGCTAATTTTTATTAAGGTTAGAAAAAGTTATTTGTAGGGTAACTTGGTTTCATAGAAACATTCAGCTTTCAGTTGATTCACTTAAAGCGATCAATTTATAGTAAAATCTGATATGCCAATTCATAATGGTATTTTCATGTGAACAAAGAAATTCTTCATATACAAAATTATTGACTGTATCTCTGCCTCTCTCCATTGGTTATTTTCCATTTTGTGTTGATAAGCTCTGAGTTGGTCATTTGAAAGGTATACCGGAAGGTCAGGAAAGAAATAGATATAACAGAGCCACTACCCTTGCAAAGTGTTAAACATTTATACAGTAGATATGAAGTAAATCAATGCATTTACCACTTGATAAATTTCATTACTATACAGAAAATATTGAATGACCAACCTGAGGTTTGCAAAAAAGGCAGGAGTATTTTCTCTTCACGTAAAGTTTGTGTTATATCTGTTTCATCTGTTTCATTCCTGAAAGGTATTAAAAACATAAAATTTAATCCTTTTGTAACTGATTTACAACATTAATATTATATACATGATAATGTTTAGACTTAAAACAACATGGTAATGTATGAATTACATTAGTAACAAAGTATGTATGTATAAGGGAAATATTTGTAAAAACGTTAATTATTGATGGAAGAATTTAATGTTTTCCTAATACACCTGAACCCCACCTTACGACCACCCCAAAATTAAGACCACCCCGCTAATACGGGCATTTTTTAAAAAATGGATGTGTCACTAGTGTGATCTTTCGACCAAATATGTCTTCATTGACCATACAACAGCTAATGCCTCTTTTTTGCACCTGTGCATAATTTCTTTCTGCACTATTCAAAGTTTTACTTGCAAAAGCTATAGGCTTCTCCTCTCCATCAGGCATGACATGCGATATCACCAAACCTAGGCCGTATGCTGAACTGTCACAGGCAACTTTGACTGGCAGTGATTGATCTTTGATTGATAACAGCTTTTTCTGAATTGCCTCAGATCTTATTCCACAAACTAGCTTGTCTCTTAATGAGTCATTTAGATTGGTGCCACAATGTTCTGATATGCGTCTTAATTCTGCTAAATAAATAGAGGATCTTGAATGAGTGCTCATTCCTTACCATTTTTATTAAACGAGTTGACTAAATAATATGACACGAGGCTCTGCCGAGTGTCATATTGTTTTTGTCAACGAGTTTAATAAAAATGGTAAAGGATGAGCACGAGTGTAAGATTCTATTTATCACATAACCGTATAAAGGACCACAGAAAATGAAACAATCTGTAGGATGACTGTCGCAGGCAACTTTGACTGGCAGTGACGGGTCATAGTGTGTAAGCACAGCGTCTGAAGTAATAACTTCTTGGATTTTGTTAAAAGCTGATTGCACCTCTGATGACCATTTGAATTTAGTATTCTTTTTCAGCAACTCATTTAATGGATGAACTATGGTTGCTATATCTTTGACAAATTTCCTGTAATAATTTGCCATTCTGAGCCATGCACACAACTGTGTTACATCCTGTAGCTTCGGTGCATTGACGATTGTGTCCATTTTGTCTTGTGATTTATGTAGACCATTTTCATATATGACATGTCCACAGTCCACATGTGTGATTTTGTCTTCAAAGAACCTACATTTTTCTAGTCTTGCGTGTAGGTTATATTCAGTCAATCGCTGCAAAACGGCTTCCAGGTTCTTGAGATGGTCTTCATCTGAGGAGCCCGTGATAACTAGGTCATCGATAATGCAGCTTGTTCCAGGTATTCCTTTCAATACTTGATCAATTGTTTGCTGCCATATCGCACTAGCCAGAGCTATGCCCATGACCAGTCTATTGTATTGATACAGCCCTTGCATTGTATTTATTGTAAGGAACTTTTTGGAGTTTTCTTCTAGCTCTAATTGGTGGTAGGCTGACCTTATGTCAAGCTCCCATTTTCAGCTGTTTGCTGTTAACTATGGACAAAATCATAATGTTATCACTGCTATTTCCGTGATTTATGTTCAGTGTAAGCACACTTAATCCACTTAATCGGTTCCCTTGACTTTTGTGCGTTTCCCACTAGCCTGGCTACTGCTTTTCTTTGCCAAGCATGCAATTTCAACATGCCCAGTTTTGTGGCAATAGTTGCACACAGCATTTTTGAAGAAACAGTCCTGTGGTAAATGATTTGATTTCCCACAGCGGTAGCACTTCCTGTTTTTCTGCAATTTTGGACCCTTGTTCACAGCCTTCTGTCCCCCTTTTTGCACTTTGTTAACTGTCTGCTTTGATTGGGCAGCACTGTGCAGCTCTTCTGCATCCTTGGCTGCAGTTTCCATTACAATTGCAATTATGTATGCTTTATCAAGCGTGAGATCTTTGATTGATAACAGCTTTTTCTGAATTGCCTCAGATCTTATTCCACAAACTAACTTGTCTCTTAATGTGTCATTTAGATTGGTGCCACAATGTTCTGATAAGCATCTTAATTCTGTTAAATAAACATGAATCTGCTCACCTTCATTCTGATCTCTGTTCAGCGAAATCTTTCTGCAATAACTGTGACTTTGGAGTAAAATGTCTACTTAATAAGTCAAATAAATCCTGTAGAGGTTTTGAAACTGGATCATCTGGTGTTGTTAAATTCCTTAATAAGCTGTAAGTTTTTGCTCCAATCAAACTTAGAAATGCTGCAACCTGTCTTTCATCTGGAATTCGATTCACCTTGATTTGCATCATGTGACTGTTCAATATCCTACAACATTGGATGCACATGTGTAGCAACCCCCTCGTAGCGCAAGTGGAATATGTGAATGCAAGCGTGACTTTGTAACTACAAGGATGCGCTATAGGGTTCGCATGATCCCAGCTTTTGGCATATTATTTGTGATAGAAACAAACTTCAAATACAACAGAGGCATACTGATAACTTTCAAACATAAACTTTAATGAGCACAATAACACATAGATCAATGAAAATGTCAAAGATAATCTATTTCGCTATATACCAGAAAATCCACTGAGTTGACATCGTCACAATATTCACTACAACACACGGACCTAAACTTTTTAAACACATACTCAAAGTAGCTACCAATATCGGTAGTTCTGGATCCGAGGAATCACAGTATTAACTTTGGTATGAACTAACTATAATGGTATAACTTCCATCATTGGTATAAACTACAAACGTATGATATAGAACTTAATTTATAACAACCACTTGGTATAACTAGAGCTTTAAGTTTGATCTACAAACACGACAGACATGAAAGGATTACCATCTTTGGTTTTGGTTCTGATTTAGTATCAAATACCAGTATCAGTGGTAGATCTACACTGAGCACTCAAAAAAGGAAAGTTGATAACTTATATTATCAGGTATAATGGTATTACCTCTTCAGGTTTCATTTTGGTATTTGATACCAAATTTGTATTTTGGTCACTAAATATATAAGCACAATTCCACTGCACACTGAATACTGAAGTATCAAACTTGAATTTAGGGCCACTATTGTATATTATACTACCAGGGTGCTGAAAAAACAAAAATTTGCCAGTCCAGACTGAATTTGAAGTTTCCGGACCGATTTCAGTAGTGAAAATTTGTTAAAAAATCGGTTCATAAACGTTCTATAGATGTTGGTCCGAAATGACAGCTTCAAATGCAAGACGCTTGTCGATATTGAAGTCGTAGCTCCGCCTTCTCATGAGGTTATTTAACATTGTTTTGTATAATATTGGATCTATTGGTACTCCCACATTAAAACCTTGATAATGAAACCACTTTTGGGACTCAAAACAATCTTTGTAATGAGTTGGTCACATTATCAGGTTGAATTATCAGGCAGTAATTGAAGGCTGGTCCAAGAATAAGCAGTCATTGTAACAAGATGGTCTTAATATTGAGGTTTTACTGTCTGCTTTTCTCTCTTTTCTTCTTCTTTCTTTTTCTCTAATTCTCTTGTTTTCTCTGCCTCTATCTTTTTCTGCTTTTCTCTCCTTTCTTCTTTATTCTTTTTCTCATATTCTTTCTTTTTCTCTAATTCTCTCTTTTTTTCTTCTTTCTTTCTCAGCTTTTCTATCCTTTCTTCTTCTTTCTTTTTCTCATCTTCTTTCTTTTTCTCTAATTCTCTTGTTTTCTCTTCATCTATCTTTCTCTGCTTTACTCTCCTTTCTTCTTCTTTCTTTTTCTCATCTTCTTTCTTTTTTTCATCTTCTTTCTTTCTATTTCATCCAATTCATATAACATAATATCTCTTAAAAAGTTCTCTTCCTGAAAATTTTTAAAATCATCTCTGTCGCTGTCACTTTCACTACTGTAGCTTAGCCTCAAATTGTCTTCCAACATCCTGTCTCCATTCTCATTTCTTTCTCTCAACTTATCTTTCTCTATTCTTTCATTCATGATATCTACACAATACAATTTCTCTGCCTTCTCGATAAATCTGTCCAAATTTCTTTCCACTTCCTTCCCTTTCCTTCCATTAATTCGATTAAACATAACATTGTCTCCTTTCAAGCTTTTACATTGATGTGGATTGTCATTCCTTCTGAATATTTTATCTCATTTCCTACATTTATACGAAATCCCACTGTGATGCTCTCTAAGATGTGACATGCATGGGTTTTTAGCCATAAAATATAAGTCTTCGCATAACTTGCATAGGAAATTCTGAAATGAGACCATTTTTTTTTGTTATTATTATCTACATATATCTCTATATATCTATATCTGTACATAAATATTTATATAAATTTATCTATTTCCAACCATCATGTGTATATGTTATTATATACCTAAAATTTGACAAAAACTAAATTTCAGTAACTATTTTCTATTTATATATCTTTTCAATTTATCACGATGAACTATTTCATTTTGTTTTTAGGTCCTATCCTTATTCGGAAAAGAACATCATTCAATTTTTCAACAACAGAACAAGGACCGACCCAGGGTTTCAAAAGTTTTGAATTTAAGCCTTTCTTTTTTATTGGATAGTGAAACCAAACAATGACTCCTGGTTTAAAATTATTGAACTTTAATTTAACATCATAATTGTTTTTCATATTTTGACCTGAGATATTCCTATTATTTATTGCCAGTTGGTAAACTGAGTCTGGTTTTTCCTCTAGTTTTCTACAAATTTGGACCTATCTGTATTTTCACTAACAATTTCTGGTTTACCAAATATCATACCAATTGGTGATCTGATTTCTCTACCAATATGTAATATTGCAGGATTATACCCTGTAAAACTTTGTACTGATTACCTATATGCCATCATGACTAAATCTAAGTGTTCATCCCAGTCCTTTTGATTGGAAGCTACATAGGGTTTTAACATGTTTATAGTTGTGGAATTATTTTTCTTAATAAAACCATTTCCTTGAGGATGAAATATTGATGAACGTGTTTTCTCTATACCTAATAACTTGCAAACTTCTAAAAATAGTTTGGATTCAGATGTTTTTCCTTGATCAGTATGACATATCAATAGACAACCCCATCTACTTATACACTTATCTACTAATACATTAGCAACAGTAGATGCTTCCAAATTTGGAATACTAAAACTTTCTGTCCATTTACTAAATGTATCACCCACTACCATTATATATCTATTTCCAATATTACTTTTTACAACGGGCCCATAAAATCTATAGCAATTCTCTCATTGGGTAAACCAACATTATATGTTTTCAGTGGTGCTTTTGACTTTTTCACAGTACCTTTCTTGGAGTTACAAACATCACAACTTTTAGACCAATTTTCAACATCTTTTCTCAAAGCATACCAGAAATACCTTTCCCTAACTTTATGTTAAGTTTTCTTAATTCCTAAATGAACACTAGTTTTGCTATCATGTAGCTGTTCCATGACCAGATTTCTATGTGACTTGGGAATAACTAAAAGTAACTTGTATGAATTACCATCTTCGCTCCCATTTTCTATATGATATGCCATTCTTTAAAACCATTGAATCAATTCTAGCCCAATAATACTTAATTTCTGGACCATATTTTGATATATCTTGCCAATTTGGACGACAACCATCAGTAATCATGTCTTTTACTTTTATTGACTTAATGTTACTATCTGCATTTTGTATCTCATTCAAATCTAAGTTATAAATGTTTGAAATAAACACATCATTTGTTTTGCTTGTACTTGGCACCTCTATCTTACTTAAATCATCATTTTTAACTGTATTTGGTATGTCTACTGAACCGATAATTACATTTTCTGGACTGGTTATATCTGTCATAGATGTACTTTCTAAATATAACGGATCAAAGTTAATATTTGTTTCCTTGGCAATATCAAGATCTAATGAAAAGTCAGTATTATGGTCATCCAGTCTACGTTCAGGTATGACCCCCTTTATAACACTACTATCATTCTCTTAACATTTGCAACTATACTGTAATGATGAAAGTTTTTCAGGCCATTGAGTACAGCCAATAGTTCTCTTCTACTTACACAATATCTTCTCTCAGTTCTGGCAAAGCATTTACTGTAATACCCTGTCACTTTCTCTTTACCATTCTGAACTTGTGATAAAACTTCACCTTGTCCTACTAATGAGGCATCACAATCTAATATGAATCTATCATTTTTTGTTGGAAAAACTAATATTGGGGCTTCTGTCAATGCTTTCTTAATTTTCATGAAGGATTTCTGACATGCTTCTGTCCAATCAAATTTTCTGCCATTCTCTGCTAATTCATGTGCAGGTTTTGCGATAGTGACAAATTGATATACATAGTTCCTGTAATAACTGGCTAAAGAGATGAAACTTCTTGCTTCGTTAGTATTTCTAGGAATTGGCCAATCTTTTATTGCTTGAATTTTCTTTGGGGAGGTACCTGCACCATTTTCATTGATTTTGTGTCCTAAAAATGTAACCTCCTTTTGAAATAGTATGCACCTCTTGGGATTCAATTTTAAATTTGCCTCTGATAATCTTTCAAATACTATCCATAATAACCCCGTAAAAACATTCTGCATGAGTCTAGTGAAGGTAGCTGGAGTATTACATAACCAGAATGGTAGTCTTCTCCATTGCCATTGTTCACCCCCAGGTATAGAAAATGCTGTTTTATGCCTATCTCTCTCATCAACACCTGCCAATACCCTGATTTCATATCTAAACAAGACCACTGTTTAGACCCCGCTAAAGCGTCTATGCTATCATCTATTCTTGGAAGTGGTTTCGAGTCCTTAATCGTGAATTCATTTTGGCCATTGTAGTCGCAACAAAATCAAATTGACCCGTCAGGTTTTGTTATAGTGACCACTGGTGCATTCCAATTATTATGACTATTAGAACATTTCTCAATAATTCCATCATTTTTCATATTAGTTATCTCGTCTTCCACCATTTTACGTTTAGCCAAGGGTATCCTATAAGGATACTTCTTAACAGTTTTAGCCATTCCGGTATCAATCCTATGTTTTACAAGAGAAGTATGACCAATAACACTTGAATTCTTACTCAAACAATTTGATATTTAATTAAAAATGTCTTAAGTACAGCAGTTTGCTGAGCATTCAAATTTTCGGCTGATTTAATAAACATATCACTCAAATGATCTGGTAATTTATCATCATCCACCTCAGGTATCCCCATCAATACTATTTACAGCATTAATTGATTCAGTCTGAGACTTACTACTCAAATTTGTGCCAACTGCTTCAACACTTTCCAAAACACCAGTCGTAGTACCTTTAAATACCTTGACGTCTTTATCTGAGAAATTAGCTATTCTAAGTGGAACAATACCAGATTTTGGATCAACTAAAACTTTAGCCAACATTAATCCTGTTCATTCAGCAGAACTATTACAACCCTGTACTGTAGCCAACTTTTCCTTATCTATATGGTCATTTAAGTTCCCTGCTACCACTATCTCAGAATTTGCTTTGAGTACAGTATCTTCAAAAATAGAAACTCTACAACATTTGAACTGAGTATTTTTCTTCAAATAACAAGGTACTTTCTCACCATTCTCCAAAATGTGATTTTTACTAATGATCAAGTCACACTCATTGGCTCTCATAAAATGTATATCAATAATTCCATTTTGAACAACGTGTGAAATCAATACTTCATGTTTGAAACTATGTCCACTTAAACTAATATCAACAACAGCCTTCCCTATAAATGGTCTTTGTTCCCCAGTAACAGTACAAAGTAAAATTCCATGTTTTGTCTCAGACTCAAAAACTGCATTATTTATTATTGTGACACTAACCCCTGAATCACATAAGCATGACACTAAATTACCATTAATCAATACATCACAAAAATATCCATTCTCGCTACCTATACTATGTATCGGACCTTATCGTATCTAATTTGGTCTTGTTGCAGCCCTCCAACTTGACCTGTCTTTGTTTCCTGAGTTATTGTATTGACCCCGTAATGTTCTATCAGTACTTTGATTTGTAGAATTCTTTGGTCTGTAATTATTATATCTGTTCTGTTGAGTATTTGGTGTAAATCTGTTGTTGTAAGTTCCATGACTACTATTTCTTGTATTGTTGTTGTTATTGTTGTTCTGATTATAATACCTGTTGGCATTATTGTATCTATCATTTGCGTTATTATATCTTTGTCTAGGTTGGAAATTATTGTTGTATCTAGATTGATCTGTTCTTGTACTTGTTTGATTATATTGGGAAAATAACCTGTTAGATGTGTTCTGTGTAGAATCTATTTTCTGAACCTTTTCTGTCAACGTGTCTATTTTTCTCATCATCTATATTGTTTTGAGAATTATTTGATTTATTTCCCTGAGAAACTACATGTACTGACTGTAACCTTTGCTTATCAACTAATCTTTGTGTATCTAGTTGGACAACACTAGTTTCAGTCCCTGCTATAGATTTTGGACAGCATTCTCTCAGTCTTAATCTTATCTCAGAATTATGTAAACTATCAACAAATGCATCTAAAGCTAATATTTCCATCAAGTCTGAGCTAATATCAGCATAAGCCTGATGTGTTAACTTTCTGATCTGTTGAGCAAGTTCCGCAATTGACTGGCCAGGCTGTCGAACCACTGACTTTAAATTTGATCTGAATATTTCAGCTTTATTTCTTGTTCCATATCTTTTTCTAAGAATTCCTACCAAACTATCTAATCTCTCTCTCTCTCATTTCGTTCCTCTAATAATGATCTAGCGCTACCAGTCAAGCTACTTGCAAGATACAGGGCTTTATTCGAATCAGACCATCCATTAAGTTCAGACACTATATT
Organism: Lutraria rhynchaena; assembly: GCA_008271625.1. NCBI lineage: Eukaryota > Metazoa > Mollusca > Bivalvia > Venerida > Mactridae > Lutraria > Lutraria rhynchaena. The sequence goes on from VIBL01000030.1 coordinate 2,674,880, forward strand.
GAATTGAGTTAAATATTCGCTAACATCTGAAGTTCCATCATATGGCTGTGGCTTAAGTTTCAAATGAGAACCATTATTAATGTCATTCATATTATAATTGGTATTGCTATTTAAATTCATCCTAGACTGAGAATGATGGGGATGAATGGACACCTCATCATCTATAACATGCCCACTAGACCCCTCATATGGCAGATTTCTAATCTTTACTTCTAGATTGTTAATTTTCCCTTGTAAATCAATATTCAAATTACATATGGTTGTACTCATTGTTTGCATCATATCTACCATATCAGACAATTTCTTTTCTATGTTATTAGGAGACTCAAAATAAGCATTATTTTCAATTTCAACCCTATCAACAGAATTCTTAACTAAATCAATATTTTCATTCATTCAGGACATTTTGGTCAATATATCTTTCATATAATAATAAGGGCAATCTCTAAAACAATCTCAAATATGCATCTATAAATTCAGTTGGTGCAATGTTATAATTTAGTTCTATCCTGTAATCAAAATCCATTAACACACTAGATATGGGCTAGTTAAAAAACTGGCAGGTAAAGTGAAAAAAATGATGAAAAATAAATAAAAAACATGAGCATGGGTCATAATTTTATGTTGTATAGTCATTCAAGTTTTCAAAATCATTCAGGTGCTAATCATTCATAACATATTATCATTTTTTCAAAGCTTTATTGTTCAATAACAAGCAAAAAAAGTGAAACTGACAGCCAGATCTATTTACCCACTTACAAACACTTGTATGTTATTTTAGTGATTTAATAGTTGATTTCTGTTAGAAAACATGTTTATGTATTCAAAATAAGTGCTTAAGAGCTATAAATATACGACTAAATTGGAAAATTTCAAATATTCACAATGTTTTACTTCAAGATTTCACTTCTACTGTGGTTTAAATTCATTGTATGGATACAGCAGTACATAGAAATATTAAGAATCACACATTGTGGTAGTTTGAAGGATGTTAATTAACAACAAAGCAAGCTTTTGTACATTCTAACAAAAAACCTTGATGGAACGCATCAAAAAGTGCTCCTGAATTTCATAAAAAAATGTCACACTCCTGACACGGGTAATATTCTGTCTTAAATCAAAATCAAACATGAATATTCACTAACAGTCAAAATCAAGTTAACAATCTGACAACTGACAACAACAAATAAAACATTTTCAGCAATTGTAACTCCAAAAAGACATAATTTGCCATATTTACTCTAACAACAAAGAAACTCGGACTTGAATTGTCACCAAAATTTGTTTGTGTACCTTAAAGAAATCTTATAATAATTATTATTTCATGTGCTTGTAATGCTTCATCCAATATAATGAATGGTGTTGACGAATGAAAGTTACAAATGAATTGAGCTAAGAAGCTTTCCCTAAAAATATGCATTTTCTGTCACACTCCTGACATATCTGATACACTTCTCGGTTCAAGATCATACATTAATATATAATGTACACTGGCAGTCTAATTATAGTTAACAATTCTCAACAAGTTCTCAACAACAAATAAAACATTTTAACAACTTTTTAACTTCATAACAGCTGACTACATTTACACTGCACAGTATGGAACCATGGAAGTTATTTATTTCTAGTGTATCTTGGGCATAAAATTAATGTTATTAACTTTGTTTTGAGTCTTTTTGAATTCTAAATTAAAGATACTGAATGTTGTTTCCAAAAAAGTTCCAACTGGCAAAAACTAAGAAGCTTTCTCTGAATATGGTACTGTCTGTCACACTCCTGACATTCACATGTATGCCACATGCTTATTAACTGTTCATTGGTGTCACTGATGATCTTTACACATGATCAAAACATGACGTCTGCTTCCAGGAAAAGACATAGAGGATTATACATGCATGCTGTAATTGACAGCAATTTGTAATATACATAAAATGTCACTCTCCTGACCAAATTAAGTCACTTAAAAATATATTCACAATAAAGATGATTTTAATGTTATAACTTGGACTAGATACGTGCTACTTAATATTGTATTATAAAATTCCTTTAATGGCTAACTGTTAAAGGACCCATAACCTTTTACAGAAAAAATATACATTTTCTGTTAGCTTTTTTTTTGAAGACCATACATTAATTTTTTACATACAACTGGGTTAGTTAAAGCACTAGATGTCAAATTTTAGCATTAGATGAAGCCCGAGAAATACAGCTTTCACTGAAATAAAATAACATTGTGTCTGTCATTCAGCATTTTTAGATTAGATTGTCTGAACAAACAGGATTTTTATAATTGTCACACCTTTTTGTCACACTCCTGACATTTTTGGTCCATTAATTTAGTATATGTTTTAAACCGATGGTTCAGTTTTGACGAAACTTCACAAAATGTTAGAAATGTAAGTCAAAATAAAGTACAATAACTATATAATGTATAATTATGAATCTAACTTTAACCCTAACCCTAGTTGCTTTTGGTTTTATTATGAATTTAACCCTAACCCTAGTTGCTTTTCTTTTCATTAAGATCCTAACCCTAGTTGCTTTTGGTTTTATTAAGATGCTAGAAATGACTGTCTGCTGCAGAATTTCACCGCGTCAGCATTTTGCGACAAATGTTTGTTTCTTATTTCTTCCTTAAGCATTGATAGTACAGGTCTGAAATTGTGAAAAAAAATCTAGAAATGACAGTCTGTGATGAAGTTTTCTTTTTTTGATGCTGTTTCACCAAAATATACTTCTTGAACGAGTTGTCAAACATGCGCATGCATACACGCACGCACACACACACACACACAAACACAATCCACCCGCATGGCATCTTCAGATCGAGTGTCTTGGCCTCTTCAATAGTTTAGGTGAAGTGGCTGTGGTCGCAATTAGGCCCAAAATGAAGTGATCTTACACATACGTACGCCCTCATATAGCATATATGCATATTCCGGCAATTATTTATGCGTACCCATTTTGCACGATATCAAATACAGCAATATCATGCACGAAACGAATTTCGGCGGCTAACTGTGCATACGTTCAAATCGCATGTGACTACAATATTACAATGATACAATCTTAGAATTTCTTTTTGTTTTCCCTGCGCCTTTCCATTAATATGAGGTATTGCTTGGTTGTCTATTTAGACAAATGGATTTTCCAGAAACTTGAATTGAAAACCCTATGAATTTCAGTCTTGTTTTAAAGCAAATTATCCATATTTCTTGATTGAAACATAAGAGAAGTGGTGTTATATTAATTATATAAAACAAGATTGGGTGCTTTTTTTTCTTTAAATTTTACACTGAATTATGCCATTTAAAAATTATGAAGAATTGAAAACAATTTTGCTCACTGGCAAGTAATTGTTTAATCTTATTTAATAAGGTTTTGGACTATAAAAGTTTTGCAAAAATAGTCCACAGGATTGTCTTTTCATGCATATTGAAACTCCAATGGAAAAGATGAATATTAATTGATTAGGGCATGGAACCTTCTGACGAACGTTGCCAAATCTGCAACGATTGGAAGTTATGTTGAAACACAAACATTGAATCCAAAAATTTTATTAATGACAGAATCTACTTCTTTGACCTGGAAAACTGGGAATGGTTGTGGGATGACATATTCAGTGATTTGTCTGGCGAGTTAAAAAGGAACACTATAAAATGAAAATGCATGGAAACATTTGTGGATGAAGAAAACACGAACACATTGAAAAAATAAAATGCAGTATTTGAATATATGTTTTTTTTGTATTTTATGACTAGGATTGTAATAGTTTAAATTTAAATCAAGAGGTTAGACAAAAAAAAATACCTACGTACAAACCCATCCCAAAAAGTATGGGTCGGTAGTGGCAAACAGACAATTTTAAGGGTGGCCTCATGTCTACAATGTATGTCATAGTGTATGTTTTATTGTTTAAATATGTAACTTTGTTGCTTTGCATGTTGGTATTAAAGTAAACATTGCTTTTGTATTTTTCTGTTATTAACTTTTTGAGAGTAAATGAACCTCTCTGACAGTAAGTGAATTTTGATTCGATCTAGTTTTACTTTTTTATTCTTTTTTGTTTGGATAACTGATGTCCTAAACGAAGAATTTGTTGTGATAGGTTTGGTTCATGTTTCCGGAGCTTTGAGTGCTTTGATTTCAGTCGTTCAGATTTGTCTCCCTTGTAGAATCACGTGCTTGGCATTTCTTCATACGTGGGTGTACGGAACTTGAATTTTCTCCTGTTTTTTGAGCTTCTACCACGTAAGTGTTGGTTCTTGTTGATTCCATGTAATGCACTTGAAGGAAAATTAATTTCTGACAGTCGTTATTTGTGTTGTCACTGCTAGTCATGTGAATGTCATATGTTTTCGCGAATTTGCGATATTTGTGCCCTTGTGGTTTGCTTGAAGGTTATTCCAGCTCATCATTTTATACTACCAGTAACAAAAGGTATACACAAATATTTTATTATCAAATGAATAAATAACGTGTTGTGTGTACTGGATAGTCATTTCAGGCTTCTCGAAACTGCTGGAATACTGCCTGACATTTGGTCAGGCAAAGTTCGGATACCTGTCTGACCAAATGGAAATTTGTCTGATCGAATATATGTTTTAAATAAGGGATAAATGCTGTAAATCGTCCCTGACTGCTGGACATCTGGTCCGGTATTTGCCGAAAAGTTATTGGACCTGCTTGCAAATTGCCTGACATGTTCAACGGTCTGGCAACTTTCGGGAAGTCTGTCATTTAATGCTTTCCAGCCAGGCTCTCAGATCATACTTGGGGTTTACATGACTGGTATGTGTGTATTTTAGTTATTCTTGAACGATTTCACAAACTTGGGTGACTATTTTTTGTCCTTCAATTACTTGTATGTTTCTATGTGGTGTGGCTTTGGGGAATTTTTTTTTCTATCTGTCCTTTCTTATCTTATAGAAACAAAAGCGTTACTCTCTAAACAGAACACATTTCTTCCACTACCAATGAACTCTCATTCTTAAAATATTTTTCTGAGCATATTTATGGCTGTTTTGCGCCATGCCTATTATATTTAATAGCAACCCCAGCTGAATTTTCATCTTTCATAAATTTCATTTTATGTGACACAGTGTGAAAGGCCTATGATTGCCATTTATGGAACAGTTTATTATAATTTAAAGGAAACAAAGTGAAAGTGTATTTATGATGAAAATATATTTATTACCATATTTTAATTCCATTAACACACTAGATATGGTAAATATAAAACAATGAAAAATAGAAATATATGTCAAAATAAAGTTCAAAAACATTGAACTTTACAACATCCCTCCTGTGCATGTTAAGTCTTTGCTTCTATTTCTGAATTCCTGATCAGATCATTAAAACTAGGCCCAGAATTTTTATCTTCAATTTTTCATTTTTTAGTACATTAACAAACATTTTTTATGTCCTCCTCCAAACTTGTGTCTTTCCTGGTATGAACATTCCTCCCCCTACCTTTGACTAAGGTGTTGTATACATCATGCATGATGCCTCCCAGTCCTCCTCCTGGTTTTCCATGTTGGCTTAGTGAATCAGCGATGTACTTCCCTCCTCAGTCTTTATGCTGTTTGAAAATCAGTAAGACCTGAGCATTTTTGTACATCAGGTCTATTTGAAATGTCCATTGATATTTAACTAACAACATTGTTTTAAGTGTTGAGCAGTAAAGATTAATTGTGATCTTGATTTGTGGTGTTAAACATCAACATACTTGTTACACAATAACAAATATTCTTGGTACGTGCAGGTTTTTGAGTGCAAGTAATTGCCGACATGAGATCCAATCTAGGGTCTCCGCTGCCATTTGCCAGTTTCGCAAATAGTGAAAGATAATCTGCTAGTGGCAAAAAAATCACTTAAGCATACTTTTTTGTATCCCAGACCCTCCCCTCCTTTCTGGGCTCTTATGGTATACTGGTATTTCTATTGCTGTAGTACTGAAATGATCAATCAGGATTGTTTACATCAACTTAAATGTAAGACAAGAACATAAATACAGAATTTCGAAATTTTTAAAACAACCTTGTCAGTGCTCACACAATGCTTTTTATCGATATTGAAATAATGTAAATGCAATGCAAGGTGTGCAGTGTGATTTTTTTTGATAGATGAACAGTTTTTGCCCAAAAATTAGAAAACTGTATTTTTCTGCAAAATTTTGTGCTTCAAAATAGTTTTCTCGTTTTTGGGCTAGAACTGTTATTCTGTCAAAAAAAAACGTTACTTGATTATTTGGTTGTTATTTGGTACTTGTTATGTTCATTTAGTTAAACACTCTCTCTATCCTCTGTCATGTCCACATCAAATTTTACACAGGTCATGGGATATTCAGTATTTTACCTGTAATCATTCTGTCTACACAAAAAAGTTGTGTTTAGTTTAAAATGGTTGAATGCTTTCCTGCCACTCCTTTTGTCAATAGGTTTTTAGCATGAAATTCTCATGTTTTTTGAAAATGTGAACACTGGTATTTGAGGAGAACCAGTTTTTCCAGCAGGTTGTTAACTCACTGGCACATGGTAGGCAGATATTTGAACTCTTTTCAGAGTTTTAGTCATTTTTATATCTAAGTAATGAAATTATATTGTTGACCAAGGTATGTTAGTTTTTACAGCTTTATTATACATTCTTCTCTAAAATAGGACTTTGCTCTTTGCTCTGGATATTTTCAATATGTTTTTCATCTCTTCATTATAACTATATTGTTGAATTATTGTTGAATGATGAATTTTTATCTGCTGATTTCATTGTTAGGATATTGATGAATTATTGTTGAATGGTGAATTCTTATCTGTTGATTTCATTGTTAGGATATTGCGAATTAATGTCATCTCAATACTAGTACTAAAAAATTCAATATGAATATTTTGTGTGGTTAATTTAAATCAGTTGAATACTCTAATATCATGCATGGTATAATTTGTAACTTATATTTTTTATGCCCCCCCCCCAATGGATTTGGACTTACAATATTTTACATCATAATGATTGTTGATATTTGTAATGGTTTGAATGTGTGTAGTTCCTGGGTTTTGTGTGACCCTTTGATGGTCCCCTTTTCTATATTTACTATCTCAGGCAGTCAATACACTAAACTCTCCATATTATCCCAGTTATAATCAGTATTGATTGATCGGGAGTATCATGTAGATGTAGATTAAGATGAGTATCTTGATTTTGTGACATACATCAGTAAATTTGTTAACACCACATTTGTGTGCTTATTATCTTAATAGAAGGACTATTTAAATGGGTATATTGCTAAATCCTTAGTTTTCATAGTAACAAAGTCATGTTTAGGTTCAAACTGAACAGCATTCTGTGTTAATTAAGAGGATGGTCTGTATTTTAAGATTTGATCAATAATTAAGGATTAATTACAGATTAGGGTATTTTTATTAGTTGTTTACGTGTTTGTCAAAACAATGAGTCATCACAAACTAATTAATTAATTCAATTAGGTAGAGCTTGTCAGTTCCAGATCAGTCTAAGACTTGTCAGTCATTGAAACTGCTCTGAAAAGCATCTTGACCAGGGCTTATCAGCCAATCACAAAGTAACAAAAGTTTTGGTTGTTGACTGATCAAAGACAGTATTTGTTGGTATATAATAGTTTGCAACTGCTCTTTTAATCACCCTGCAACTGAATTTTGGATCTGAACTTTGAACTGGTCAGTACTTATTATTTGTACTTAATATGGTTTAGACATTTTTTTCTTTTCTTTGTTGATGTTCTATTTTAGATACTTAGAGGATTCTGATCACATCAATTCTTGATACTTAGAATATTTTGGGAAGGATATTTTGAGACTTTGTTGATTGACACTTTAATACTTCATTTGACACTTTAATTCTTCATTTGACACTTTTATACTTCATTTATTTGACACTTTGATACTTAGTTTATTTTTGGATTTAATTAAATTATTTCAGAAATCACATGCATATCAGTGAATTTCATTTTATTAATTAAACAAAATTAATCATGCTGATTCTAATGATTGTTGCATTGATTTTGAATCTTTAACCATCTTGTTTTTCATATATATGATTGGATTAGCAACTTACCTTCATTTATATTTCAACCAGACTTCTGATTGCTGCTGCAGGGTCTGTAACAAGTTGGGTGTTTGGTATAAGGATTACAATAACACAAATAATAAGATATAGATGTTTATTGGTAGAGTGTCTAGTAGAGAGTGATGAGTACAGAGTATTTACTGTATATAAACATGTCAATAACAGCAATCCATGCATTACTATAGGTTAACAGGTTAGAGGCAACATGGGTTGTCTCCTAAAATACAGCAGGGTCCTTTTGTATACAAAGAAAGATTCAATGATGAATACAGTGTCTGAGCAATACTGCTAGGAATTAATTCACATGAGATTTCTTATTTCATAAATTCTATGAATCTAGTTGTTAGTCTTCTATTTTGGTCAGTTTAGATACAATCAGGTATTCTCAATACAAACAATTAACTAAGAACAAAATATGTCTCTGAAAACAAAAATGTTAACAATGGAAACAACATCTAGATATTTATCACTTAATATAATATTACAGTGAGAGTTTCTGAGGTATTTTGACACTACGACCTGATCTTGTTTTATAAGGGACAGGTGTTTCTGAATGAGAAGCCTGGGAATGATCATTACTGTGAGTATAAGCAGATGCTTCGGGACTTTGATAACAGGATTTCTGTGATTTTATCTCTGATCTGTGTTCAGGCCTAATGTCAGTTTGTTTATTTGGAGAGTCGTGATTAATTGACTGTTTATTTTCAAAACTGGACGCTGGTGGGAGTTTTGATTGATCAGTAGGAAATGGCTGTTCATTAGATTTCAATAGATGCCTTCTATTTCGTCTGTAAGACGCAACATTTTCTGTACAAACAATATATGATCTATCATTTAAGATTTTAGTAACAACAGCTGGTTTCCAAACCTTTCCTTGCCTAATTCTCACACCTCCTTTATCCAAGAATGTTAATGGCTTTGCTGTCTTATCAAAGTTTAATTTAGATTTTAGCTTTGTAGCTAACATCTTATCATGAATAATTTTTTTATTCTGAACTTTTGGGTTAAGTTGACTTGAGATTAAAGGTAATGTAGACCGTAACTGTATGTAGACCATAACTGTCGGCTCATTAACAGTTGGGATGGAGATTTACCACAAGATAACGGTGTATTACGGTGTATTACGATGTATTACGGTGTATTACGATACTCAAGTAGAGCCAGGTAGGGATCATTTCCTGATTGCTTTGATTTAGTGAATATGGCCTTAATTGTTTTCACGGTAATTTCTGCAAGACCCGTTCCCTGAGGCATGACCTGGGGATGACGTAACATGAGCAAAATCATACTGTCTTGAGAATGATTTAAATTCCTCTGAACTGTATTGAGGACCATTATCACTATGTACCGTTTCTGGTATACCATGTCTGCTAAAATAACCTTTCAATTTATCAATTACTGTGTGTGACCGTGTATTAGTCAGCAAACTGACTTCAAAATATTTACTGTATGCGTCAACTAACAGGACATAATCTAAGTTATTCCAGTGAAACAAATCAGTAGCACAGCTTTGCCATGGCCTTTCTGGAATTTTGTTTGGAACTAATGGTTCCTTTGTATTTGAAAACCTACGTTCAATACAAATTGGGCATTTTTGAACAACTGATTTAATATCTGACCACATGTTAGGCCAAAACAATACTTCTCGTGCACGCTGTGTGCATTTTTCGATACCTAAATGAGATGAGTATCATGAATTTTCTCTAACATAAGAGGTCGGATTGATTCTGGGATCAAAATTTTCGTACCCTTTAAGATGATACCATCAACTACAGAAAGTTCATCTCTGTAGTTCCAGAATATAAGTAGTGGCTTTTGACGATCTGTCCAGTTATTTGACCATCCGTCGGATATAACCTGTATCAACAGTTGCAACAGTGGGTCTGCTTTTGTCTCGCGTCTAATTAAATCCATTTTCTGGTCACTAACTGGTAAGCTTGACATAACTGCATGAACCTGAGTGTCTAGACTGTCAGTTAAGTCAGTGTGTATGTCTGGTAGATACTTACAAGATAAAGCATCAGTTACTGGTATGTCTTTGCCTGAGCAAAACTGAGCCAATACCTGACCAGGGCATTGTGTGATAATGCTCTTTACTTTCAAATGCAACATTTTGGGCTGAATCCCAAACAAATTCACTATCCTTTGACAGAAGCTGTCGCAAACGAGTTGTAATTTCTGATAAATTTGGGGCGAACTTCTGTAGGTACGTAACCATACCAAGTACAGTTTGAAGTTCTGCCTTAGATGTCAGGGCTGGCATTTCTTTAATAGCTTTAACCTTAGTAGGGTCCATTTTCAAGCCCTCTGATGTAAGCAAGTGACCAAAGAATGGTATTCCTGTTTTACTGACTTCTGTCTTGTCAACGTTAAGTCTTATACGCATGTATAACCATACGCTTCCTTTTACACTCGCTTGCTTGTGTGAGATCTTCTTCAGTTACTTATTTTCTTGTATAAACAACAACACCTATTTGTTTCTTTTAACATTTCACTTATGTCTTGATTTATTCTTTATGTAACTATAACATGTATATGTCCATAACTTTCACAAACTTGCATCTAACTTCTTTTCTTTCCAATTCAAAACTCTCCCCATCTATCTACCTATCCTTTTTTTATATCCTTCGTTCATTAGATTCACCCTCAATATCATACCACACCCATTCAAACTATTATATCACCTTTCCACCAATCATCAACTTTCATTCAAATTTTCTATCTGTCCATCTTAATTATTTATTACTTATATTCCTATCAATTTAGACCAAAGATCAAAGATAATCAAAATTACATATCATGTTGTGAGACTGCACAGTGTAAAATATAATACTAATGTGTGACCTACTTATCAATAAAGGAACCACCTTTTATCAAAGATACAAATTAAGCAACCAGACCAAAACTAATACATGTAACATTTCCATATGGTAAATTAATGAAACACTTCAACATCATAAACTTATCTTAAACAAATTTGTACACTGTATAACTAATTTTTACCATTCTGTCATACATGTTTTGGCATCATAACATTAGCTTTTCTATGTTTCGTCATGAGTGGCCTGGTCTTTACCATAAACCACTATGTCATCAACAATGGTTTTAACTCCTGGGAGGTTTTCTAAGCACTGATCCATCTGCTGCTGAAACAGATCATTGGCATTCTTAAGTCTAAATGGTAACCTTAAGAATCTATATCTACCAAATGGGCTGTTGAATGTAGTCAAGTGTGATGACTTTTCTGTCAGTTTGATTGACCAGTAACCACTACGTGCATCAAACTTTGAAAACACCGTAGCTTTACTTAAGTCCGGCAGTATGTCCTCTAATGTCTTTTTAGGGTAGTGAGGTCTGTTAATAGCCTCATTCAAGTCTTTCGGATCAAGGCAAATTCTTAATGTGCCGTCTGCTTTCTCTACAGTGACCAAACTGTTTACCCTGTCTGTCGGTTCAGTGACCTTAGATATGACATTCATATTTTCCATTCGGTCAAGCTCAGTCTTGAGTTTGTCGGTTATGGCTATTGGGACTCTACGTGGGGGATGTATCGTTGGTGTAACGTTGTTATGACCTGTATGTCACACTCCCCTGGCAGTTGTCCAATACCAGTAAAGACATCTTGATACTTTTTCACCAAAGTATCTTTAGTGATAGGCGTTCTTGTATTCATTGACAAAACTAATTTAATCAAATTTAATTTCAGGCATGTTTGCAATCCTAATATTGGGCTTGAATCTGTGCTTACAACATAAAATTGTTCATTTGATATTTTATCATTGTACAGACAAGGCAATCTTACAACACCATCAATTTCTAATGCTTGGCCATTGTATGCAGTAAGACGTGTAGTAGTAGGCATCAAAGGGGTAACACATTTACTTGTGATGGTGGAATACATTGACCTGGGTTAGACATTAATCTGGGCACCAGTGTCAATCTTTATATCAATTATATGATTGTTAATTGATAATTTGGCAAATGCCTGATTGGAGGGCGGGTCATGTTGTATGGTATTAACATACAGGTTGGAAGATAATTGGGGTATAAGATCAGTCTGATCATCATCTGTTACATCATGAACTCTGTTTTGAATTTTCTTCTTGCACACTGTAGCAAAGTGATTCATTTTAAAGCAAAAGTTACACTTTTTTCCATTAGCTGGGCATTTTCCATGTCCGTGTGTCCGTCTACAATTTTTGCATTTGTCTTCAGTGTCTTTTTTTCGCCTGTCTTGATTTCTCCTGTGTTTTCGCTGGACTCCATTCACTGAATGATTTTCATGTTCCACCATGGCCTTAGACTGGTGTTGGCTGAGTTTGTGCGTCCTCACGATATCTAGACATTTTGTCAGAGACAACGACAAGCCTTCACTTATAAGTTTCTCTCGTATCTAGCTTGACTGGATACCAAACATGATGTGATCCCGGATATGTTCCTCATGTGTCCGGCATGTAACCACAATCTTTGAGCAGTAATTTCAGTTCAGTGACAAACTGCTCAAAGGACTCTCCCTGTAGCTGAATCCTTGATTTAAACATGTATCGATTATCAATCAGGTTGGTCTGCAGTTTACAATACTTCTCAATTCCTTGGAAGTAAGTGTCCAATTTGACCTTGCTTTCCTCATTTATATCCCAAGTTGAAAATATTTCTCTACCTTTTTCCCCAATCCAAATCATGAAGTAATTACACTTTACTCCTTCAGGTTTTTTATCCAATGGCCCACCAAACATAAATTGGGCATGTTCTTTAAACTTTTGAATGCAGAAGCTAAATCCTTGGAATCCCAGTCCATTCTTGGGCTTTGTGCTGAATTTAATTCCATTTTAAAGAATTATCAATTTACTTTTTTACAGTAAATACAATGTCCAAAGAATTTTCTTAGGATTAATTAAATCCTTCAATGGTAATATTAATGTAATCCATTTAATGAAGATTAAACTTTTACTTCTGACTCCATGTAACAAGTTGGGTGTTTGGTATAAGGATTACAATAACACAAGTAATAAGATATGGATGTTTATTGGTATAAGGATTAAAATAACACAAATAATAAGATATAGATGTTTATTGGTAGAGTGTCTATCAGAGAGTGATGAGTAAAGAGTATTTACAGTATATAAACATGTCAATAACAACAATCCATGCATTACTATAGGTTAACAGGTTAGAGGCAACATGGGTTGTCTCCCATAACACAACAGGGTCCTTTTCAAGTTTCGAGTTTAAGTTTTCCTCCTCAGTAAGGGTTTTTTTAAATAAGGAATATCTGTTATAATTTGCAAAGTATAATTTTTGTTATAAAAATTGTTCTATAAAATTGTTTTTAAATTTTGTTCTTTATTTTTGTTCTCCATTTTTTTTTTGTTCCTCAATCATCAATAAGGATTAACAGAGCAAACAGGCTGGATATTAAAACATACTTTAAACTAGTTGTTCTTTTTTTATATTGTAATTGTTGTATTCCGTAAGATTGGTGCGATATAGCCTAGTTAGTGTTAAAAGCACTGTAAAACACCAATCATAACTGTCATAACTTCTATAAGAGAGACAACACTGCATTGTTTAATTATATCTTTAATATACTTAATAAACATGTAGACCCAAGCGCATCTATAACAAAACTGAATACACACTGTCTTAGAGTATTAGAGAGGCTATTGTCTACACCCCATAGGTGTGGTTTAAATGTCTATCATATAAGATATAACAATAACAATTATTCCATAAGCACTAAGGGTTCTAACCCCAAATTCCAGTGGTGTCGGTCCCTGACGAATAGAGTGCTACCGCAATTATCACTATCTTTAAGACAGAAAACCCATGGGTGACCCGGTGGATGACGGGCACATTAAAGCGGGATACACCACAAATGCATGCTAATGGTTGACTATGTACAAGATTATAACTAAGATATCTGCGCTATTGTGTCCTCAAAGATTATGTTTTGATTTCTGACGCTATGAAGATCATGTTCAGCATTAAGTGGACCTGTGGCTTCACCATTACCCATGGCAACAAAACAACCTAGTTTTTAGCTTGTCAGTTTGAAGAAAAAGTTGAGCTAGTATGATTGCTGCGTCGTTGTAGTCATTGTTGTGCAAAACCTTTAATGTAGCCCATTACTCAAACACTTACAAGATTCAACACAACATTTGGTGTACTTGATTATCATGACCATGGGCATTATTCTGAAAGCTAAATTTTTTTTAATTATGTCCCCTTTTAACTTAGAATTTTCAAAATTGCTAATTAAACAGAATGATGTAAAGCAGATGAGTGTTGGTTTTGCTCTGTGGAGCTCTTATTAATGAAGAAGGCTTTTATACTGTGATGTAGATAAAAACAAGATGATATGTACTCAAGATCAGAGTACTAGTAGGACATGTAAGATACAACATCAGATAGTAGTTTTATTATAAGGTAAAAGATTTCCTAAATCTGAAAACTGTTGATGCCATTGCCTAAAAAATGCAAAGTGAATTTGCTGCTTGGTCAAATATCAACCCTGATAAACTTGGATAAGTCTATCTGCATTTAGTTTGTTTGGTGACTGATTTTTGGTATTTATGATTTATAATCACAGCTTCAGTGTGAATTTTATATGTTCAAAAGAGAACTGTCTAAAATTTGTTTTGTTTTTACTGTTTGTTTACTTTTATCCAATCTCTTTCTATTTATATTTCAGATTGACCTCAAAAACTATTTAGCAGAATCAAGAAAATATTATGACCTTGATGGTAAGTAAATCCTTTGTTTTATGATCAGAATTTTGGTGAGTTTATATTGACTTAAGACTTGAATTATGTAGAAAAGTCGTTAATTAGTTCATGATTGATATCTTTGTGGACATTGCTAGCTGACGGTATTGAAACCATAATTATAAAACCTTTAAGATTTATTTTAAAAAAACATGGGGTTTGAGGCCTGGAACAAAATTATTCTTAGTTACTCATAATAATTTTAAGCCAGAAAACCAATGATTATTTCTGACTTGAATCTTACATTCAAAACTGTTGTTAATTCAGTGTTGTTGATAACATTCAGCCTTCATATTGTTGTTTAGTCTTGAAAATGGATAATTGACGATCAAAATTTAAAGCCAGAAACTAACAGTTGTAACCCCGGTATCAGAGTAACTCTTGGAAATTATTTTCAAAATTTACGTAAAATTATTTCTATTATTCTATTCAGAGGGATTTGAGTACTACAGACAGGCCACTAGAAATTATATTGACAAGTTCACAATATGCATATGAAAGTGCTTATTTTACTACAAAATTGACAGTAGGAAAAACATTGAAATGACTTCAAATTGTCAGCAGCACAAAGTTGAAACTTCACACTTTGACACTGGATGGCATCAGATATCAGTGGCCTGAAAGAATAAGATATGGTATGTATAAGTTTGATTTTATTAAAGCCTAAACATTTTGACATTCTAATACATGATAAAATGGTAAAAAAGGTTCAGGGTGAGCTGTTAGGATGGGTAGGTGGATACTCCAGCACCAGTCGTCTGGTGTCAGCAATGGTCCTCTTGGAAACTACTGGTCAGATTTACTTCAGATATGCTATGTAGAATCCTTTTGACGTTCTAACTGCATTTTTGGCTCACCAGAACAGAAGGTTCAGGGTGAGCTGTTAGGATGGGTGGTTGGATGCTCCGGCGTCCGTTGTCTGGCATCAACAATGGTCTTCTCATGCAGTGGGTGTCAACAATTGATTTCCTCCAGACAACTTTTGTTTCAATGGACAGATTTTCACTAAATTTTATGTATAGTATGCTTACATAAAGACCTGCCTTGGGATTGTATTTGTTGGTCCAAGGTCAAAGATCAAGGTCACTGTTAACACAAAACTTTAAAGTTTGCACATGTTATATTCTGTGCGCAATTTCTCCTGTATTTCTCAAGGGATTTCAATGAAACTTTCACAAAACTATTTCAGCAAGTACCCCAGTGTAAATACTCAGTGTATATACTCAGCGTGTATACTCAGTGTATATACTCCGGGTTTTGTGATTTGGTTATTTTGGGCAGAATTATGGCCCTTTGTTTATTTTGACCATGTAATATTCTGTGTGAAACTCCTTCTACATTTCTCAAGGGATTTTGACCAAACTTTTATAATACTATTGTCACTAAGTACCCCAGCACATGTTCCAGGGCTGTAATCGTTAGAATAGCATGGACGTGAAATGAACTTTTAAAGGGAAATAACTTGCATATATTTTAGGTTAATTATCAGTAACAGATACGTAAAATGGTTAGATTGAAAAAAAATATTCAATATCAACAAAAAATGTATAGGAAACAATGCTCAGTATATGTACACAACTCATGCAGTGCATTATCTGTATATTAGCGGTAAATCATGATAAACACAGTCAACATATCAAATTTTTACTGGTTCAGGATCATAATGTCCTCAAGAGATCTGGCTATTCCTGCTGCTTGAAAACCACTTATGACCATATCTGGCTATTCCTGCTGCTTGAAAACCACTTATGACCATATCTGGCTATTCCTGCTGCTTGAAAACCACTTATGACCATATCTGGCTATTCCTGCTGCTTGAAAACCACTTATGACCATATCTGGCTATTCCTGCTGCTTGAAAACCACTTATGACCATATCTGGCTATTCCTGCTGCTTGAAAACCACTTATGACCATGTCTGGTTTTATTTTGATGGATTGATACATAGAAACAAGTCATTTCGAAAAAAAAACTTTCAACAAATGTAATGGCATCTGAACTGGGTTGACATCGTCCGAGTCTTCTGTTATTTGCTTTGTGACCTCCTTTGCATACCATGTTTCAAAGGAGGCCTTCAGATGTGCCTTAACTGATTTTTGAACACTTAAGTTCATAGGCTGCATTGTACCCGTACAACATGCTGGCATGTAAACAACTTTGATTCCATTTTTTGACAGGTGATCTCTTAACGTATCAGTCATTTGTGCTTTAAACGTAAAAAATACAAAGTGCTTTAGATTCGTTTGGTAGAGACAAATGCTGACGTGTCTTCTTTATGTAGAGGAGAATGATTTCATTGATAGTTGTGTTTTGCCATTTGCCCAGTGATTTTTGCTGTGTGTAATATGCCAACCAAATTTGTAACTTGGGTGATAACGGTCTGTTTTCCCACCAAAAATTATTTTAGACAGCAGAAATACACCTAAAAATACCACAAATTGCTATAACTAAGACCAGTTTACTGACTGAAAGCATTAACCCTCCATTCTAACAAACAAACAAACAAACAAAAATGATCGTCTGCATAATCTGGACTTGATTAAGTCATTTAATTCATAATTGGCTTTATATTGGTGACCTTTACCGTTACTTGTTTGGATATCATATCAAATTAACACCAAACCAATTTACTTCTCAAAGTATTTATTTTGCATACTGGGTATGTGATGTTATGATAGGAGTTTAAATCAAGGTTCAGGTCAATAATTTTTTCAAACATTTGAAAGTTGAAAGTAAAGTAATTTTAACCAGTAAGAGTGCCCGTGATTTGACATTTATCACCAAGCCCAGAGATTTCCACCCTTTTCTTCCCTTTGTCATCCATGGTCCAGTCGGATACAGGAATAATATTCAAGCCGGCATGGCCCCTGTTTATTATCATATCTGCAGGAATGTCACATTCTGAGACAAAATCCTGAATACGGGCGAGATGTTCATCCTTCAACTTATCACAGTTTTCAATTCTGTCATTTTTGTTACTAGTACTCCCTTTACATTTTACTAGATTCATCCTGCTCATTATTGATTTGGCCCATTCTTCACCAATAAAGAGTGAACCACCATTTTCAGTGAACAAATTTATGTCCATAGACTCGACGATACCCTTTTTGTACCAATAACAATTGTAGTTTTATAGTATTTTCCTATACTCGCACAATCAGCTGGACTGTATATCGCGTATTTACCTTTTATCTTAGGTGTTCCTTGGGACGCAGAGGTCGCCTGCTATTTTTCTGATTTTATCATTTACTTCCTTAAACACTTAGTGTTCGATGCATATGATGCCAGGAAGCAGACGAGTGTTACCATTTCCGGTAAAACATCACAATTGATGTAATTACAAGAAAATAAGATCATCTGACACAAAGCATACTCTTTTGGTGTAGCGAGTAAATATACAATCCCTAGGCCAATCGCCCTGGATTCACTCATGAGAATAAATCTTTGGCCAGAAAATCTAACTGATCAGGACTATGAAAGAGTGGTACACCTGTTCATATGTAGAAAAGACAAGAGATATGAACCTATAGATTTTTGTTTTTAAAGCCGTTGTCATAATAATTGATTCATGAAAACATTGATTTTGGTTATGTGACAGTGTATTCAAATTAGATAAATATACCCAAATATCCCCTTTTCGCTTGATTTTCCCCTTTTGACCAGTGTCCTGCCAGAATGTATTGTGGCTAAGTGGTCAGAGGAAGAGGCCAAATAAAACTCCATATGGTCCAAGAAATTGATAATTTGTTAATAATTGGTTTGTAAAATGTTGTTCTAAATTTTAGCCAGTCGCTTTTCATTTTAGCTGGTAAACAAGAAAGGCGCAAGCTAATTTTAGCTAGTAGAAAATAGCGCTAAATTCGAACCCTGCAATAGGCTACATAACAAAGTAGCCTTAATATTTACACATGCACCCCATACAAATCTCCGTACCTCTTCAAGAAATGGGAGATGGAGACCTTCCAATCAGTCGACTTATACCAAAGCTCTCTGAATTGATTGTTTAAGAACATGGATTTTTGTCTAACATTCCTGTCAGCTTGAACAGCTCAGCTTCCCATCTCATACTACTTGTAGCATTTATTTTAAGTTTTATAACGTGACAATGTCAAAAGTGTTCATTATTAAGTGTTTCTATAATAAATCATTCATTCTCAACTTCAGCATTTATTCAGCACCTTGTACTACACATGCAGTTTGGTATGCATTCTAGTATATCCTGCATTGTTAAATTAATTATCTTCATAAAGTAATTAGTATATGTTGATACTCACCCTCAACATCATTATTTGTCCAAAATGTCTGTTGATACACAGACCAGGAATTATTGCCCTTTGTTTATTTTTGCTAATTTTTCAAATATTAGTGTAATCTTTGATTTTAATTTTTCTTTCAACTCCTGTCACACACCAGATTTAGTACATGAATTTCTGACTTACGGTTTCAGATGACTTATGACGGCTCGTAAAATAGATAGAAGCAGTCGACACTGGGCAAAATAATTATTTGCTTAGAAAATATTCAATATTTATCATTCTTTGTCCAGTATAATGCTGAAAGAGGAGAGTCCATATACCATTATATCATTCTGAAGAATTCTAAAGAAACTCCAGAAAACCAAACTTTCTTGTCCCAAGTATTCTGAGTTTCCACTGCACTGTTTTCATTTCATTCACTGTATTGTGGTATTATTGTATTGTATTAAATTACATGTATCTAATTAAGGTTTTTGCCTAAGCATGACAAGATGTGATATGAACTTATATCATTTTGAAAGCTAAACAAGGGTAATTAGGCATATTTTATTTCTCAAATGATAAATATCACATATAAGACACTGGTCAATCTTTGTTTATGTTTATCAAGACACTACCTAATATACAATCAAGTGCTTAAAGTTGTTGTAAAGGACACAGTACAGAGAGACCATTCTAACAACATGTTTTATTCAACTTATTATTTTAAGTCTATAACAGATCCTTCAAACATGTATTCCAGTATGTTTGAGTGACCTCACTCTTATATCATCAGTTTACAAATTTCAGAGCCGGATTGTGATTTCACATCAGAAAACATTCAGAATCAGAAAGCAACTATTGACTGATACAATTGAGAGTATTGATGCTGGAATGCCTGTTTATGACCTGGATGATGATTTTTCTTCTTGATGACACTAACAGAAGGGTTACAGTTTCAACAAAGTACAAACAACGGTAATTTCTTAGTGTGATCAGTCATATAGAAATTTCTTTTCTTAACCTGAAAATGAATTAGAATTTGAAGAATCCCAAAAGTAATGTTATACAGTGAAACCTCCCTGAATAGTCACCTCATAACAATAGTCACCTCTCAGCAGTGGTCACCTCCTATCAATAGTCACCTCTCAACAATGGTCACCTTCCCAACAAGACATCTCTACACAATGGTCACCTCACAACAATAGTCACCTGTCAACAATGGTTACCTCACAACAATAGTCACCTCTCCATAATGGTCACCTCACAACAATAGTCACCTGTCAACAATGGTTACCTCACAACAATAGTCACCTCTCCATAATGGTCACCTCACAACAATAGTCCCTGTCAACAATGGTTACCTCACAACAATAGTCACCTCTCCATAATGGTCACCTCACAACAATAGTCACCTGTCAACAATGGACACCTCACAACAATTGTCACCTGTCAACAATGGTCACTTCAAATTGAACATAAATGCAGCAGGCAGTCAACTGATTCCTTTATTCCTGTATTTTCTATTAGTATTTTCCTATGCTTTTGAGTTTATTCTCTAACATAGTTTGTATAACATAATGATAAATATTTTATGTAATTTATATTCGGTGGAAATATTATTTCTGTAGGTTGTGAAATTATATTTTTTTGTATCTTGTTTAATATGTTAATCATTCCAGATTAATGAAGGGTAATTTCAAGTTCATGGCTGGTTGCAAACTATGTTTTTAAATCAGTTTAATCTTAAATTGTTTTCTTATATGTTGTTTCAATTATGATAAGTTTTATTGAAGACTGAAACACTAGTGAATTTCTTAAATCCATGGACAGAGAGCTTTAAATTGTTATTATTATATTCTTTTGACCTTAGCCCTTAATAAAATTTTGCAATTATTGGTCGGTTTTTGTAATTGAGATTAAAAAAAAAGTTCAATATTCATGTTTTAATTGGTCACCTGACCACATTTCGGTATTTAGCTCGCCACACTATGGAGGTAGATTTAGAGAGATTATACGGGGGTGGGGATTTAGACAGAGAGTATAGAGTAGGGTGGTGGGGTGATATGTGTGTGTGTGCACGTTGTTCAGGGTTTTCTGGTGACTAGTAGCTTTAAATAGTTTCTTTGAAGTTTTCTACAAACACTTGTGGAATACAGACAGTTATATGGCTGTTCAGTTTTTCTCGACAATTTTGGTAGTAAGTTACAATTGTATCTCAATTCAGCGGGCCACGACCGTGGTCCAGTGGACTTGTAGCCCAAAGATCTGGGGTCAATCATACCCTTCTGTGAAAATTTGACAAAAATGTCTATTGTCCTTATCATCCTGCTACATTTAACTATAACGAAAGTCAACTGTATTACAAAACCTGTATTTTATAAAAAATGTTGCTGATAACTCTTCCAATCACTATTTTTTCTGTGATTTCAGGTTCTATATTGTTGCAGAAGAATAACCTAGATGAGTGTAGAAGCAGATATGTTGCTGTTAAGCTTGTGAATGTTTATATCTGTGTTTTTGTGTTATTTTATTTGACCCTCAAACGACCCAAAATGAATGTCATATCTCAGATAGTTATTATAAAGGTTACATGTTGGCTAAAACATGGTATTGGTGCTGATAGTAGTCTCACTAGCTCAAAGAAGTAAATTTTTAGATAGCATATTTTATTGGAGTTAATTACAAAGTTCTTCTGCACAAATCAAGTTTTTCATGAACACGCATCATTTATTCACCATTTCCATCCTGCAGTATATAAGGAGATTTTTTCTTTCATTTTTACCTTTTTGTGAAGTGTTTAACCTTTTCAAAGCAGAAATTTTCAATGATGTTAATTCATAGCTCTACAAATTTTGGCCAAGTTAGACATAACTTACATTAGAAACTCGTTATATTAATCTCGCTTATATTAAATTCCCGCTTATATTGATGCAATTATAAAGTCCCAAATCTTATCGTTCTTTTTGCATATCAAAAATTTGCACTTATTTCGAATTCGTTGGTCTCGATATTTTTGTATATTGAAGTAGATTTTAGGTCTCAAACATTGATACTATACAATGACCATCTATGTCGAACTAATTAAGTCACCAGTTAACATAAGAAATTTTTGCAGCTTTACCTGCAACAAGCACATAATAATTTCTCACCTGATCCTATACTTTTGTATTGGAACTGGGAAATCAATATTTAATTAATGACAATTACTTAAAAATGTCAGTGTTTATGCTGGCGATTATAAAATCAGTTCGTGTAAATAAGTTAGTAAGTTTTTTGTTTATTTGTGTTTTTTAAGTGAATGTTGCAGGTCTTTAATACATGGAAAGTATAAACACCGTGTTTCATTCCTGTCCCGTACATGGAAAGTATAAACACCGTGTTTCTTTCCTGTCCCGTACATGGAAAGTATAAACACCATGTTTCGTTCCTATCCCATAAACGAAGTATCACAATTAAATGATCATAACAACATCCGATGATCGCTCTAAAAAGTAAACCCAGTTGTCGAATTTCTCCAATTATTCATACATCGAAGTTCTTTTATTTCGAACAATTTAAGTTAAGAAGTCCTTTGAACTTCAATATAACGCGTTTCTACTGTATTTATGAAAGAACAATCATTCATTCATGATCAGCACCAAAACCATGTTTTAGCTGTGTGCCCATACCACATGACCTTGACTTCATTTTTTTGGTAATACAGCAAGCAAAGTTATCAAACTGATTGAATCGAAATCTTCAGCTTCACATAAGTTCTTTATTTCTTTATCAGATATGACCAAATAAAGTGACGGCTAAGGCCAAAAGTGTGAACTACAAGCACAATGTTTTTTTTTTTTTGATTGATGAATACTTTTGCTCGAAAATGGAAAAAATCTTTTCTGCAAAATTTTGTACGGCAAAATAGGTTTCCTGTTTTTGGGATAAATCTGTTAATTTATAGAAAAAAACAGTAAACAGTTATACTTAATTAAACACCTTGTTTCAATGGTGTTGGACATAAATAGATAAAAATAATTGAAAAAATATGATTAGAAAATTTGTTTAGAATTAATTCAGAAATTAAATAAAATATATTTAAAGCATAAAGATGATGATCACCTTTAAAGTTATGATTGTAATTAAACGAATTCATAGAATTTTCCAAGATAAGTATGTTTTAAGCTTTTTCGACATGTTTGATGTCTACAGGCAGAAAAAGAAACATTACATTGCACTTGTAGTTCACACTTTTGGCCTTAGAATCAAGTGGTTTCTTCATAAACTTTGCTTGCTGTATTACTAAAATGGGCACACTGTGCATCCTGTTTCAAAGACATATCATTGCCAAGATGGCAGTTTTTAGATTCAAAGATCTTGAGTGCCATCATTGTTGTCGAGATATGTCTACGAAAACAGACTACAACATCGTTAAAAATGTGCATGAAACCACTGTTCTTGCTTCATGTGTTTTCTTAATTTGGAGATTTTGAGATTTATTGTAATTTATACATTTATATGGGTATTTAATTAATACGGCTATTGTAAAAAGGTACAGCTGTAAAACTGGAGAACCCATTTTTTCACAATTTGTGGCATGTGAAAAGTCCAGAACAGATTATGGACTTATCAAAATTTTCCTTTGAATTTTGGCGTTTTTTCTTTTTTTTTTTTATGCAAAATTTCCTTCCTGCTTTTTTCATGTCTTTCAGTATTTACCAGTTTGCTGTTTTTCTTGTGTTATAAAAGATACTTATACATTTGTACTTGTATATTTAACTTGATTTTCTGACTGTAGTGTGAAGTTTGTAAATACTTATGAATTTTCTGTGTCGTAAAAATGCTGTTTTTTCTTGTGTGCTGTAATTGTATATTTTAACTTTGTAGCATGAAATATTCAGGTAAATAAATCTGTTCATTTTATTTTCTTGTTTCCACATTTCTAATTTAGGTCAGTCACCAGTTTACTAACATTGTGTTAATAAGCAAGTGACACACCTAAATTTATGTATTTATAAATGCCAACTAACAAAGCATAGTATTTGTTTATTTCCACAATATACAATGACAAGAATAAACATTCACAGGAAAGGCAACATGTAAAAAATATCGCATCATCACAAACAACAATACAGAAATACAGCACTGTTTAAAAACAAACCCATCAACATGACTTCTACTCACAGGCAGAAGTGACAGGCATGTCAAAGTTAAGAATCAGACACCCAACTCACTCGAAAATGCCTTTGAATACAAGCCCAGTGCTTGAACTGGTTAATGTGCACCATCATTCCCTTGGTTGGTGCTTCAAAATTCTTTATTTTTGTATTCTTTGACAAGTTTTCTATGGAAGAGAATTTTTGTTACGAGTTAGGCGCCTTTGATTTCAATTCTTACTTTGACATGCCCATCATTGTTGCCTGTGAGTAGAAGTCATGTTGGTGGGTTTGTTTTTTGCACAGTGCTCTATTTGTTCGTGCATCCAAACTCTCAAAACAAGAAACAACAGTGATGGATTCACACACATGCTGCAACAGCCACAAACCAACACTCAGAAAACTGAACGTTACAAAAATACACTAGAAACTCATTATATCAAACTCGCTTATATTGAATTCCCGCTTATATTAATATAATCATAAATCCTGAATTTTATTCTTTTTACATTCAAACAAATCAACTTATTTCAAATTCATTTTTGTACATCAAAGTCAGTGTTTATGCTCGCGATTATAAAATCTGTTTGTGGAAATAAGTTTGTATTTTTTTTTGTTTATTTATGTTTCACATACACGTTGGATGTTTTAAATACATCAAAATTATAATTGCTGTGTTTCGTCCCTATCCCATACACAAAATAGCATGAGTAAATAATCATTACAACACACCAACGATCACTCTAAAAAGTAAACCCAGTTGTCAAATTAGTCTGATTATTTATATATCAAAGTTCATTTATATCAAACAATTTTGTGAAGTCCCTTCCCTTGAACTTCGATATAATGAGTTTCTACTGTATACAATCTTTAAATTCCTTTTCCAAGTGTATAATCTAATTACTAAGCAGCCATCAGAGCTTTCTTTCCACCATTGATTGCTTGCATCCACAAAGAAACCCAGAAACTTAGGACTCGACACATATTTCTGTAAACAAAAAACTTTCATGAGCTATGAGCTTGTGAAATGTGTTTATCAATTATGTACATTATAACCTCAATCATGAAAGCAAAAATTACAGATCAAAACTGAAGCAAATCCGCAAGTTATGGAGCAAATGGTGTCCTTACAACACAGTGTCCTTACTACATCAAGTGTCCTTACTACACAGTGTCCTTACTACATCAAGTGTCCTTACTACACAGTGTCCTTACTACACAGTGTCCTTACTACATCAAGTGTCCTTACTACACAGTGTCCTTACTACTCAGTGTCCTTACTATATCATGTGTCCTTACTATATCAAGTGTCCTTACTACTCAGTGTCCTTACTACACAGTGTCCTTACTATATCATGTGTCCTTACTATATCAAGTGTCCTTACTACACAGTGTCCTTACTACATCAAGTGTCCTTACTACACAGTGTCCTTACTATATCAAGTGTCCTTACTACACAGTGTCCTTACTACACAGTGTCCTTACTATATCATGTGTCCTTACTACACAGTGTCCTTACTACATCAAATGTCCTTACTATATCATGTGTCCTTACTATATCATGTGTCCTTACTACACAGTGTCCTTACTACACAGTGTCCTTACTATATCATGTGTCCTTACTACACAGTGTCCTTACTACATCAAATGTCCTTACTATATCATGTGTCCTTACTATATCATGTGTCCTTACTATATCAAGTGTCCTTACTACATCAAGTGTCCTTACTATATCATGTGTCCTTACTACATCAAGTGTCCTTACTACACAGTGTCCTTACTATATCATGTGTCCTTACTACACAGTGTCCTTACTACACAGTGTCCTTACTATACAGTGTCCTTACTATATCAAGTGTCCTTACTATACAGTGTCCTTACTATACAGTGTCCTTACTATACAGTGTCCTTACTATACAGTGTCCTTACTATACAGTATTCTTACTACACAGTGTCCCTACTATATCAAGTGTCCTTACTATACAGTGTCCTTACTATACAGTGTCCTTACTATACAGTGTCCTTACTATACAGTGTCCTTACTATACAGTGTCCTTACTACACAGTGTCCTTACTACACAGTGTCCTTACTACATCAAGTGTCCTTACTACACAGTGTCCTTACTATATCAAGTGTCCTTACTACACAGTGTCCTTACTATATCATGTGTCCTTACTACATAGTGTCCCTACTACATCAAGTGTCCTTACTACACAGTGTCCTTACTATATCATGTGTCCTTACTACATAGTGTCCTTACTACACAGTGTCCTTAATACACAGTGTCCTTACTATATCATGTGTCCTTACTACATAGTGTCCTTACTGCATCAAGTGTCCTTACTACACAGTGTCCTTACTATATCATGTGTCCTTACTACATAGTGTCCTTACTACATCAAGTGTCCTTACTACACAGTGTCCTTACTATATCATGTGTCCTTACTACACAGTGTCCTTACTACATCAAGTGTCCTTACTACACAGTGTCCTTACTATATCATGTGTCCTTACTACATAGTGTCCCTACTACATCAAGTGTCCTTACTACACAGTGTCCTTACTATATCATGTGTCCTTACTACATAGTGTCCTTACTACACAGTGTCCTTAATACACAGTGTCCTTACTATATCATGTGTCCTTACTACATAGTGTCCTTACTACACAGTGTCCTTACCACATAGTGTCCCTACTATATCAATTGTCCTTACTTGATATCAAGTGTCCTTACTAAATTAAGTGTCTTCACTACACCAAGTGTTCGTACTTCTTCAATCTGAAATCATAAAAAATGGAGAGACTTACAAACAGCTTGAAGAGTTTTTTCTGTTATATTGTCATTAAATCACATGTAAATCTGTAAATTTTGAAGAAAACAAGTGACAGGCTGAAGTGTTTCTTTCAGAAATACGCCTGAACTCTGCCTTACAACCACCCCTAAATTAAAATTATTTCACTAATACGAGCATATTTTATAAACCTACTGTGAAAGAAAAGAAATAATCCATAATCGATTCAACTATAATAGTCAACATTGCAAACATCTGTCTGCAAAGAAACAGTAATTGGATTTCTGAGATAAAAAAAATACAGTAGAGCCAATATTATGCGAAAATGGACTACCATATATTCCCTTATAAACGCCCCTCCCCTAATAAACGCCCCCTTTTTGGACAGGAGAAAACAATAGTGACTTACCATGACAGGCTTATCTGAGATGAGATGAACAATAGAAATTAGTAGAAAACACTTTAAATCTAAGGAATGACACAAAAATATCTTCAATAATGTAATGCCCTTGGGGCGTTTATTAGGGAATATACGGTATCTGAAAACCTAGTATAACACAGAAGAAATTGATAACTTCAAATAAGTCTATTATGTTGCTAAGTATATGGTGTCAGAATGAATTCCTGAACAAGGTAAAGTACAATTTAAAGTATGAATAATGCTTACAAAATGCATGGTGTGCCCGGCAGCATTTAGATTTCTGCCTGAGACTGAGACATTAGTCTTAAAAACTATTGGCCAGTCTATGTAGTTCACTGATCATGAAGCCGTCTTAATAATGGGGTCAACCCCTACATTAATGATTAAAATAGATGTTGGAGTACACACTTGATCTTACAAGGGGTGTAATCAATTTAGCCGATATCGATGTATCAACTATCTTTGTAATCCAATTCGATATCGATTTCAATTTTAAAATATCGAGTATCAAATTACATGAAAGTGATGCCAGTAGTTGTTAAGCTGTTTAAAGTTTATACAGAAATTTCTAGTCATTAACTCATTTACAGTTCAACTAATAATTAGAAACAAGTTATTCTGTTTCGACTGTTCATTCATCCTTTATCTTTGATCATTGTTTTCACTATGCATATGATCAAATATAACTGCATTTGGTAAATACCCTCTTAAAACAAAAAAAGACCCGTAAGCTGAAATTCTGAGGGTAAATGTAAGTTTTTGCCAAGTATGCCTGTCAATCGATATATGGCTGTATCGTTGATAATTCTCTATCAGTATATCAATACAAAAATCCTTATCAATGACACCTAGACACACTTGCACTTACCATTATTGCCATATCCTGTAACAAGATACTAGAGTCTAGAGCGCAATCCTTCCACTTGATCTCCCTCCCAGAGCCATCTTTTTCTGCCATGTGCCATGGGCAATTTACACTTCTGCCTGGAATTGGGAAGCAAGAGGAATACTGTAGTTCTATATGTCCAACAAAGAGTTTGCTGTGACTGTTAACATTGTACTGAAATTCACCGAGGGTGTATTAAGAATGGAAATTAGCTTAACACATTACACGCATGAGCAAATAATGCTTGTACAAAAAGTAGATTTGCAGGCCTTTACAAAAAATATTCTTATTTGATCTCAGAATACTCTATAATCAAGAAAGTTCTGTAGCACTGTAGCATTGGTTCCTCACCCGCTACAATAGTCAGTGATTGTATTTCAGTGAAAGTAATAGCAGCAGTTTATTTCAACCTCTATAGACCACCTCAAATAAGCATTGTTG
Source organism: Lutraria rhynchaena (assembly GCA_008271625.1). Lineage (NCBI taxonomy): Eukaryota > Metazoa > Mollusca > Bivalvia > Venerida > Mactridae > Lutraria > Lutraria rhynchaena. The sequence continues at coordinate 2,703,655 of VIBL01000030.1, forward strand.
TTTCACTCCCGAAGATGGCCTTATTATACAGGTTTGAGTGAACGTCAACATAAAAATTACAACCATACAGTTGCTTACAAAGGAAACTCACACTTTATGTTGAGAAGTCTATTGTATCTGATTGAAATCTTTAAACAATTCAAAGTACAACGTTAAGTATCTTCAACACTTACAAACAATGTGTAGTGTGCAAAACTGCACGGACCCCGCCAAGGTTAGTGGACATCTTGACCATGTCTACCAATTGTAGAAACTTGGCATTGATAATCATGTTTTTCTCTCTTCAGACCTCAGAACCAACTTTTTTGTCATCTTGGATCACCCCCCTTGCTCTGGATTCTGCCAGTCTGGGTTTTCCTCCTGCCCTAGAACCATCTTTTCTCACCATCTTGGCGCACATCACTTGCTAAAAGTAAAATTTTTTGCACTTAGGCTTGGGCCAGTTTTATACAACATGATTATAGGATATCTAACATATTCATATATGACTATAGTATACCTGACATATACATACATGACTATAGTATACCTGACATATACATACATGACAATAGTATAACTGACATATGCACACATGACTATAGTATAACTGACATATACACACATGATTATAGTATACCTGACATATACATACATGACAATAGTATAACTGACATATGCATGCATGACTATAGTATAAATGACATATACACACATGATTATAGTATACCTGACATATACATACATGACAATAGCATAACTGACATATGCACGCATGACTATAGTATAACTGACATATACACACATGATTATAGTATACCTGACATATACGCACATGACTATAGTATATCAGACATATACATACACAACTGTAGTAAAACTGATATATACATGCATGACTATAATATAACTGACATTCTGACTGTAGAATAACTGATATATACATACATGACTATAATTATACATACATGACCACAGTATAACAAACATATACAAACAAGACTGCAATATAACAAACATACGTATATGACTGTGGTATAAAAAATATACATACGTGACTGTTGTATAATAAAAATACACACACATATATACATGTATATATTGTAGTCATGCACATATTATGTTTGTTATACTGTAGTCATGTATGTGTATGTTTGTTATACTACAGTATGTCATAAATATACATACATGACTAGTTGTTCAGTTTAATCAAAACATGAGTGTACTCAGTACTTACATCATTAAATACAATATATGTATATATTGAATGTCAGGAGAGAACATTTTATGCCTATAACTTATGTTCCACATTCATTTATGTCTCATCCATAGACACTACAGATTTCATGTATTTGCATAATTTCTGTATTTACCAACTGAACTAGTGCAAATGCAAATCCCTGGAAAATAATCAGGCATTTTTAATTCAAATATGACTGACATTTTATTTCCATGTTTTTTTCAACTTGTTATAAGTGTAACTGAAACTTCACTGAATAGATGTCCTGCATCAAACTTCAAATTTATTTGTCTTGTAGAAAATTTGAAGTATTAAATGACTGATACTTTGTTTCGTTGTTTGTTATTTATTATGCTGCAAGAGACTTGTATCATGTTTGTACAGCGCATTTTGTTCATATATGAATAAAGAGTCATTTTTCCTGTGTTGGCACTTAGGACAGAATAAAAGATGTGATTTCAAGTGTTTGATTGATAAACCTTACTAAAAAATTGGGGGGGGGGGCTCAAACCCAAGTCTAGTAACATAATATCCCTAATATCATGGAAAAGTTATTTTTGACACTGTGTGAAACACCTTTTGCCATTATATCTTGGCAAGGTGTAATTCTAAGCTGGCCAAAATTTGTGTCACTATGAATTTACATCACTGAAAATTACTACTTAGAAAAGGTTACAGACACAAAAAGGTATAGAAATGAAAGAAAAAAGTCTTCCTGTATATTCCCTAATAAATGCCCCGGGGGCGTTACATTTTTGAAAATGTGTTTGTCATTCCTTGGATTTAAAAAGTCTACTTTTCAACTAATTTCTATTATTCATCTCGGATTAAAATAGCCTATCATGGTAAGTCACTTTGGTTATCTCTTGTTCAAAAAGGGGGACGTTTATTAAGGGAGGGGCATTTATAAGGGAATATACGGTATGTTATACTATTGAATGGAAATGGTGGATAAAGCAATGCACACATTTTCACAAAAAAAAACTAAACTTGAAACAACAAAACTCAGTTTATCATGAATAAATTAATTGAATGAATCCCGGTCGCAGCAGGTCATACCCTTCTATGAAACTTTGACAAAAATGTTGAGTTTCCTCCATAATTCCATAAAAAAATGTCAAATCACATAACCCTGAAAATATGCGCTAGGACACTTGGAGATGTTAAATATGAGAAAGTTTGGTCAAAATACATTGAAAAATGTAGTAGGAATTGCAAGCAGAACAAATTGTGGACATCCATCCGCCCACCTGCCTGCACACCCCTCCACCCGCCTGCCGACATTCACCAATTTAATAACCAGAATTTTTCCTTCACAGAAGCTGGTTAATAAAACATGAAATTTACATGAACTGAAGCATAAGAGCTAATTGCAACAAGTCCACTAACCTGTAAACTCCATGCTTTGAATCCTTAAAAAAACTTCTCAGTCAAAAACCATGTCTGACCAGCATGCTTGCCCTGTAGCTTCTGACTTTTCCCGCTTTTATCCAAGTGAATTTGATTGGACACTATTCTAGGTGTTATCCAATGAATTACCAGGTTACATTGAAATAACTTACAAAACAAGATTCAACTGACCAATAAAAAGCTGCTTTACAAATTCAGAAAACTCACTGAATCTTGAAATCTTGTGTCAAACAAAATGGTGTGTTTCCATACAGTCCCCAGTTTCTTATCAAAACAAAAATCAACACACCTGTCTGCTTGAAATTTTAAATTGGTATTGTAAACATTGAAAGTTAATCCCATTATAAGTATCAATGGATAGGACACCCATTTTAAAGTAACAAAATGAACAATATTAATTCATTCTTAAATGTATCATTATTTACATAATAACTGATTTAAAGTAGACCATATATAATTGTGTTTCATTTATAATTAAATTGTTCATGTAATTATATGTAGTTTAAAGAAAGCACTTATTGTGTATAAATGTATGCAAAATAAAACTTCAATTGGAGACAACTTCAATATGGACACTACCTCAATGTAAAGACCACTTCATTTTCAGAATACATTTCAACTTAATAATGAGTCCACCCTAAAATTATAACTTTTTGATCCCAAAGGTTGTCTTAACATGAAAGTTACTATTTTTGTAGTTGGTGTAGAGGCCATTGTGCTGAGACCAGAGGCCCCACAGATTGCACAGAGGCCCGGTACTAGGTGTTGAGCCCATACACTAGGTGCTGAGGCCCCATCTTTTACATGGAAGGCCTGTACTAAGTGTCAAGGTCCATGCTAAGTGTTGAGGCTCCTATGTTTGAATGGAGGCCCAAACCAAGTTTTAAGACCCTACTGTATGTATGGAAGCCCATACAGAGTCTGAAGTCCCACTTTTTAGTATGGAGGCCCTGTACTAAGTGTTGAAGCCTTACTGTTTGTATGGAAGCCCAGTACTGAGTGTTAAGGCCTGTTTGTATTGAGACCCCTGTTTGTACGGAGGCTCTGTACTAAGTGTTGAGGCTCCACTGTCATGGTAGATGGTAAATCACAATCTAATGCTGATTGAGTAAATAAGTATCGCTAGTGCTATAAGTTGTTCTTGTTTCGTCATGCTATTTGCTATTACAATGACTGAATTGTTACCTGAGTTATTCCCCTTGTACCATAACTTACTGTAATTTCCTCATACTGTATCTGTTTGTTTGTTTTAAAAAGACTGATGACGTCAAATGTGAAAGATGTAACCACTTTGTCTGTTTCATGCAAATCAAATACTTGTGTACTGTGTATGGCATGTAAATGCTGCAGGTTTTGTTTTGATCATTGCCGTTGTGAAGGGAAAGTGAACCCTGGATTCGGTTTGTTAAGTAGAGTTCATGTTGTATGTTGACCAGGCTATCCATGTTATATTTATGCTGATCTAAAAACGTTTTTCCTCGATTGCCTTCAATTTGTATCATACTATATATTTGACACTAAATATTAAATAAATATGCATCTTCGTGCAATTTGCCAGGTTACATATGAATCTCAATCAGCTCTGTTAATTTGCTCTTCCTGACTGCATCCGTGATGACATTGAACTTCAGGAACAAAGGTCTCACCAAAAGTTGAATTACGGAAGTATTTTTTAACGGCCATTTTCAAACATGAATTACATACTTTATTTGCGTTGGTGGTTTTACACCATTTTCCAACTGTATTGAATGTTAAATACCATGAGGCAGGCAACCTAAAAAGTGTTCCTGGATTTTGTGCTAACACTAACTTACCTTGTCCTCCACAAGTAACAGATACATGGTCCTCAAAAAAATTGTCACATAGATATGCTAGTGCTCCCCCTGTAGTGTTTATGCAAGCAGACTGCTTTTAAATCAAGAGTAAGGTGAAATATGCTCAGCATGAAAAGTCATCCCCAAGACAATACATGGATAAAAAGGAAATGAGGAGAAATTGACAGCACCATTCATATCTCTACTTAGGAGTCAAGACAATAATTACAGATTTTAAGATTCACAGGACACATACCTCTAAACATAAGGCAAAAAAACAGAGGTTTAAACAGAGTGTCAAATTTACATGTATATACATTCAAAACTAGGGGCAACAAATGTGAGTAAAACATCAGAATGAACTAAACTCCCTCTTCAAACCGACGGGCTCTCATTTCATACATAATGCAAAACACACATACATCAAAACATAAGGCCAAAAACAGTAGGTTAAACAGAGTGTCAATTTTACATGTATATACATTCAAAACTAAGGGCAACAAATGTGAGTAAAACATCAGAATGAACTAAACTCCCTCTTCAAGCCAACGGGCTCTCATTTCATACATAATGCAAAACACACATACATCAAAACATAAGGCAAAAAACAGTAGGTTAAACAAAGAGCATTAATTAATGTTAGTAAAATGTGGAGCAGCACACATATATATTCAAAATTAAGACCGAGAGAAGTTAGTAACAAGTGTCACATACATGTACAAAAATAAGGTCAACAAAAATAATGTTAGTAAATGAGAGAGCGTCACATACATAAATACATACGTACAAAAACAAGGGAAGACGAAAGTTAGTGAGTCGGTATGACTATGCATAACATCGGGCAGGGCCGTCATAACTCCCAGTGGCATAACTAAATAACACCTGCATATCCAATAATTAATTACCTAAAAAAAATCCCTACACCTGCATCATTGGATTTTGATGCACACCACAAGATGCATAACGGAGAACCGCTGCACACATTCGCAGCAAACAAAACGCATAACGCAAAAAAAATATCTGAAAATGACTAAAAGAGTAGATTAATTAATAACATGCAAACCTGAATACAAAAATTTAACACTAACTTCACACTAAATATAACACAAACTCAACAAAAAGTGTAGATAATTAGCAACATGCAAATCTAAAACTAAACTTAACACTAACTTCACACTAAATATAACACTAACTCAACAAAACAAAAATACATTTGAAAATAACGAAAAATGTAAATAAATTAGCAACATGAAATCTAAACACTACACTTATGCTTTGCTTTTTAGCTCACCTCAGAACATTGCGTGAATGTTTGTGTTAATGATATCATGAGCAGATTTGAATAAGCAGCCAACAACTTCTCCACATATGAAGGAAAATCATCATTTTTGTCAAATGTTCATGACGCAGTAAAATTCTGCAGCAAACAGTAATTTCTAAGATCTTAATAGAACCAAAAGCAACTAGGGTTAGGGTTAGGGTTAGAATCTTAATAAAACCAAAAGCAACCATACCATACCAAATCCATCCGCACCACAGACTTTCCACCTTGCCAATTACTTGTCTGTAAAGTTCCAATGCTGTAATATCTACAATAAAAGAGTAAGTAAAAGATAAAGATTGGTCAAAAAGTGTAGGCACAAGGAAATCTTCTTGCAGACTGTCATTTCTAGAATGCTAATAAAGTCAAAAGTAAACGTTGCATGGCCACATCTTTCGAGCCTCAGATTTCTATGCATGTCCAGTACTAGCATGTACAATTCCAGCCCTATATTCTGAAAAATGGCAGAGATATTAAAAAATAAAAATTTTCCCCAACTCACAGAGATTTTTTCGCAAGCGCTCATTTCTAGAATCTCAATAGAGTCAAAACTAGCAATGCCATGCCAAAATCAACCTAGCCACTGGTTTTTGTACATGTCAACTACTTGTCAGTAATGTTTCAGACCTGTACTATCAACGCTTAAGGAATAAATAAGAAACAAACATTTGTCGCAAAATGCTGATGCGGTGAAATTCTGCAGCAAACAGTCATTTCTAGAATCTTAATAAAACTTACATTCCTTATATACCGTTGCAAGTGTTACCGTCTTAGCAATGAAGTCGTCTAACAGTTGAATGTGGGTATTATCCTTGGATTCTGTAACAAATAATGACAATGCACTTGGGAGTAGGAACATGTAATGTCACCACTTGATTTTACCCAACGTTTTTTTTCATCATCCTAGGTTGTTTAGTTATTAAGTTACCATTCGGTCCAGATGTTCTGGCCACATTTATACTAATTCTGTTACCATATCAACCACAATTCTTTTACAATGGAGAAAACAAAATAACATGCATAATCTACACATTGACACCTATTCACATATCAACTTTCATCAGGCTAGCTTTAGTTGTTATCGCTGGGTTCAGTTTTGAGCAGACGGACAGACTAACAGACAGACGGACGGACAGACAGAGGGCAAACCTGTAGTCCCCTCTGGTGTAAACACTGGTAGGGGACAAAAAGTATAAAAAGAAAAAGAAGTTGTCAACTGAATTCTAGATCTTAAGTCCTATACACTTTCCTCAGCCAAGCTGTGCAATATACATACAAAATTTAATAACACAGGACATCATAAGTAGTGAAGCCAATTTTTATATCATAGCCAAAGCTAACATATATTTCTAATGACCTACTGGCCTATTTCCTCGGCTTGAAAATTTTGCTCTTGCATGGGTGGGGGAGAATCACAACTTAATCTCTGAAATAAAAAAATACTTCAGTTTAAACTACAAGTAACAAACAACAACAAAAAAAACAATGGAAGCAGTTTTCATGAAATATCTCAGTGTTCATTCCTAAATATCGCTACAATAAATATAACATAAATTCATTTTTAAAGTCTCAAATACTATTTATATAATAGCTTTACACACAAGCTTTTATATCTTCATATTTTTGTTGATCTACTACAGTGGTTGAAATTAGCCCCAGTCTAGTTCAGTAAAAAATCAAGCAGATATTTTAGCATATTAATGTAATAGGAGGCAGAAAATAAAGTTCCCGATGCGGGGCTTGAACCCGCGACCTTCTGCTTGCAAGTCAGCTGCTCTACCAACTGAGCTAATCGGGCAGACAGGCATACAACCTACAATAAATACATATATAAACAACACTGTTACATTAATACAGGAACATAGAAAAATCCCTAATTTCTATGACTGATACTGAATGGGGTTCTTCCCATTGATTTTTCTCAATGTTTTTAACCCCACTAGAGAGATTTTCTAACCCAGCAGGTAAAAATTAACCCCACCCATACTGGCAGTTTTGTATGGAAGGAACCTCAATTTGTATACTATACCTAACCCCCTAATGTAGCTCTCATAAGTATGGACAGATGGACAGACAGACAGGGTGATTACCGTATGTCACCCTTAGGGGGCCATAAAAATATGCCAGGGTGAGTAAAATAATTTTTCTTAATGAGGACACTCTCGCCTCCAAATGAGGACACACTCAACATAATGAATGCCAACTGAGGACACACTAAATGTAAAGTGAGGACACACTAAATGTAAATTGAAGACACACTCAATTTCAGTTGAGGACGCATTCAGCATAATCAACTCCAACTGAGGACACATTAACTGTAAATTGAGGACACACTAAATGTAAATTGAGGACACACTCAGTCAACTCCAATTAAGGATATACTCACTTCTAATTGAGGAAACACACACTTCCAATTAAAGACAACCTTAATAGTTCAATAGTTCAGTGATAGTGCCCACTTCGAGTGCTGGAGGTCTAGGGTTCAAATCAGCAATGTGAATTATCTCCCCTTTATGCACAACTAGACATCAATAGCTATCATCCATGAGAGTTTGAAAAAAAATAGGTCAGGAGTTGTCTGCACAAGGAAAACAGACTGACAGATGGATGAACGAACAAGCAGCATAATACGACATTTGGGCTTATAAAAATTAGTAAGTTACAACTACTATGATATTGTCTGCACCTTTAGATAGGCAACACCTTGTTTTTCTACGCATTTTAGAAAACAAATATTAATGTTCAAGCTGCATTGCTGTATAGTCCACAGGCAATACATTGTTATAGTCATATAATGTTTTATTCGCAACATATAACTTTTGAATAATGGATTTCAATATAGTTTGTAGATAGTTCAAATTAAATAAAAAATGTACAAAATTAAAGAAATATGAAATAAGTATAAAACATGAAGAAAATGAAGATTATATGAAATTAAAAAGAAACAGAATTCAGTCACAAATAAATGGTAGATAAAACCCCATGCAAAAATTTACCTGTAACAAATAATGACAACGCACTAGGAGTAAGAACATGTAATGTCACCACTTGTGTCTTCATGCAAAGAGAGTGGTATAGCGAGTGTGTTCAAATGCTGTGCATTAAGAGTTAGGTTTTGTTAAAAATACCCTACAACACGTACTGTACCGAACTGGATAAATGTTAGTACTGATTATGAATATGATGAGATTATGTACAAGTGGTCATGATCAAAATACCAATAACATATATATAATAAAATGACCATGTAACATCCTTCCCTCTCGGTAAAATGTCATCCCGACATTTCTAAATTCTACAATAAACTATCTACGTACAACATACTTCTCCGGACAATAAAACTACTTAACCTGCAGCAATGCAACAAGGACATACAAAATACCATGTCACGCACTAGCAGCCCATCATGTAATCTCACAATAAAATAATACTAATATATGCATGCATCCAGATGGACTGCAATTCCATCAGAATACAAAATAATACAATGTTGTTCTAATACCTGGTATACTAATCACTAGGTATAAAATATACTATCATTCAGATATCAGCAATGAAAATCTTAATATTTATAAGATGATGTAATAATGAACTTTTTAATTCATACATATATCAAACAGTTATTGAGCTGTAGCAGCAAAACAATTAATTTAAGCACAAAATATCACACCAACGTCAAAAGGAATTAACAGTAATTGATATCTAATCAAAATAATGTACTAAATACCATGAGCAATTTATGTAACCCAATCCTTAAAATTTAACCACGGTTTACTCATAGCTCTTTGAATCCTGGGACTCTTGGAATCCTGGGACCCTTTGAATCCTGGGACTCTTGGAATCCTGGGACCCTTTGAATCCTGGGACTCTTGGAATCCTGGGACCCTTTGAATCCTAGACTCTTTGAATCCTGGGACCCTTTGAATCCTGGGACTCTTTGAATCCTGGGACCCTTTGAATCCTGGGACTCTTCGAATCCTGTGACCCTTTGAATCCTGGGACTCTTCGAATCCTGGGACCCTTTGAATCCTGGGACTCTTTGAATCCTGGGAATGAACTCATTTCCTGTTGGACTGAGCCTTGATCTCCTTTGAGGAATAACATATTTTTTGGAAATAGCCGGTGCCAAAGGGGCACAGGAAGGCTGAGGAGGTGTACAGTCAGGAAGAGACTGACTATTGGTAACAATCTCTACAGATGCCCCAGGGTCAGTCTGAGCTGACTGCTCCATGTCCTCAACTGATCCTCTTAACTGCCCCCTCCTCCCGGCAGACCTGTAATAGATAATAACAAATTTCTATAAAGGGTTTTCACATCACCCATGCCCGCTCTTTTCTTACTCCATATACAGATATACTCACATCTGGCTGAGAAACGACAGCATGAACGTCTCTGTTCCACCAGTCTGCAAACTTGTGTTTACCTTTAAGCAAACATTACGAATTAGTACCTTGTTGCCAAAAAGTTTGCGCCAATAGCTCTAAAGTTGGAGCCAGTCAAATGTGTCAGGAGACATGCTTTACCTTAATAAGATACATTACAGAAGTAACAAACAACAAACATATATTCATTACATCTTTTATTACACTCATTTTAAACATCATAAAACAATTTGAATAATAAATAAACAAATAAATAAATGATAATTTTCAAATGACATCTACAATCTTATTAAATTAATTATCTCAAATTTTACTTATTTGAAAAATCAAATTTAATAGTTATATTGAGTATCAATTTGTCACATTAAAACACTTTAATAAAAAGATGCAATAAAAATGAAATGTTTTCAGAGTTTTACTGAGAAAAAAAAACAAAAATAAACAAAAGTCAGTAAAAATGTAGAAAGTATCAATTTAGAATTATTTTTTGTAAACCTAACACAATTCATCAAAGTTAAGAAGTTTTAGAAATCAATTGTATCAACTACTTTTCTTTTTAACCTAGTGATAAATTATAATACTGTTTGCCCTTCAAACTATCTGACACTTGTCTAATGAAATTCTCAATAACCTATGTAATGATTTGACAGACGTCCTACTGCATAAACAAGTCTTAATAAGATTCTGCTTACTAAACCCCTTTTCACAGTCAACTGTTGACACAGGAGCAAGTAGAAATCTCTGCAGTCTCATCTACTACAGGATACACATCTTTCATGCAAATGGCCAAGCTTGCCACATCCTTTGACATTTTAACAGACTTGTTACCTTCCCTAACAAGAGCTTGAACATACCCTAAAAAATAGGGCCAAGATGGCCCTTTTTTGCTCACCTGAGTAAAGACTGCAACTTTTATGGTTTTCCTGTAATTTGACCTGGTGACCTAGTTTTTAACCTGAGTTGACCCACGTTCAAACCTGTTCATGATATCATTAATACAAACATTCTGACAACTTTTGAGGAAGATCCAATCAAAACTGCAACCTCTAGAAGGCTAACAAGGTTTTCCAGTGATTTGACCTGGTGACCTAGTTTTTGATCCCAGATGACCCATGATCAAACTTAACCAAAATATCATTAAGACAATCATTTTGACAAGATTTAGTGAACCTCCAATCAAACTGTGACCTATAGAGGGTTAACAAAGTTTTCCTAAGATTTGACCTGGTGACCTAGCTTTTGACCCAGATGACCCATATTCGCACCTGTCTGAGATATCATTAAGACAAGCATTTTGACTAAGATTGGTGAACCTCCAATCAGGACTGTGACCCCGTAGAGTGTTAGCAAGGTTTTCCTATGATTTGACCTGGTGACCTAGTTTTTGACTCAAGATGACCCATATTCGAACTTAATCAAGATATCATTCAGACAATTATTTTGACAAGGTTTGGTGAACCTCCAATTAAAACTGTGACCTATAGTTATTGAGTTTGTTTATCCTCGCCTCCATGTTATTCCCATATGGGCGAGCATTCACTATCTTTAACAATAAACTATGATATGAAATATAGCCTGTTTTTATAAAAACAATATTTTAAAACAATCTAATAGGGGTAGGCTATTTTAGTGAACGTTTGTATGTGTGTCTATTTTTTAACTTAGTATATAAGAACTATTATAATATACTGCTTTATTCTATTACTTTTTTACAGAAAATAAAAGGGGGATCTATATTGTTATATAACTATTTTGTTTTATTAATTTGTTGTGTTGTTCTTTATTTATTTTGATAAAACTATTCTGTTTTACTGCTTCTTTAATATAACTTATAATTAACTATTGTATTTTATAACTTGATTGATAAAAAAGGGAGGGATCTGGGTTATTTTGTTTTATCTATTCTGATTTAAATTCTGGGAATGGGATTTATAGCTATTTTGTTTTGTTTTTTGATATAGCTATTTCATTTATCAAAAAATGACTTGTTTTATTCTATTATTGCCACTACTGAACATAGACTACCATCCTGACATTCATATAACTGGATTTATTATAATTAAAGAGATAAAAAGTTTTTGCCCACTTGGATACCATAGTAAATAAGTACTTTCCGATATGTGGTTTGCATTCTCTTTTACAACATATATAAGAGGATGCAAACTCTTGAGTGATTCTGATATAGCGTGTGCTTCATCTAGGGATCAGAATCACTTGTTTTTTTGCGGCCAGCCGCATTTATAAAAGTATGATGAAGTCTTTGATACATACCAGAAAGTAAGATGGTTTCAAAAATAACCCCCAGAACCTAAATTATAATTATTTAATTAAATTTATCTTTAATAAAAAAAAATATGAATAATTCAGGACTGGTAGTCATTAAAAAATTTGTTCACCCTCTGTGTAGTAATTAAAACAATAATTAAAATAGTAAGAGATAAAAAATAATGTCTTCTGGGGGAGCAAACAAAAAACGGCTAACTTTTTAGGGCCATAAAAATAACTAAGTAAAAGGGGACAAAAAGTGATAACTGTTAAAATTATATTATATATGCATATTTACAACTAAAATTCTTTCTACACAGAGGGATGAGACTGTATTTAAAATAGGAGTAATATAATATTAAGATCAGTTTTTCGATCAGTGATGTTGGTGGATCAGGTAAAGGCAACTTAAAACAAATGCGCCCCAGTTTTCATACTGATTTAATGGATAATTCTTTGTTGATAGTGCATGCCATGATTCCAAAGACTGTGGGCGTTATAGTCTACACAGTACTTTGGTGGAATGCACTATTTGTGAAGTGATATATTATTGGTGTTTACTGGGTTTGAAGTTTTTGTAGGGGTATTGAAATGTACTGATGGTCTGATAGTGACCTTAGCACTTTGATCAGTCCGATCAGTTTTTGGGAATTATAATAAAATGGGCCTGTCATTGAATATTGGGATCCAAAGTGTGGCCTAGAAGCTCAATCTGGGCTCAGTCATGTTTATTGGCCCATGACTGTTAATTGAGCTATCTGGTCACACCCAGACCCCAATAACAACTGTTATTTAACTGGTAGGGTTTTAACTGGGGCGATTTGTTTTACATTTCAGTACTCCTGTAGTGGGTGGGCCAGAGTTCTCTCCCTTTCCCAGACTAGACATTAGTGTGCTAGATTGTTGGAAAAAGGTATTTTTTATTAGATATAATTGATTTAATTCATTCAGTTTGTATTTGTTTAAAAAAAAAAACAAAAAAAAACAACAAAAAACAGTAAAGTATAGGGAAATTAGACTGTTTTCCTTAAAGGTCTACACCTTTATATATATTGAATAATGAAAAGGTACTTTAAGACTAAACTAACTAATTAACTGCTATGAGGTATAATTTTACCTCTGTAATAAAAATGTTTGTTATTACTTAAAAAATTAAAAATAATGAGTATTTATACTAAAGGATTTGTATATGTATATTATTATTGTCATAGAGGCAATGCTAGACTTGAAAAAATATATATCTATAATAAAGAGATTTTTGCAGCCCAACTGATTGTGCAGTAAATAATTGATTAATAGCATTTGTAAAATATTTCATGTAAGAATAGAGGTAACATGAAATAAAAAGAAAAAAAATTGATTATTTGATAATAAAAGTTTTCTGTTGATAATGAACCATATGATACCATTTTATATAGATAATACCCTTCAATGAGGGTATCATGTTGTTAAAAATGGATTATTCCTTAGAATAGTTTGTTATTATACTAAAATAAATGTCAACATGTTTAAAATAACTCATGTGTCAACAAGGACCACTTAAAATAAAAAAAGAGAAAAAAATAAAAAAGATACTTTATCTTTAATGCAGGAACCACAACAGTTGGGCTGCCTTTGCACACATGTCTGGACCTGGGGCCTTAGATTTTATTTGTCATCTGACAAGATTTTATGTCTTTTTCCAAGGCTTGGTAGACTGAGCTTTTTACTGCCCCGCTTGGATTGAGAATATTCTCAAGATTAAAAACCAAGCCTAAGTTTACAAGGGCAGCTTTTAGCTCTAGTCTGGGAGTGAAGTGAACCCCACAGTGTAGCAGATAGTGACTGGTTGTGTTCAATACTCTACACTACAATACATAACTCCTCCAGCGCTTAATGGACTGTGACCTGACCAATGAACTTACCTCAGTGGGTGAGAGATTGACTTTAGAATCTACAGTCACATGATCCAGGCCAGATTTGGCAGCTCTGTCTGCCGCCTCATTTCCTTCCACACCTATATGAGCTGGGCACCAAACTAGAGTAATATCCAGACCGGCTTGTTGGATGGAATAATTTAGGATGATAATTTTTTCTAAAAGGTCTGGTCTGGATTTACTGTGATAATTTTGAATTGATTGCAGCGCCGAAAGTGAGTCCGAATAAATAACTGATTTTTTTGGTTGATGATGAAAGACCTAGCTCATTGAATTGATTAGGGCTATCATTTCTGCTGAATAGATTGAAAGATTATCAGACAGTCTATCAACAGAAGAAAAGTTTTTTGAAGGTAAATAAAAAGCTGCTGCAACTTTGCCAGAATTTGGGCATTTAGAACCATCCATATAAATACTTAAATAGTTATTGTAAAATTGTTCAATATGCAAGTTAACATGAATTTTAGTTAGGTGTGGAAGATCTGTTTTTAAGTTTTTTAAGGAGAGTGATAGGTCTATATGAGGTGGGGACATTAACCATGGATGTTCAATTACTGGCCTGAAATCTGCTACCTGTATGTCTTTGAGACCGAATCCCTCCACCAAGAGTTGAGTAAGGGCCCCAATTGGAGGGGCATTTTTTTTGAGATTGCTCTTTGTGAAGTGACCAGTCCCAAAGATGGAGTTCACGGGGTTATTTCCCCTTGATTGTGCTCTGGCCCAGTATTTGACAGTATGGGCCATGCGCCTGATTGCTAGGGGAAGTACACCAGCTTCTGCCTCCAGTTTATGTGTAGGGGTGGAGCTCAGGGCCCCCAGAGCTATCCTAAGGGCTTTATATTGAATTTGATCCAGTTTTTTTAGTCGATATGGGGCAGCATTGGCATAAATTGCTGCACCGTAATCAATTTTGGATCTAATAAGTGATTTATATAGGAGCAGTAAACTTTTTTTATCTGCACCAAAGTCAGTATTTTTGAGTATTTTCATCATGTTAAGGTTTGTGGTACACTTTTTAATTAGGTATTTTATATGTTGCCTTAAAGTCAAATTTCTATCTAAAATCATGCCTAAAAATTTTGTTGCTGTTTCAAAATTGATTTGTGTACCACCTAGGTGTATGTCTAATTTATGCTGCCGCTGATTACCAAACAAAATACCGACAGTTTTTCCTTTTGATATTTTAAATCCCCAATCTTGTGCCCATCCCCAAATCATGTCTAACCATTTTTGTGCCTTTTTGGCCATTATTTTCATATTTTTGCCTGTTATCCATGTGCCTGAATCATTTGCAAATTGACTAAGAGACATGTCGGATTTTGAAATGGATACAGGTAGATTATTGATAAATGAATTAAATAAAAGAGGTGAGAGAATCGCGCCCTGAGGGGTACCTCTCGAGACATTTTCTTGATCTGAGAGGGTACCATTCACCCTTACTTGAATTTTGCGCCCTTCTAGGAAAGACCTAGGAAGCAAGCTCCCGTTATACCATATTCTTTTAGTTTAAAAAGTACACCGAAATGCCAAGTTAAATCAAATGCTGCCTGGAGGTCTAAGAAAATGGCTAGCACTGTGCGGCCTCTGTTTTTGGCCGAAATGATGTCATGTTGTAATCGAGCTAATTGGTCTAAAGTGCTCCTTCCCTTTCTACAGCCAGATTGAGAGGGGTTGAGGTAATTATTAAATTCAATATGATGGTCTAAACGGGCCTTTACCATCGCCTCTAGCAATTTCCCAGAGTGAGATGTAAGGCTTATTGGTCTGTAAGATTTTGGTTCTTCACTATTTTTGTCAGGTTTTTTGATGGGTATAATGCAAGCTTCTTTCCAATTTATTTGATATTTACCTTCACTCCACACCCTGTTATAAAATTTTAGCCAAATATTTAAAGTTTCATCTGACATATGTTTAAACATTGAGTATGTAATTTTGTCAAATCCAGGGGCGGAGTCGCGTCTGTCATGAATACATTTTTTAAGTTCTAGTAGTGAAAAAGGTTTGTTTAAAGGTGTATCTTTTAGCCCCGGCTCATTTACTTTATAGCTATGCTGTGACTCAAATTGTTTTTGATATGCCAAAGTTTCAGGAGGTAGATTTGAGTCACTTGATACTTCTTTGTAATGTTTTACTAAAAATTGAGCCTTTTCAAAGGGTGTTTTTGCCATTTCATTTTTATATTTTAATAACGGTACAGGATTAATAATTTTGCCCGTTAATTTTTTTATTTTGTTCCAAAATAATTTAGAATTGGCTTGAGGAAAAGTAATGGATTCACAAAATGTTTGCAAATTCTTTTGTTTTGCTTCTATAATTTTTTTTTGCATGTTTTTCAGCTTCTTTTAGTTTTTTAATATTATCTGGGCAAGGATTTCTTTTTGCCCTATTTAAAGCTTTTTTTCTGCCCTGTACCGCTTCATGACAGTCATCACTCCACCACTGGACTTGAATTTTTGGTTTTCTTTTAGGTACTGAAGCTGGTGTACTTTCCTTCACCATGTGTAGAATTGACTTTGTTAAGTTTTGTAAGTGTTGATTGATATCATCAGAGTAGACCTGGTTTTCATGTATTGTACTACAAAGAATTTTGAATTTCTCCCAATCTGTCTTATTTAAATTTAAATTATTATTTTCAGAATTTTGGTTTGTAGAGGTTTGGCCATTGATCGAAATTAAGATTGGGAAATGATCTGACCCCAGGGTATCGTCATGAACTCCCCAAGCTGAAACTGAGGCAATTTTGGATGTGCCAAAGGTTAAATCTATGTTTGTTAATTTCCCAGTTGATTGATCTATTCTTGTTGGAGTGCCGTCATTGAATAGAATCAAATCATGATTTTCAGCCCATTCCAAAATATCCTCCCCATGACGGTCTATAAATAATGATCCCCACTCAACATGGTGAGCATTAAAATCTAAAGATTCAAGATCACATCCTCTGGAATAAATATTTGCCCAAAGTAAAGATTGTTTAGATAAATGTAATTTAATTAATTGGTATTCTATTTTAGAGTTACCATTTTGATCCCTGGGGTTGTCTACCCTGATGTATTCATAATTCAGTGAGTTTTTGACATAAATTGCCAAACCACCACATATAATTTTTTTTTCCAAAAAAGGTTTGTATTCCAAATTGTATCCAGGAATATTTTTTCATATCCTACTATTAAACTTAGCCTCCTGGATACATAAAACATCTACATGTGGATTTTCATTTAAAAAAAGTTTTAATTCAGAAAGTTTTGGAGCGGTTAATGTTTGAGCATTAAATGATATTATATTTAAGTTTCTGCACATGGTTTGGCCTTGTTTTGGCTGTTTTATTTTGGGCCACTCTATACTGTTGCCTACTAGGAGACTGTGGTGGGATTCTACTCAGCAGTCTCCAACCCATTTTCAATATGCCAGGAGTACCTGTTGCCCTTATCCTGACCCTTGCCTTCATGCTAGGTGTCGGTGGTCGAGAACACCCCTTAGGCACCCCCGGATTTATGGAATTTTGTGTGTACAAAGTTGATGTATGGTTTATTTTTTTGTTGTTTGTTAATTTTGTTTCTGTATTTGTAAATAATTGTTTGTCTAGGGAATTTTGTATGAAAGTCTGTAAATTTTTCCTCGTGGGTCTTGATTTGTCTAATATTATTTTTTCTATTATTTTGGTGAGTTGAGTTGTATAAATTTTGGTAGTTTGTTGTTTATCGTTTTTTACTTGTATGTTCTGATCTTTATAATTGTTTTCCTGTATGGTAATTTTATGTTGTGTATTAATACTGGGGGTGCTTTTCGTCGGTGTCTCTGGAATCGCGACCACTCCAGATATGGAAAGTTCATGGTAGGATTTGAAAAAACTGGAGTGGACAGAGACCACAGAGGAGATCTCAGAGACCTGGGTCATTGAGTCTCCACCATAGTTAGATTTCACTGGAGAGGACTCAGGGGTCTCCCTAGGCGTTGAAGTGCCCTGTAAGGTGGGGACATCCGCATTCCCGGCTGGTATTATTTGTGGTAGAGTGAGTGCGGCCATCATCCCAGACCTGGTCCCCTCCTCCTCCACACTACTAATAGCTGGGGGGTGGGGGGGGACACAAGGCCTGGGCAGACGGCCAAACGCTCACCTGTTTTGGGGGACTCCGGGCTTGCAGTGTCCTTCCCTAGCGGATGTTTATACTCATTTTCCGCTTTTTCTATGATTGCTACCGCCCTGGACCACTTTTTTCATAAGCATGGTTACACATTGAGCTTTCATATATTGAGGACATCCCGGGTACCAGGCTAGATGGTTTCCATTGCAGTTCGGACATAGAAAGTTTGGGTTGCTGCAGTGGTCGGGCTTATGGGTACCGGAACACCTAGCACAGGTTTGGGGGATTTTACAAGTATTGGCTCTGTGTCCGAACCTCTGGCATCTGAAACATCTCATGGGGGCATATATGTATGGTTCAGTTTTGAAGACGATTTTTGTTTCCCTAATTTTGATGTACAAAGGTACAGCCCCCCTGAAAGATAATTTTACTGCCCTGGTTCCCTTCCCCGTTTTTTTTGATAATTCTATTTATTTGTATGAGCTCCACACCATTGGACGGTTCAAAAATTAAATCGGGGCGGAGCTCGTTTAAGTCAATATCTATGGGCACCCCATGGATGATCATGTCTGTGACTCAGTCCTGTTGGGGTAGCGTTGCCACTACCCCAAAGTTCCCGAGCCACAGGTTGTGGTCATTTATTACTTTTGCCAGAGGTTCTACCCCCGGGAATTCCAACATCACTGATCCTGAGGACAGAGGTGTCACCCGCTGAACTAAAGGCATTTTAGTATTGATGATTTTTCCCAGTTTTGTAACGTTCATCTGGGACAGTAGGCTCTCCGGACCCCTGAATTTCAATATACAGATATATTTGTTAGGGACCTTCACTCGATGTTGGTCCCTGGGGTCCAGAGTAGATCCCACCAGCCTGCTTATGTCCAGCGGGTGCCTGTTTGGGTTTAGAGTCCTCGGTTTATTCTGATACTTCCTGCTAGCCATGGTAGATATATATTTTTATAATTGAAAAATGTAAAGAAAATTGTAAGGAAAAAGGCTCAGCAGGGAGGATAATGTATTAAATAAATGGAATTGTTTTTTAAATATAGTTATTATTTTATTACTTGGATAAAAAGAAAAAGAACAGACGGGTAAGCAAAAAGGAAGGACTATTGGACTAAGCAGAGGACTACTGTAGCAAATTACAACAACAATAAAGGAGTTACTCCGTTTGTAAATGTTTGTACTTCAAGTACATTGATTTATGAGAAGTTTAAAATTGATCGTACTAAAATGAAACAGAAAGGAGGAAAGTATATTATGTGTTTGTTATAATTTTTAATTTGTATAATTATAATTATAATTTGTTATAATTTTTGAAAGATGGTCGACACACATACAAAGGTAAACAAACTCAATACTGTAGTAGTTATAAAGAGGAAAATTTTTGTAACCGGAAGTTTTTGTCCGAAACAACCTACACTTAAAAAACTAAGCAAATATAGAAGCTTCCAGGAAAGTGAAAAAAGTCAAGGATGAGATAATACCAATATATCAGAAATTTTGTGGTTGCTAAAGGTAAAACGTATTGTAGGGTGGAGGTCGACGACTGTGTTGAAAGTAGTTTATTCTTTTTTCTTTTTCTCGCTTTTTTGTTTACATCTTTCCCAGACACCGGAACCGGAAAGAAATTAAAACTGTGACCTATAGAGGGTTAACAAGGTTTTCTAAAGATTTGACCTGGTGACCTAGTTTTTGACCCCAGATGACCCATATTCGTACCTGTCTGAGATATCATTAAGACAAGCATTTTGACTGGGATTAGTGAACCTCTAATCAGAACTGTGACCCCGTAGAGTGTTAGCAAGGTTTTCCTATGATTTGACCTGATGACCTAGTTTTTGACCCCAGATAACCAATATTCGAACTTAATCAAGATATCATTAAGACAAATATTTTGACAAGGTTTGGTGAACCTCCAATTAAAACTGTGACCTTTAGAGGGTTAACAAGGTTTTCTAAAGATTTGACCTGGTGACCTAGTTTTTAACCCCAGATGACCCATATTCGTACCTGTCTGAGATATCATTAAGACAAGCATTCTGACTGGGATTGGTGAACCTCTTATCAGAATTGTGACCCCCTAGAGTGTTTGCAAGGTTTTCCTATGATTTGACCTGATGACCTAGTTTTTGACGCAAGATGACCCATAATCGAACTTAATCAAGATATCATTATGACAATTATTTTGACAAGGTTTGGTGAACCTCCAATTAAAACTGTGACCTATAGAGGGTTAACAAGGTTTTTCTATGATTTGACCTGACGACTTAGTTTTTAACCCCAGATGACCCATGTTCAAACTCAAACAAGATATCATTAAGACAATCATTTTTACAAGGTTTGATGAAGATACAATCAAAACTGCGATCCCTAGAGTGTTAACAAGGTTTTTCTATGATTTGACCTGGTGACCTAGTTTTTGACCCCAGATGACCCATGTTTGAACTTGTTTAAGATATTATTAAAACAAACCTTCTGACAAAGCTCGGTGAAGATTCAATCAAAATTGCAACCTCTAGAGCATTAACAAGGTTTTCTGGTGCAGTGACCTAGTTTTTGACCGGAGATACTTGCCTAATTTTACAAAATCATTAATACAAACATTCTGACAAAGTTTCATGAAGATCCAATCAAATCTGTGATTTCTAGAGTGTTCACAAAATTTCCAATCTATTTGATCTGGTGACCTAGTTTATGACCCCAGATGACCCATGTTCAAACTTGTCCAAGATACCATTGAGACGAACATTCTGACCAGGTTTGATGAAGATTTGCTTAAAAGTGTGACCACTAGAACATTAACAACCCCATAGTGTGGACAACAGACGACGGGCAACAGACGACAGATGCCGGAGTAGACTGACTGATGACTATAGCTCACTGAGCACTACATGCTCAGGTAAGCTAAAAAAATTCAAGTCTTCTACATTGCACTCAACACCTACACTGCCCAAGTACTCTGTAACTACCTCTACATCACCAACCTTGCTGTCCTTATCTTCTACAGGATTAAATAAATTACTCATAGCTGTGAGCACTGTGCTATCATTATTGTCAGAAAATCTATCTATGACTTAACAATACCAGTCACAAACTTGTCACAAATGCTAAGCGCTTCAAGGCGCTGCTTAGCACTGTCCCTAATAGTGTGGCCTTGGTACTCAAAAGTTGTCTGACCATCCGACCCTACCTGAGGCTCATCTGGAACCTTAGACAAGAAAGTCATAAGGCAAACACCATCTTTCTTTAAACTAAGACTTTCTATTCTATCTACAGTAGAGTGGAGCAGTGGTGTTACTTCCGAGAAATCTAAGTCAGATTTCTGGTTGCACTTCGACAAGGTAGCAAGTGGTTTGAGGACGTCACACATGAAATCAACTACATACAGGAATTTGTAACAAGTAATTGGCTTGAAAAGACTAAGGGCCTTACCACTACTTTCTTCTAAGAACACCGATACCAAATCACCATAATTTCTTACCAATGCCTCCACTGAACCCTCGAAACTAAGCCGCCGTGTACGAAATACTTTTTTAAACTTCAGGCTATTTCCCTGTGTTTGCTGTTGTATTGATTCTAGCATGGCCATATGCTTTGGTGAAAAGTGAAAATACTTATACATACTGTTTAAAATTGTCTGTACCTGAACTAAATATGGTATGCTATCTACCCCACTACAGCAACTAAGTGCTAACCTATGTGCTATGCAATGAGTGGCTAAGACACCTGGAACAGTCTGTTTCAGTCTGGTTACTACACCCAATCTATTTCCTACCATAACTGATGCACCATCAGCACTGACAATTGACAATTGTATGCCCTTATTGTTTAATATATTTTACACTTTATTATAATGTTTCAGTATTAGCATGGTCAAGACATTCAATACCAAATAAGTGAGTTTTGGGATTCACAAGACTGTCATTTTCTAAATGTGAATATACATAATAACATTCTGGTGAACTGAAATGTCAGTTCTTTCATCAAACACTAAATTGTATTTGCCACTTATTTTCACTTTTTCCAAGAGATCATCCTCTATCACAGCTATTATACTTTCTTGAAAATCTCTGTTTGATTAAGAGTGTTCATGGGAGGTATGCTGGTCAACCTTGAGGTTACACAGTTGGATTACACCCTACAAAATGTGTATTAAAAATCTTTTTTAAAAAATATATTTATGATAATGTTTTTACTGTCATTTACATATTCCTTTTTCTAATATTATCAAATAAATATTTTAATAATTCAAATGTTCTTTTGTCAATTAGTTTATTTAAATTGCCTCAAGTTTAAAATATGAAATCTGGAGTTCTACAAGATTTGAACTTAAATCCAATGCATTTAATTTAATAAAAATTTTGCATTTTATATACCTGATATAAAATATGACTGTTTATAATGGACAACAGTGAGCAAGGTAGGTCTTGCATAGCTATGAAATAGACATTAGCCATGGCAGTTCTGACAGCCGACTCACTCTTACTGACGGAGGCAATTCTAGCAATTTCCATCTGACTCTGTAGCTTTCCTGATTCAAATGCATTCTGATGATCTACATAAAATAAAAACAAAACATTACCTTACTTGCCACAACTTTGATATCCAATGTCCAAATAATCCACATTCATTATACAAATCCACATAATTCACATTCAATTATCCTTTTCTCTGCACATTTTACATTTAAAGCACTTGAAATTACATTTTAAACAATAAAGTTATTTTATTAACAATTTTTACCTTTTGCTTTCATATGTTTTGTAATTGACTCTTTTTTGAGCACATTACATCCACATGTGAAAGTATTTACATATTGGCTTTTTACACACAGTTTACAGAACATTTCTTTCCTGTTAGCATCATAGCTCAAAAATAAAAAATTTGTAAGCCAAGATTCTTGAAAGTGCCTAATAACAGGTGAATTTGCAGTTTTAGCAATTTTGGAAGGAGGTGTTCCTATGAATTTTACATTTAAAAAAAAAAACACAATTTTCAAAGTCCCAATTTTCTCTCTATATAATCCTAAATGTAAA
Source organism: Lutraria rhynchaena (assembly GCA_008271625.1). Lineage (NCBI taxonomy): Eukaryota > Metazoa > Mollusca > Bivalvia > Venerida > Mactridae > Lutraria > Lutraria rhynchaena. The sequence goes on from VIBL01000030.1 coordinate 2,727,103, forward strand.
AAACTCTGAATCGTACTCTCTAAATTCTGGAAACCAGACGATCTTTCCTTTTTTTCTTTATTTTTGTCCTGAATATCAGATGCCAAAATTTTCAAGTGTCAAAACTTTGTGTACTGGCCTGGAGGGTCCAAAATGTTACTGAAATAACATGATCTTGGCCCCCTAATTAACAAATGTGTCAGTCATCTATTGTTCACATGAAGCTAATAGCTAATGTGTAAAAAACATTTTATTGTACAAATAGAAGTAAGTTGACTTTGATGTTCTACTTGATGCGTAACACTGGCCTAATTACAATTGGTTACACCAATTTACGGGTGCTAGTTTAAAACACATCTTTTTAGATCTGACACTCTTAATCAGATATATAATATTTTAAAACAAAAAACATTTTGTGGAGTATGGTAATACAAATGGCTTTATATATATATAAGTAATATACACTACAATTATTATATACAATTTCAATGTAACATGCACACAAATATCATTGGTTCATGACCATGTAATAAATTCAATTGAAAACCTTTCTGAATACCGGAACTCTCTGACTTTTGACCCGGCCTGGACAGGGTCCGGTATTCAGAGGTTACACTGTATAAGGATTGTTCAACATAAATGATCAATTAAATTAACTAATTAAACAGTTTTGCTAACTATTCAAACTGTTATTTGATAAAAGACTCACCGCTATTTAATCTTCTATACACAAAAACAACAGCAGCCATATCTTAAGTTAATCACCAGTATAAGTTGCTACAAACAAAGTAACTCACACGTGCCCAATTATCCAATTAATTATCGTGTCACTTGCATCACAACACCTTCTCAAAGTGTCATTAAAGACGATAAACAATGTAATCATGCTGATCACGCGTGATCTCCGCGTATTGGCCGGCCGCTTAATTTTCTCACATCATTGATTTGATTTGTTATTTTTTCATTGGTGCCAGTAAAATTCGCCAATGGAAATATTCATGCGCCAGATTTAATTTTTCGTCGCATTTGGCACCATTGGTGAACCCAGGGTGAGACTAGTGCTCTCATGCCTACTTGGACATGGACAAGGGTGGAAATATAAGATTTCCAATTCTTTTTCTGTTCCTCCTCCAATGTCTCCAAAATGTTCAGAAATGTTTTGGCCATACCAGTTCCCTGAGGATGATATGGAGTTGTGCGAGATTTGTCAACATTGACAATCTGACTAAGCTCCAATATCACCACTCCTCCAATATTCCTGCTCTGGTCACTATGCAGTCGAGCTGGGAATCCATAGTGCACAATAAAATTCTCAAACAATACCTTAGCCGTTTGGCTCCTGGTTGGAATGGCCAGGGCAAAACAAGTAAAATGGTCAGTTATGACCAAAACATTCTTGTATCTACCTGAGGACATTTCCAATGACAGGAAGTCTATACAAGCTCCAACAGATAGGTAGATACCACTGGAACTAAAGATGCAGACACAGAACCCTTTGTTTTTCTGCTTAGACACCTTGAAAATTCCTTATTCTATTTTCAACAAAACTATCCAAACCGGGCCAAAAGAATCTAGATTTTAACAGACTGGATGTTCTGTCTCTACCTTGATGACCAGCAGCATCATGAAGGCCAATGAATGTAACATCTAGCAAGACAAGCTGGTCTAAAGGATCACCAGACAGAACACCCTTTCAGTGTATCACTCCATATTTAATAAAAAAGATTCTGCCATTCCTTAAGAAATTTCCTGACCTCAGGCTCCTCTAGGGCACAAAGCCTTTTTGTTGGCCTATGACACTTGTGGACCAGTTCGACCACCCAAACCAAGACAGGATCCTTACATTTCTCATCAGCCGAATCCACAGAACTCATTTCAGTGCCTAAAGGCTCATACCTGTCAAATTTATCCAGCACAGCCTGTGTGTTTGAAATACATTCTATAGCAGGCAATTACTGTGGGGATGCTAAAGTGCCAGTGCAAATGGCCTTCACCACGTCTGGAAAGATTACAGTAGTGGACTGATGTGAAAGGGAAAGCGCATATGCATTGGCCCTACCACTCCTGTATACAAGTATGAACTGATGTAGGTACTTGTCACTTTTATTGCAGTCAATTAATATAGTATTCATCAGCTACATAAACAAACGTCTACAAAGAGTACTCCAACTAATTACAAAAAATATGAGGGCTAATATTTTGATAAGAGTATAAATGGCTGAGCAATTCAACAAATACAACTAAATTTCAACAACCACGAGTAAATTTCAAGGGAAGACAACTCTCAAATATGCGTTTTTATATTATTGTAAATCGTACGAACAATAATGAACATTCTTACCCTATTTTTCTTTTAATGCAGGCATTTCCATATGTATGTGTAATAGGAGGCAGAAAATAAAGTTCCCGATGCGGGGCTCGAACCCGTGACCTTCTGCTTGCAAGTCAGCTACTCTACCAACTGAGCTAATCGGGCAGACAGGCATAAAAACTACTATAAACACATATATTTACAACACTGTTACATTCCTCCTTCCTTTTAATCAATTATTAAGCGACAACCACAGGTTCTTTAAGCTAACCCAGCCTTTGCTTCATCCTAGCTCTAGGATTCCAAGGCTAGCCACACACTCACGGCACCAATGTAATAGGAGGCAGAAAATAAAGTTCCCGATGCGGGGCTCGATCTCGCGACCTTCTGCTTGCAAGTCAGCTTCTCTACCAACGGAGCTAATCGGGCAGACAGGCATACAAACTACTATAAACTCATATATTATATATACAACACTGTAACATATGTAACACGTCTTCATCCTAAATCTGATAAATGGATGACAGATTCTTCTTTTCAAAATTATCTAACAACTTAGGTGCATGAAACACGAAGACAATAAGTAAAATGAGGTAACATTTCATTGCAGAAAGCGACTTCCCGCCATATAAACTGGTCCCCGTTCCATATTGCAGAGACCAAAGGAACAGGTGTCTGTACATCCGTGTCAACTGGTACCAGTTTACCCGCCATATTGTTTACAGGTTTGGTTTAAAGTCGACCTACCCGTCATGGAATTAGTAGCGTTGGTAAATATAGGATGCCATTCAAAGTGGCAAAGAATTCCAGGATGTTGAATTTCCTTTTTTAATCCCTATTTGCATACATATAATATTATTTTTTCATTTCGTAAACTGACGCTAAATTTAACCGGTGTTTTATCACATTCACGGTGAAATATCTGTGTAAAGGCTGTAGGAGGCAGAAAATAAAGTTCCCAATGTGGGTCTCGAACTCGCGACCTTCTGCGTGCAAATCAGCTGCTCTACCGAGTGACCTAATCGGGCATACTAACTACGGCAGACTAATATGTTATATATACAGCCCTGTTACACTAATCGCTGCTTTCTTTAATTAATTAAGCTAACCCAGCCACTGCTTCATCCTTGCTCTAGGATTCAAAGGCTAGCCACACACTCGCAACTCCGATTTAATAGGAGGCAGACAATAAAATTCTTAATATGGGGCTCGAGAGAGTTTATGTGCATACAAGAAATGAATAAGGTTCTAGCATTCAAACATATTTAAAAGATGCCAAAAAATGCCGACTTGCTATGTTTGGCACGTCATAACTATGTAAAATTGTAAAATTAATAAACAAATGAAGCGTTCGGGTAATACACATAGGTACATCACGTAAGAATGGATTTTATTCAATGTGTCGTACATATATTGACAAATATACCACTAGTTGTTCAGTATTTTAAAAACACACAAGTAGATATTGAGTCCCCGTACCATGTTGCACTGCACCAGTGTCAACGGGTACCAGTTTAGGTCGAGGTGTGCCGAATGGAACCAATCAACATTCCCAATCTCTATCCAGAGTTGTCGTTCGTTATCTCTCCCATACATCTCTATCAACGTCTCAGCGTTTTACAATATTCTTGTAAATCATTGCTACTTTGTAGCAAAATGTCAATGGATGAATTGCTAACGCCAGAAAATAATCAGACATTATGGTCACTCCTGTGTAAAGCCGTCAAAGAAAAAGTTTGTTTATCTCATATCGGAACTAGGAACTGCTTAGTTGAATTTCAGCCAAATTGGCCCCAAGTCAGATCGGCCCCAGAAAAAGTCAAATCGGCCTAAACTGAAATCGGTTCCACCGTCCCAGTATTCAGTATTATGTTCATTTTTATTTCTCATAGTTATATATAATTATTGACTAGTCTGTGAAAGAGTAAAAAAAGAAATTATATTAATTTATCGCTAATCACTATTTTCAATAGAATTTTGGACTGATGCCTATACCAAAGCTAGTCACATCCTCTGCATACACATTGACATTAAGAAGAATAGCATCACGGAAGTTTTCAACCTGCTCATTCGTGACATGTTTGAACGTTTACAATTACTACAAACACAATTGAAGGTTTAACTTGAACGTAGTGTTGAATTCTCGCATTCATCGAAATACGTAGAGAATTCCTTGTTGGACGGATTTTATGTTCTTCCTATCTGAACACAATGATTACCGTACGTTTTGGAATTCTTGTTCTGGTATATTCATGTAAGTAAACTCAAATTAATAATTCTATTGCATGTAAGTACAATAGGAAAAACGACAATTTTGAATTTAATCTTGAAATAGCATATAAAGTACTTTATGAATTATACATGCTGAGTCAATAGTATAAAATAAATTGTTTATGTAATATATAATGCGTAATTCTTATGTAAAATATAGTACGTTAAAATCAGTAAAATATATAATATATACAGTCATAAATGTTACCATACGGAGTTGATTATACGCACTGCTGAAATAGTTGGAAAATTCCCTTAAGTGTATATTTATGTTTTGAAGATAATCATTATAATTGTAACATTCTGGTGAATTAATCAAATATTTCATTTTATTAAACGATTTGAAGATGTAAAAGGAGCCGAAGCAGGATGTGAACGTTGTGGTTGTTGTATAAACAAGGAATGTAGTACAAAATACATTGATGGATATGACATGAATGATTATTGTACACACGGTTGTATTGCTGGTTATGGTGGGTATAAATGCTACAACAAATGTGCTAATGATTGTATGACTTGTAACCGAACACATGCACACAATTGCAAAACATGTGATGAAAGGGAATACATCAACGATGACAAACGTTGTGAGGACTGCCCAGAGAACTGTAAAAATTGCACATCCGCAACACATTGTCAGGATTGTTACTTTCCATATTACAACGATGGCTCAAAACAGGATTGTTCTTTATCATGTCCGGGAAATTGTTTGTGTGAAACTATAGGTGTCTGCTCTTCTTGTCAAGATGGTTTCTACAATGTGGGCAATTCATGCCGAAATGCGTGTCTCAGTAATTGCAAAACTTGCACCGACCAAAGTCATTGTCTGTCATGCAAAGAATCATATTCAGGTGATTTATGTTGTGTGAAATATGGTCACTGTCATAAATGTTCATCACATACAGTATGTGAGAAATGTTTGGATGGATATCATGGAGACCAGTGTGGGAAAACATGTCCAACAAAATGTAACAGTTCACTTTGTAACAGAGAAAATGGAAACTGTTTTAGCTGTCAGAATGGTTTCTATGGAGAAAAATGCGGAAAGTCTTGTGCTAAAACATGTCATCAATTACAGTGTGGAATAAACACTGGTATTTGTTTAAGCTGTGATGTGGGCTTGTATGGCAATTTTTGTACATTAAATTGTAGTAACAGATGCGTAAACAATCGTTGTAACCAGGCAAATGGTCACTGTTCAGATGGATGTGTCGCTGGATATACAGGGCTGAACTGTACGGAAGGTAAGAGGCGCGTTTTAGATTGCGATATATAAATGTAAATTGGCTTGAAATGTATCAGTTTATCCACATTTATCATTATTAAGCACGCTATTAGTTAGGTCTATCTCGAAATAAAACAAAAAATACTGAATGTGTTAATCAAACCCGTACCTTTTTCCAGCAAGTGTACATCGAATCGACAGCGAAGACACTTCATCAAGTCCAACAGTGACTGACATTGGTACAGTGATTGGTATTGTGGTCATTATTATTGTTATCACCGTAACTATCGTAATTGTAGTTACCATCATAATCGTATGAAGATGGTGAGTTGCCATTCGTATTCAGTTCCTCTTTTGTTTAGCTTATATGTCTGAATGTACATTTCTTATCTGATAATATTATGAAAAGCTATTTCATCGCGATCCATTATACGAGTTAAATCATTTGATATGAATGAAATTATTACTGCAATCAGATTCCATCATTGCAACATTCGTGTCAAATATTTACATTTGGAACATGGAATTCATTTACTTGATATATGGATTACACACCTGTATCATTTCTAATAATTACTAATGCATTAAAATGCCTGCATTTCGCCGTAATAATACTGTAACATTATAAATATTATTCATAGGAAAATGGATTTTCTGAGACAATATCGAACTCAAACAAATGAAGCAAGTTACGTCAACACAGAGTTACAAACGACTTCGATTGAAGCCATAGATGTATCTGTCAATAATGACCAAACAGGTAAATGTTGATATGTCAGTTGATAATTCTTACATATACTGGGATCATTAAACCTTAATAGGAGTTTAATTGAAATGTGATCTTAAATAATTGCTTAGAGCAAACCTGTACATCAAGCTGTTCAATATCAATCTTACAATTACTGTGCCAATCACTCCAATTTGCTATCATTCTTACATTTTTATGATAAGTTAAGAAATGTACATATAAACGATAAGCGAGGTTTTTAATATGTTATACTATTTATCGATTTTAGACCAATCTGTGTACGAACATCTCGATGAACGTAATGACAAACAACGTGATGAATACGACCAGATTAAATCAGTGAACCAGTAGAGGAAGCAAGTTGAACAGTTATTGATTCTATAGTATAGAAGGATATTTACGTATATAATTATTTATATGCTTACTTGTAGCAACGTAGTAGTACGTCAAAAAGTAATGCTACAATTTGGAGCAGTGATATTGTAGTTAGTTGTCGCCGTAACAATATATCATTATCTTATGAATGTTGTACTTGAAACTCTAAGGTGTTGTGTTTTTGATTAGAAGGAAACTGTACAGTAATAGAAATAAACGTTTGACTACAAAAAGGAGGAATAAAAAGAAATAACCGCCTGCAAAATATTTACATGTGTATTATATTTTAATAACGAACAGAAAATATAATGTTTACAGTATAACAGTCACATTTCACCTTTTACAAATGAATGACGACTGAAAGTCATTTTTTAACTTTTACGTTTGATATGCTTCGTAATGGTTTGCTTTGTAAAACAAGGGGATGCAATCTGTAATTGTACCATGCAGAATGACTTTGTAAATAAAAAAAATATGAAGATTACAACCGAATAAACAATGTGTTACTTTTGTTGGTCATTTAACCCATGTACCCGTTAAAACCCAGAAAAAAATAAATTTTGACCAATCTTTCCGCAGGTCCTGAAGTGTACCAGAAATTGACAGTTTTGATACTGGGGTTATCATTTTAGTTGTCATAGTAGTTATTTTGATTACAGTGACTGTAATCATTGTAAGGACATTGTAAGATTACATTTGATTTCGGTCAATTAATAAAGAATTTATGACAATCATCAACAAAGCACTCTTGTTAATTACAGTGACTTATCCTCACTGGAGTTTAACGCCGTTTTTCAACAATTTTTCAGTGATATACGGCAACCGGCTCAACTAACTAGTATTCATGGACTGTATACTAACCAGTACTAACTACCTTTCCACAAGGAACCGGCAACTTCTCCACATATGGACATTTTTGTCAAATTTTCATCGGACCGCCAGGTTACAAGTCCAGCGCACTAACCACTGGACCATGGCCGTGGCTAGAACTTTCGTGGGACAAAGATGTACAACAATTGGTATACTATATTACAAGGATATCAATGTTGCACTTTTTCAGCGAACGGACATTTTAAGGGGTGTAACATCATGGGATGTTTGTCTTTAGTAGCTTTTTTCAGGATGCATGCAATAATCCTCAATTGTTTGAAGAAAGAACTAGTGTAAGCTTTAACCACGTAAGATACATTTAAACAGACGCTTTGCACAATTAAGAATTGTTTACGAGAGTTGAATTTATATATATGGCAAATATCGAAATTGACGAAATTACGGAAGTTTAAAATGCTGATACGTGACACTTGTTTGACGGTTTAATACAACTACACATCCAGTTTTGAGGTTTAACTTAAAGTAGCGTTGAATTCTCGCATTCATCGAAATACGCAGAGAATTCCTTGTTGGACGGATTTTATGTTCTTCCTATCTGAACACAATGATTACCGTATGTTTTGGAATTCTTGTTCTGGTATATTCATGTAAGTAAACTCAAATTAATTATTCTGTTGCATGTAAGTACAATCGGAAAACGACAAATACGCAGTATTTTGAATTTAATCTTGAAATAGCATATAAGGTACTTTACGAATTATACATGCTGAGTCAATTGTATAAAATAAATTGTTCATGCGATATATAATGCTTAATTCTTATGTAAAATGTAGTATGTTAAAATTCGTAGAATAAAATACAATACTATAAAAGTGATATGGAAATATTGAAAAATATATAGTCATAAATATGTTAACATACGGAGTTGATCATACGTACTGCTAAAATAGTTGGAAAAATTCCCTTAAATGTATATTTATGTTTTGAAGATTATCATTATGATTGACATCCTGGTGAATTAATCAAATATTTCATTTTATTAAACGATTTGAAGATGTAAAAGGAGCCGAAGCAGGATGTGAACGTTGTGGTTGTTGTATAAACAAGGAATGTAGTACAAAATACATTGATGGATATGACATGAATGATTATTGTACACGCGGTTGTATTGCTGGTTATGGAGGACATAAATGCTACAACAAATGTGCTAATGATTGTATGACTTGTAACCGAACACATGCACACAATTGCGCAACATGTGATGAAAGGAAATACGTCAACGATGACAAACGTTGTGTGGACTGCCCAAAGAACTGTAAAAATTGCACATCCGCAACACATTGTCAGGAATGTTACTTTCCATATTACAACGATGGCTCAAAACAGGATTGTTCTTTATCATGTCCGGGAAATTGTTTGTGTGAAACTATAGGTGTCTGCTCTTCTTGTCAAGAAGGTTTCTACAATATAGGCAATTCATGCCGAAATGCGTGTCTCAGTAATTGCAAAACTTGCACTGACCAAATTCGTTGTCTGTCATGCAAAGAATCATATTCAGGTGATTTATGTTGTGTGAAAAATGGTCATTGTCATAAATGTTCATCAAGTACAGTATGTGAAAAATGTTCGGATGGATATCATGGAGACCAGTGTGGGAAAACATGTCCAACAAAATGTAAAAGTTCACTTTGTAAAAAAGAAAATGGAAACTGTTTAAGCTGTCAGAATGGTTTCTATGGAGAAAAATGCGGAAAGTCTTGTCCTAAAACATGTCATCAATTACAGTGTGGAATAAACACTGGTATTTGTTTAAGCTGTGATGGGGGCTTGTTCGGCAATCATTGTTCACAAAATTGTAGTAAAACGTGCTTAAACAATCGATGTAATCAGGGAAATGGTCACTGTTCAGATGGGTGTTTCTCTGGATACGCAGGGGCGAATTGCACGGAAGGTAAGAACACGTTTTTAATTGCGATATATTTGTGTAACCAAGCAAAAGGCTATTGTTCAGATGGATGCATAGCTGGACTATACAGGAACGAACTGCACCGAAGGTATGCACTATACCATCCCTAGATAAAATATACCATCCCTAGATAAAATAATTATACTTAATTATACTGAAACAAAGTTGTACATAAGAATACACTGCATTGGCATCTTGATTAATGTTTCAACAAATTATAAATTATTATACTTCTCCGCGTATGTACTCGTACATGCTTTTGAATAGGATGATGTTTGCCTAAAAAGCTTCAATCCCATTATGCTTGCCTGCATTATGTACATTTGCACTATTCAATATGGATTAAGATCAATGGAATAGAAAGATGTAATAAATGTTATATTCCCATTATTAAAATTTCAGTTTCGAAAATTGATCCAAATGACCAAAAAAGTTCGAACAACATTGGAGCCACAATTGGAGGTGCGATCAGCGGAATTGTGGCTATGGTAACAGTAGCTATTGTCATCATAATAGTTGTTCGTAAGCGGTAAGATGTGATTATATAATGTATTTCAATATTGTTTTTGTCTCAAATTACTGTCTGTAGCTGAAAATAATGCTGGTTTCAAAGATTTAACTTGAATTTAAGGAATACTAAGTGAACAGTGAATTCAAAAGTTTGATTCAAAACCTTGAAATAATTACTAAATTGAATTCAAATTAATTCATTAAACCACGGATGCATTATACATACTTATTAGAATACAGCATAAACAAATCAATTAAACTTTGATCAAATATCAATCTTTAATTTCCCGTTTAGATAATTATATCGATTTGTATTACATACATGACATCTTTATTATATTAGATGACATCTCAAAACTTCACTTTTAAATCTACATACTTAACTGATCGATAAGTAGAACTTGAGAAGAAACGGACACTCGACTTGAACGTAAGAAAATGTATTAGCCATAGTTGTATATATGTGTCCTTCGTTAACAGTTGAGTTTTACCTGACAGTTATTAAACCCCAAATTTATACTTCACGATTTATATAATTTTCAATAATATATGATCAAAATTTCCATAACTCGAAGCGAACAGTCCAAACAAACAGTTATTTTGTCGTTCATTTTTATCCAGGCGTTCGGGCACAAACAGATGTAAAACCAAGGAAGATAAAGTGCTGAGAGACACCAAACTTTCGGGTATGATTTCTTTAAAATGTCGCATTGTAAACTCAAAAAATTGTCTAAAAAACAACATTTTCCGCACTATCTTTTGTCCATCTTAGTTAGCATTTAGAGATAGAAAATGAATGCATAGAAAAACATTTTATCCTAGTAAGTATCTTGCGTATTAATAATACGTATATTACGCTAAAATGATTCGCCAGATTTTAACATGATACAACAACCAGCGTATCTTCAGTTAAACAGAAACCTGATATCAGTATTGTATTGTTAAAAGAACAAAGGCAGTATAAAGTCTAAGATCCTATCACAGTTGTCTGCTGGTAAACATTTACAAACTAAATCAATAATGATGGACAATAATGGACGATCATTGTATACAAATTTCAACAACAAAGCTAGTTTAAAATTACTATATTTACAAATATATTAGGGATTCTTGCCGTTTCATATCCCTTAATTGATTATACTGGTATAATTAAAATAAAGGACCCTATTTACCGAGAAGTCTCACTTTACAAACAAGCCCAATCTAAATACCACATATTTTCTATATTTTCTTCATAGCTGAACTTGATAATGTGGCTATTTTATTATAAAGGCATATCTTTCCTCACTAGGTGCTCTAAATATCGAGGATTTGTATCATATGCCTGACTCAAATCGTATTTTGTGAAACCCGAGACCAATATGACGACAATGTTGGTTTTGAATGTTTATAGCTTCATTAATTAAGGGCAACCAAACAAATCAACATTTTCAGTCATTCACCATGATGGACTGGAGGTAGATGAAGACGAAGATGATCATGCTGAACTTATACTTAATGAAAAAGATAGACAGGACTTGGTGTATGAGAATATACCTGGTGTAAGTGTTTCCAGACTGGAAGCGGTTGTGAGGTCTAAGAAGAAAGAAGAATTTCAACATGAATTTGGGGTAAACCTTAAAACACGTAACTTGTTGTAATACTTGATGAATGCATGATTACATTATTAAAGCAGTAAGCGCTCAGTCGTTTTAAACATTTCCTCTTAAAATCCGTCAAATTAAAATACTTCAGAAACAAAGCCTTTTGTCAGTATTGGGTATGGCATACAAATGGAGACTTTTATAAAGATGCACATAATAGACAGACCCGAAAAATTGTAAAGTGAAACCAAAGTCAGCATCTAAATAAGATGTCTATTATGTAAAACGTGCATCCGCTCGAATTTATGGTATGCAGCATTTCATAGGGATATAAAAATGTTCCTAATCATTTCTTTTATAGCAATTACCTAAAGGTCTAACACAGAGCTATAACGACTCACAGAAACCAGAAAACATGGGGATGAATCGATACAGAGGAATGTATCCATGTAAGCGAGTGTCCAACTGTTGTTTGATTGTACATGTCGACAAATAGTGAATGCCTTTTTTATGAGAAATATAGTATGTAGGTAATAACGAAACTGTTATCATAACAAAAACATCTTTCCATGTAGATTGTGTTTGCTAAACGACTCATTTTTTGGTAGACAAAATACGTTGTGGACAAACAAATAGCAATTACAATTATCTAACGAAGATAACATAATAGAAATACTAATGACATTATTTATAATATGATTAACAGTTATAAACACTACCTCAAGGGTAGTGTATATAAAGGACATGCTAAAATTACATTATAAAAACAATCACTTCTAGAAGACTTTTATTGTTACAGACGACCATTCCAGAGTAAAACTGAAAAGTGATCCTGATTTCTTCATCAACGCATGTTACATTGATGTAAGTATGTTTGTGTGTTAATATCAGTATAAGTATACATTGATGTAAGTATGTTTGTGTGTTAATATCAGTATAAGTATACATTGATGTAAGTATGTTTGTGTGTTAATATCAGTATAAGTATACATTGATGTAAGTATGTTTGTGTGTTAATATCAGTATAAGTATACATTGGTGTAAGTATGTTTGTGTGTTAATATCAGTATAAGTATACATTGATGTAAGTATGTTTGTGTGTTAATATCAGTATAAGTATACATTGATGTAAGTATGTTTGTGTGTTAATATCAGTATAAGTATACATTGATGTAAGTATGTTTGTGTGTTAATATCAGTATAAGTATACATTGGTGTAAGTATGTTTGTGTGTTAATATCAGTATAAGTATACATTGGTGTAAGTATGTTTGTGTGTTAATATCAGTATAAGTATACATTGGTGTAAGTATGTTTGTGTGTTAATATCAGTATAAGTATACATTGGTGTAAGTATGTTTGTGTGTTAATATCAGTATAAGTATACATTGGTGTAAGTATGTTTGTGTGTTAATATCAGTATAAGTATACATTGGTGTAAGTATGTTTGTGTGTTAATATCAGTATAAGTATACATTGGTGTAAGTATGTTTGTGTGTTAATATCAGTATAAGTATACATTGATGTAAGTATGTTTGTGTGTTAATATCAGTATAAGTATACATTGATGTAAGTATGTTTGTGTGTTAATGTCAGTATAAGTATACATTGATGTAAGTATGTTTGTGTGTTAATATCAGTATAAGTATACATTGATGTAAGTATGTTTGTGTGTTAATATCAGTATAAGTATACATTGATGTAAGTATGTTTGTGTGTTAATATCAGTATAAGTATACATTGATGTAAGTATGTTTGTGTGTTAATATCAGTATAAGTATACATTGATGTAAGTATGTTTGTGTGTTAATATCAGTATAAGAAAACATTGATGTAAGTATGTTTGTGTGTTAATATCAGTATAAGAAAACTTGTTAGAAAGACTTCAAAACAGCAGAAATAAGAATAATTTAAATCTACAGTGTTCCTTTCATTCATAACGTTCTAACATTGATATTTTACAGGGATACCAGAAGCCTAATGGTTATATTGCGTCGTTAGGTAAGTCTCAGCAAATACTGTTGTAAAAATTCTTCACTTTTATTTGTATTTTTCACATTTTTACAATCTCTTGTTTCATTATCACATTTTGACTGAGTTTTTATCTCCAATGGGACAAAATCTCTAGTGGAATTTTGTGTTAAAACAACAGGGTTAGTGGCAGTATTAGGGGAGCGTCAACAATAACGTTTTACCATATACAATTAACAACAAATACAGAAAGTGGAAGCCTTAGTTGCATTAATGAACGATAATACTTGTCCCTTTCTCGACCCCATTGCAAATGTTTCATATGAATTCTACATACTAGTATTATGGAATATGTATGTTTTTCATTTTTCTAGGTCCAATAGCGAAAGCTACCAAAGAGTTCTACACATTCTGGAAAATGGTTTGGCACAAGAAAGCTGATATCATCGTCATGTTAACAAACCTTACAGAACCGAGTGTACGTAAGATTTATTGCTATATAATCAAGCTAAATTCATATGCTCACATCGCTAATCATTTCATTGACAGGATACCACAAATGGTGGAACAAATTATAATTCATGGACATTACGAACGTTTTCGTATACTTGATGATTCTGCATATATATACTGTAAATATTGACGCCAGTTCAATATAAAGACCTTTTTTCTTTGGTCTCTTGCAGTATGGCAGCAGTATCAGATGTATTCTATTATCATTGTTTCTCACAGGGTAATAAATGCGAGCAGTACTGGCCAGATTTGAATTGTACGAACACTCATCAAGACTACACCGTAACATGTCAGAAAATTGAAGAGTTCGCCGAGTATACACTTAGAACATTCACTATTGGAAAGGTCAGTTCTGTTTTACTTCTCATATTTGTCAGTGGGTAACTAACTTTCCAGAACCATTTGGTACAGAGGAATCTCTCCATTTGTGTCTGCTGGTGTCCGGATAACAATACATTACTATGGGATATATTCTTAATTGAATGATGTTGTTTTTGCAAAATATCGTGTTGGTTGCACTGTTATCCTTTTGTGATGTACCTAAAAATTGGTACCCCGACCAAATACGTTTTCAAGACTTGTTTTATATTTTGTCTATCTCCACTAACCCGGACTTGACCAGAAAAGAGGGATGTACGGATAAGAAGTGTTTTAGAATTGATAAAAGCTTATTTAGGTACTTTGAAAAAGATATTTTATCAATTTCTAAAGATTTGTTGTAAAATGTTTTGTAATACCGATGTTTACTGTAACTTAAGTTTAAACCAAAACATCGAGATAGTGTATTACAATATTTGTCAAGCTTTAACAAACTTTAACTTGGCAAACCTTGAAACTTTTGAATTTATATGAATACACAGGTATCAAATTTCGTCTCTCTTTGTTAAATTGCATTGCTGAATCCATTGAAATATCGTTTAGATAGATTTTCAATCAACTAGGAAGTTATGCAGGATGGATGTGCTTTTAAAAACAATTTGAAAGAACAAAATGTAAATTTGTCTATAAAGATATAAAGCACACCAAGAGAATATCAAGTTACATTTATAGATTCAATCTAACAGTACGATATGACATTATATCAATTAGATCATTGCAGTCCTTTTTACGGATTATCATTGCAAGATTTAATGCTTAAAGGTATGGATACAATTTTAACAAAAACGAAATTTGTTTGTATTACTGTACCCAACTATAATCGTAAACATCTATTTTTTTCGGTAAGAATTCGGAGAAGCGAACTATCTACCAGCTTCATTACACGGCCTGGCCGGATAAGAGCATTCCTGATGAAGTGACAAGTTTGGTAGAATTTCGACAAAGAGTTCGAAGTATCCCACGTGCTCAACAAGGTCCCTTCATCGTACACTGCAGGTAGAAATGATTTAATAAATATAACCACGTCTTGCCGAAGATTTTTGAAACAGCTTGTTTGGTAAAGTGTTTTAAGCTATTCATTATTTTTTGATCTATTGATTGTTGATGAACATTTGATATAAATATTAAAATATATAAACCGTTAGCAACATCTAAATGTTCTAAACTTCTGTCTTACTCGAGACATATCTGTAAAACTTGCCGGGAACATTAAATAAATCAGACGAAATCCTGTATTGTACACTGGATATAGATTGTGCTAAAATTACATTTAAATACGCGATATTTAACTCTACACTTTAACGACACACAAAAACTGCATTGTGCATGAATGACAAATACAAACTATACAATATACCCTGTTTGTGTATAGATTTTATACGATTCATAACTGAGCAGTTTGTCAAAGTAAAAAATGTTTCAGTTTGTATGTACAGAATCCTCAGTTAGCGTCCACCTGTCGATAGAGGTCACATGTGGAAAATTTGCGCTCCTTAATGATCGTTTATTTATAAAACAAAATAAACTTTCAAAGGAACGTCAATTGTAAGTAAAGGGCACATTTTAGTCTCCCAATTGTGACCATTGTTCACAATTATGGCTGTATATTAAAAGCTGAATTCTTTATCAATGGTTGAATATTGTCATATTTCAGTGCAGGAGTTGGGCGGACGGGAACATACATTGCTCTAGATAGGTTAACAGAGACTGGTGAGGCAGGGGAGAGAATCAATGTGTATGATTGTGTGTACCAGATGCGGAAACAAAGAGTTAACATGGTGCAAACGTTGGTACGTAAGTGAAATTTAAGATCTAATTATTTTGAGGTGGTTTGCATTTTTTTTCTAGAATCCTATTCATATCTATATATAATTTCATTTTACCGTAAAACACATAGCGACTACTCAAAAATAAGACAGCCGCATTATAACAACCACATACTTGTTGTTTTCTATACTTGCTCTACGTAAATTTCAACTTGATAATTAGACATCCCCATTTTGTAGATTATTTTGGGGCCTAAACGTGATCATACAATCGAATATTTACTGCTAATTATAATATTTGCAATATAGTGTAAAAGTAAAGAAATACTCTCCACAGTTTAACCAAAAACCAATGAGAGTTTAAAAGCTATACTACTCATTCGTTTACGTGTTTGTAAATCCTTTGTTGCGCACACTTTAATTAATGATAAAGAATAAGTGTACTAATGTAAAAATGTGTTTTAACCTAAAGGAACAGTATGAATTTCTACATAAAGCTTTGGTGCATACACTGACGTTTGGTGGTACAGCTGTTCGTGGCGAGGAGTTTGTGGAATACGTCAGAAACACGAGCGATGCTGCCTTCAAGAAGAAATTTACGGTGAGAATATATCAATTAAATCTCAATTAGGAGAAAAAAGGCACACATCTGAAAAAATCCATCCAGGTATGATTAGAATGTAAATTGCCATGAAGATGAACAATGAAAAGTGTACACAATTAGAAGTTTTTATTCAAATCAACGTTGTTAACTTATTGTCACACAGTACCTTATACTTCCCTTTGGACCTTGGAAGGTATTATTCCAATACATTCCGTGAATGTGTATATAGATTTAAAGAGTGCAACCCGAACGTTATTATGTGTCGGTAAAATTTGCACCTAAATGTATAGGTCTGAACGGGTCCATGTATTAATGTACTATGACAACATTCACTTCAAATCCGGACAGCATTTCTGAAATGTACGTAATTTTAAAGCTTATTAATGTATAGGAAATATTACGCCTCTTTAATAGCATGCGTTGGCGTATACATCGTACTATCTCCTCATTGATGACGTTTTCCGACGTACAATATGCGTACAGTTGTCTGATATTTTAGCGACATTTCTATCTCAGTTATCAAAAGATGTAATCGAAGAAGAATCTGAGGAAGAAGTACAAGCTCGTAAAACGAATGGTCGTCAAAAAGACAAGAACAGAAAGAACAGTGACATACCTGGTTAGTTGTTATACGTATTTGTGACATACCTGGTTAGTTGTTATACGTATTTGTGACATACCTGGTTAGTTGTTTTACGTATTTGTGGCATACCTGGTTAGTTGTTATACGTATTTGTGACATACCTGGTTAATTGTTATACGTATCGCATTCGATTCTTCGCTTAGAATCAAAGAATTATGTACTCAGGATTAATTATTGATGTTTGGCGTCTACTTTATTTATATATGTACTTTTATTATTGTATCAAGAAAATTTAGACAACAGTTAGAACGTATGGTAAGCTGTTGAGGAGCATTTAACATTTTGCAGCGCTATTTGACGGATTAAGCAATTGTATTAATTCTTTAAGTGTACTTTAGCGTGTGTTATATGGTCCTCTTTCTCTCCAATGATCAATGGTCTTGTTTACATGATGTTATTTTTGTAAATCAAATTGTGCAAATAACACAGTTGTGTCCAAAAACAAACAGAATATATTTAGAATATGGTTAAAAATAGTGAATATATAGAATATTGAATATGGTTAAGTATTTTCTAACATTTTTCTTACAGGTGACAGACATCGACCAATGTTGTACCTAGGACGCAGTTTCAACGCTTCAAACTATATCAACGCGATGATTGTTAATGTAAGTATTAAATACCGTATTTTACTTGAAATACAGTGAAAACATGATATTATGACCACTGGTCTGACACCATAATGTACAGGAATATCATACTTACAGACTTCAATTGCGCTGTAAAAGATTATGATGCGTAAATATTTGACATTCAAGTGAATGAAGCCATTAGACATCCGTAGTGTTAATTAACGATACAATTCATTAATAGTAATTCTAGTGTTATTAAATGGCGTTGAAAAATGCTGACAAATAAGAATCATTTTTAGGGCTTTAAGAGGAAGAATCGTTTCATCATTGCACAATCACCCCTGAAGGACACTGTAGTAGACTTTGTTTGTTTGATTTACCAAGAGAATTGTTGCTGTGTTGTTTCATTGGAAGATGAAAATTTGATTGGGAAAGTAAGATATATCATTCATATTAATATTGTATATATAACATACATTACAATATATGTTTTTTGCAAATGCTGAGATTATTATAACTTACTAGTATTTAAAATAATTGTCTATTAGGATCGTTTATCTAAGTTATTTTAGATATTGCTTGCTTACGTTTTTGATTCTACATTCGCTGTACGAACAAAATGCTAAAAAAGTAACACACAGGTGTTATTTTATCAACAAATCGCGTCTTTACAAGCGCAATAGTTAACCATGCATTTCTGAGAGAATTGGGCACACGACAGATTATTAAACTTTGGTTACCTTAAAATATGTGGTTATGCTGCATGTTGCATGTATATTTGTTTAAGTTTAATTCATGTCTTCAGGAAATAGGCGCATATTTAGGACCCGATGACCAGGAATTGAAACATGGAAATTTTACTGTGAAAGCAATACTTTGCGAGTCTAAAGACAATTTCACAATAAGAAAACTGATGATCAAAAATAAAGACAAGGTAACGAATATATACCGGATTGTATTGCTTTTATCTGTCTACTAAGTATTTGCATGTAAATCAAAGCTGTTTATTTACAGTTTTTTTAGAAATATCTATTGAACTGCTGAACGAAAGAGAATCAAGATAATACTTAGTAATTGATGGAAGTTTATTAATGTTTATTAATTAATTAATGTATGTTTCGAGTTTGGAAACTAGTTTAGCTTTGCTACAGACTGTTCCAAGGCGTTTTTTCTGGAGACTGTGTTTTTGCCCTGCAATTTGTATGACCTTATGTGTTGGGCTGGTGTTTCGGGCAAGGTAGAATGTTTTGCATGTGTTTTTCTATGAATCCTTTTCGTGCCTGTATTCGATTAAGTCTTCTAATACATCTCCAGCATTCATCAGGAGAAAAGGAAATACATCATTACCAGTTAAACTCATGGAAGAAGAATGAAGTTGTTCCTTCTGACGTCAAAGAGTTTACACAGTTCGTGAAGGAAATTGGTAATAAAGCTGACGAATCCGACACTGAAAAAGCTCCAATTCTTGTGCACTGCCTGTAAGTTCAAAGGAAACTTTTCTTACAGTTTACGTTATTTTACTGTTCTGGGAAATCAGGCTTAGGTGATCTTATTAGAAGTACAGTAACACTTAGAACATTCCTCATTCGGGACTAAAGGAAGTAGTCTTAATATATATGAGCTCTCGTTATCAAGTTGTACTGTTTTTTCCTCTAGAAATACATTCTTCGACACAGTATGAGGATTCTTAGTTATTTTATCTTATTATTAAGCAAACACGCTTTGAAAGTGAATTGAGTCATCTTTCAGGATTAAATAGAGATCTGGACTTTTAAATTAATCGACTTACCCGACCTCTTTACCTACAAACTTTCCGAACCGTGCAGATTGCAATTTCCATATCCAATGCGGACCCCACAAAGCCTTTGTATTTAGTCCCCATTTTTTGAGTGTTTGTGTATCATCTTTTGGTAGGTTTTGTGCTGGTGGGCTTTTGGGAAGGTACCATATTTTAAGAGGGAAGGATTTCTGGAATCTGTATTTTTCTCCGGAAATACTTTTCTTACATGTATTCCTTATTTTTTCAGAAATGGTGCTTATCGTAGTGGTCTGTTTTGTGCTGTTGGTAACATACTGGAGAAAATAGACTTTGAAGGTCAAGTTAGTGTTCCTAATACTGTACGCCAACTCCGAACTCGCAGGAAAATGGCTATTCCAAATAAGGTTTATTAATATTTTTGATATTATAATAATATTATCAAGAAAAATGCAGTAAATATGGAAATATCGATCAGTATTTCTAGCAACACTCATTTCAAAGGAGAAGGTATGACACAGAAAATTGTAAAGATACATAGATTTTTTTAAAAAAAGTTAAATTTTGAACATATTACTGTTTGTCCGAAATAACATATAACTTACAAACTTCAAACTTTATTTTGGCAAATATAAAATATTGTCATTATTATACCCCTATTTCACGGTATTTTCGTTTCATTTCATTTCAGGAGCAGTTTGAGTTTTGTTATCACAGCGTTGAAGCTTATCTAGACTCAAACAGCACGTACTGTAACTTCTCCAACTAGAATTTCTTTTAAAGTTTTAGCGAGGAATGTGCACGAATAGTTTTATGTTCTTTCAAAGGTTCAACGTGTTTGTGGACCATTTAACTTTGATTCTAATTTATTTTATCTTTATCTATCATTGTATGAGTGAAGATTTTATGGAGGCTTATTCATGCATTCTCAGGATGTGTGGATCAATTGATTACGGCATACTTTTATCAATAATTGAATGTCAATTTTATTCTTTGTCCGTAGCATATTTGTTGCAGCTTTATTTGTTTTTGTGCAATTTTAATAATGATCCATGTATTATTTGTATACACTGTAACATTTATTATGTCACTTAGTTAATGAAAAACATACATTTACTTTTAATTAATTACTAATTATAATCGTAAAGTGATGTAAACTCATTGAAGATACAAACTTTCCATTTTTCACTACCCGTGCTTGGCTTGTATTAAGCTTTTTTCCAATAGTGAAGCAGTTAACGAAATGAGAACCGCACGAAGTTCTCCCCAGTTATTTTAAACTGTTTGTTATCACCATATCTTCAAAGCACGCTTTGTTTGACAGTGTTATAGTGATCACATTTTCCGTAAAGGACTAAGATAGATCAATATAGTTTTTAAGTTGTTGTTGCCTCAATTTGTTTGTTTTAGGAATTCTGTTAATTTAGTTTTGTTTGAAGGTCAGTAACGTTGTCGTGAATTAATATGTGTTGCGAAAGGTTTTTTGTTTTAGTTAATGGCTTAGTGTTGTTAACTATCCGTATATTATATATCACATTAATCCATGGTCTGTAATACTTGAGAATAATATTGATAGAATTCTGGTCAAATAATGAAAAAGATTATAATATAGAAGAACAAAAATTAAAATAAGTACATCTTTTTATTAAACACAATGTTTAATCAAAATATTATGAAACATATTATAAAAAAACTATTATCAACAGTAGATAAAAATATTAGTATTTGTAAATCAAATTATTTGCCTGAAACAATGCAAACCATTAATTTTATGAAAATAGTGAAGAAATTAAGCGAAATATGTTTGTTACATGGGTTAGTTATTGTGTAAAACGGTGCATTGTATGAAAGTCAGAAAAACTGTACATAATTCAATAAAGTAAATAACATTGTTCATGAATCTAAATATTCAATTATTGTATGAAACAGTGTATTTTATAGGTCTACAAACCTCTATAGATATACATGTACCTATCTGCAATAACATTTCTTTCTGAATAATATATTTATTTATCTTCCATGATTGTGTTACGTCTAATATGATTCCTTGAACCAGATCCGACTATATATAAAAGTAGTACTGTGCCATCCGTGGTTATATATAAACGTATAACTGTAAATCACCTAATATGGGCTTCGCTTTTTTTGTTTGTGAATTGTAACGTCATCCAATGCTCAAGTATGTTTTACCATGATATTATTTTATACAAAAACAGAGCGAAATATCACAACACGAAATATCTTAATCTAAAGTTATGTTCCGATGTTATGAGTGAAAAATTGATAAAAACAACATATACAACATTAGTACATTAAACGTTCACAGATATGTACATAGTTAACGCAGATACATATTAACAACATCATATCCCAGTAAAAACACTGTTCAATAAAGTCACTAACTAATAACTGCATGACTTCCGAAAATCTTGAATTGTTCCAATATTCTGTTGTACCTTTGAATGTTTATAAAGTTGAGGTGTGTTCAAGGGTCAGTGAATGCATGCTGTCGAGTTGATGCCGTTCAAACTGATGTTACTATATAAAGATAATTGTATATACAGTCAAACAGGTGTTTGCCTCCGAATAAAGAGCACCCTGTGAATAAAGGCTATTCTTTGGAAAACCATCATTGATCAGTTACAACGAACTGATCTCCGAATAAAGGTCATCTGTCAATAAAGGTCACATTTTCTCTTTTCCAAGGGTGGCTTTTTTCACAAGTTTTCAAAACTTCTTTTCAGCTCTCATTTGGAATCTATCGTGAGCACATTGGTCTCCAATTCTGAGGAAACAATTATGATTTGATCATATATATACTTGATCATGCATTACGACATATGAAGACATAGTTTATAGTGCTTTGTTATATAGTGATTTTCATTAATATCCAATTTCTTAATTACCAGTTGAACAAATTGAAAGTTATTAGATACAATGATTAAAACATATCAAGTTTTATCTCTCGTGGGATTTTCAAAATAGTTTCATCTGCACAACTTACAGTACATTCAACAACAAACATAATTTATACGACAAATTCATTGTAGTAATGTTTGGTTTAAAAATTACCTGTTTTTCTTCACGACAGATGTACGGTACATTTTATAACCGATCAGAGAAATCAATATAATACCAGCGCACGCTGAACCTGCAACAATTCCAATGATGACTGCGCGTGAAAGTCTATCAATATTATCAACGTCGTCGGAATTCCCACAGTTATCTAAAATGATAACAACATCAGCGGTAATTATTGTCAAGGCTGTTCGTCAAAACTTTTTCTAATCATTTATGATATTATGATCTACAAATGATCGATCATTACGCTTGATGCTTCGTTCGAAACATCGTGTATTTTTTACTTTACTTTATGAAAGACCAATCATATGGCATGAAAAAATATGAAAACAAAAAAGCAAAAAAATGTCGCGATTTCATTGGTTTCGAAAAATAATCACATTATTGAAGAAGGAAGTGATGATAGCGATGTGACTGAGGATTTTATTTGTAAATAAATGATCGACCATTTCGTTTATTGGTTCGTAAGAAATATCTTGTAGTTTAAACATAGATTCAACACATATTAGCAGGTGTCTTTCTGGGTAACGTTTGACCAGCAACATACCACACCACTTAACAAGTGATCGGTAATTTCGCTTGATATTCCTTACAAGATATGTTGTAGGTTTAATTAATTGAAACAAGTCTTTTTATATGTTAAATATATTATACCGATTTGGAGGATAACAAAAGCTTTGGATGCAACTTACCATACGACCAATCAAACTCATTGGCTTCCGACACACAAATTTTACATCCATCAGTAGTCCTGTCTGGGACGCAGACTCCCTCGATGAAGCAGAAGCCATTCTGATAAGCAAAATCATACATAAACAGTCAGCACATTGTTGGTTAATGGATCAAGCATTTGGAGTCCACATCAAAGTATAAATCAAAACAGTTTTATATTAGTTAGTTATTCAATAAAACTAGTTTCACCCATAGAAAGACAATGTGTGTACAAAGTATTGCAAAGATTGCTTACAGCAGAAACATTAAACAGTTCCTTCATCACGTGATTGTGACAAATTTCGTCAGTAATGTGCCTGTCAGTGTCAGATATCCTTGGAAACGAATTACTGTACAAAGAGTAGCCGACATTTTTGAAATCGGGACTAATTAACAAACTTTAAAATTGTATATTAGATTATATATGCTAATTAAAACAACGTTGGTATATGTAATAACTGGTAGTGTTGCTGTGATAATGCAGGCTTGGTCCTCAATAAGTTTAAAAAGAATTTATTTATCACATATCAAATTAGCAAACCTTTAATGTTACTGTAGCGTTTGCACCATTCACATTAATTGTTTGACACAATGAATCGTATACATAAATCGTTTGAGGGTCGCTGTAATTCGCGTTGTCGTTACTGATAGACACAATGTGCGCAGTAATGTAGTTTTGATCTTCCGTCGTTGACACAGAACGTTTCTGTCTTTCTTCCGACAAGCAAAGCATTCCTGTGAACATGTCCTCATACAGACCATCTACTTCCGTACTTTTCACAACAGCGACACTTCCATTAAAATAGAGCTACAAAAATACGGTGGAACACTGTTACAGTGAGTTTCTGGCGACCCGAATAACTACATCATTACACCCATATTTCACTAAATTCTTTACAATGAAATAAAGACAAAAAAATAAGTACTTCATTGTACCATATTCTTCACTATATCAGTGATCACCATACCGATGTTGTACTGTAAACATAAGGATATAAAACAAAAAGCAAGTCCTAAAGAGAGGAAATCAGTCACTGAGGATCGACAAATATGTTATTCAATGATACATTGCGTCATTTCGTTCTTCGAACATGAATCTTTATACCTCTTCAATTGTCAGTACTACGCATGAATGAATGCTGCGTTTATTATCAGCGTAATTACAACAAGTAGTGATTCGTGTATGCGATATCAAAACAACAGGACAAGTAATAATTACTTATATATGTGTTATTAAAACAACAGGACAGGCACTAATTACTCATGTATGTGATATCAAAACAACAAGACAAGTAATAATTACTTATGTATGTGTTATTAAAACAACAAGACAGGTACTAATTACTTATGTATGTGTTATTAAAACAACAGGACAGGTACTAATTACTCATGCAGACGTACTCACTTGCTTCTCGACTACTTGAAAGCTGAACCCCTCAAATATGTTATCAACTCTGATGATGTAGCAAAGACATTCTTCAGCTGATATGTCACAAAGACCTCCTCCTTCGATGTCCAGAATATTGGGTGCAATGTGAATGTTAAAACTACAATCAGGTCCTTTATTATCACCGGTACACAAACATTGGCCTAAAGTATAATGACATGCACTTAAAATAAGGAGAATAGTTCAGATTTTGAAATACAGTGAAACTTTATTATCACCGGTACACAAACATTGGCCTAAAGTATAATGACATGCACTTAAAATAAGGAGAATAGTTCAGATTTTGAAATACAGTGAAACTTTATTATCACCAGTACACAAACATTGGCCTAAAATATAATGACATGTACTTAAAATAAGGAGAATAGTTCAGATTTTGAAATACAGTGAAACTTTATTATCACCAGTACACAAACATTGGCCTAAAGTATAATGACATGTACTTAAAATAAGGAGAATAGTTCAGATTTTGAAATACAGTGGAACTTCGTTATTACGAACATCAATATCAAGAGCATCCAACTTTTCTAGAGGAGTTTTACTGTATATTTTTCACAATGTAATCGTAAGCCATTGTTTAAATGAACGTATTTGGTGAGAGTCACATGATGACCAGACGGTGTGGTACTGACTGCAAAATAAACAGTACAAAAATAATTAGGGAAAGGGTAAGATGAAAAGCGCATTTTACCAGGTGTTCAGTCAAATAAACCGTCGTTTTTATATACAATACATCAGTCTCGTATTGTTGAGTTTTATAAGCATTAAGACATTAAGACAGCGAATGCATAAAATGTTCATATCTTACCGTCATCCTGACAGATTCCATTGGAATCCGAACAATTGTTTAAACATGTTGTCCGGAGAAATGACGTCACAAGTTCCTTATTCTCAGCTGTATAGACTGGATTCATATCCACCATCGTTTGTACAATACTATTAACAGCGAATTCGTGTACTGAAGCAAGTGATGGATCATTTCCGACCTGTTAACAGCGTGCATTTTGTTTCAACAGAGCATCATGTAACATATTTTCGTATAAGGAATAGCAATACATTCATTTATGTTTGAAATAAATGCAAAAATACGCTAGAACATTCATTCAAAGTATCACACCTATGTATTTGGATTCCCTTTGCGCTTTAATCTCTCGACGAATCCACTGTAAGTTAATTCCCGTACTTAAGTATTACATGAACTCGTATCCCCTTAATAAGTTTATGATAAAGGAATAACTTACCAACATGTTTGGCTAATTAGAGACAAATGGAAAATTGCTGCAGATTTACATTACATACCATGACATCAAAAACGCATTGTCTAAAAACATCATCCAAAGTATCGCCCGCCAACTTGTCCGAGAACCTGCTGAAAGCTACAGAATTATTCAGAAACGTTGAACAGATGGCTGCAGCTGTTGCATTATCAATTTCATCCTGAACACTACGCTGTAAAATTGAACATATTCATCGGTATTATCGTTCTGAATGGTTATAGTCTCTGACAAATAATCTTTGACCAAAGTACGATTCCAATATTCAATCGACAGCAGTTTTTATAATCTAATTGAAAGCGGTAACGAAGATACGTTAGTACATAAATACAAGCTACATATTTACATAAACTGAATCCGTCAATTTTCTGTTGGTAACTCTTATCACCAAGTCCTCCAAGTTCAAACTTACTCTGAGTTTAGTATTGTGTACGGACTAACATTTGGGTCATATTGATGCAGTTCGGCATATGATATTATAAAACCATTAAAAGATTCCATTTCACCCAACATTGATACAAGAAAGCCCAAGTTTAATCATACCTTGTACATTGCTGGTGGGGGCGGGGTTAACATCAATCTCTTCAAGCGCTGTAGTTCTTTTGCTTGGATTCGTCCTGACGCATCTCTCTTCTTGCGTTGTTGATCTCGGCATTTCGTTAATGTGATGGGTGTGGCTTTGTTACAAGACTGACCCTTTATTTCCTCGCATACATCATTTGTGGCATCGCAAAAGCAGTTTAAGCGATTTTGGTGTGACCATCGTGTTGGCGTGATAGTATCCAAATTTAGGACAACATTTTCTTCATCTGAGAGCCTACAAAAGGTAATAAGTAGAACGATATAACACACGAGCATTAAGCTGCCTTTAGTTGTTTTCATATTAATTGCGATGTGAAACTAAAATCTGTAATTAAAATTTATAGGATGGCAATTAGTGCTGCTGGTTGTTTTCGGTGCGAGACGGTATTGCTGGAAACTTTATTAGAAATACGGAGCAAATCTTTACTGTTACGATTCTGCGATTATAAAAAAGTACCGTGTCTTAAGATTTTGTACATGTACTGATGAAATGGAAAACTGAAAGTGACACTGGTTTTGTCACGTTGGCGAAAATCGCGAATGTAAAATGTATTCCATAAACACATTCTTTATCTATAACCCGTTTATAGACTTTCAAAAAAGGTAGGCAATTTTACAACCCCGCCATTTACCTCCAACGTTCTGAAAATCCGTTATCATAATAGTTTGACGAAGTTGACCCATCTTTTCCAATGCAGTCATTTGTTGTGCTACCGTCGAAATAGCCACAAAGTCCTTCAATCTGCCCAATATCCTTAGCTGACAACAATATATCAATGTTCATCGTGTTCATGTACCATCCACTGAGAAGATTTACAATTATCTTCGTTCCCGTTGGTAGAGTAATCTGAAACCATTAATACCGGTTTATCAATACATCGTTGGGCTATTTTGCTATGTTTTATTATTGAATTCAATAGCTGTACAGTTGTATACCGGTGAGTCGTTAAACTAACCGGTGCTCTTGGATTCCGCTCTGTTACTATTCTTGTTGGTACAGTGTAACTCCTGCGATCATTTAAAAACATGTTAATTTAAAATTGAAAACCATTTTACAAAGCCTTGAAGAAGCTTTTTACAATTACATCTTCGTGCGTTTGTTCAATGTCAGTCATTTGATGCATAAAAAGTACCGAATATAAACTAACGTCAGTACCTTATATCTATACCCGTCAATCATCTCAACATTAATTATTCCACCGTCTCCACAATGAGTGAACTCGTTGACCGTAATATTTCCACAACGATGAAGTAAATATATATCTGCTCCGGCGATAATGGCTATGCCGCATGCACAAACCGGTGACATCCCATCGTCAAAGCAGTACTTTGTAAACTCTTGTATCTAAAAATAAAAAGCTCGAAACAAATAAACATCGCCTCGACCAAAGGCATAACCGAACAAAGTGACTAATTTTAACATATTTGTAATATATGTCAGAACAGAACATCTGCATGATGTACTTCTTAATCAAATGGTGCAACAATATAATACAACACTGAGTGGTCGCAGAATTTTAATATAGTTCACTAATCCATCCACCGTTAAAGTTAAAATGTCGCGAAATGACCCTGGCTGTTGGTGTGACGTAAATTACAAAATGTATCGAGAGTTAAGCCTCAATCATGTCATATTCAGTGATTCTGTCACGTAAAACATATGATAAAGCAAAAGGTGGTCCTAACGGCAATCCGTTAACTGTTTCAAAATAGACAAATGTTTCCAATAGATCGAGAGATATGATTCATTCCACAGTACTGTTTTGGTCACAAATGCGGTAAAATCATTTACAATAAATGGAAAGTATGCGCATTGGAAATCTATAAATAAGGATGTATTAAGATGTTACATAAAGTAATACCTGTATATTGTTCGCTAGGTTCGAATACGCCAAGAAATCCCCAACACTTTGCTGCTCACAATGCCTTAAATAAAAGTCATTGGGCAATTTCCAATTCATGGCATAATTAAATAAATTAATTTACAAAAGTATGTTTTGACAAAATGCAAAAGATAAATATGTATATAACACACATGTTAGGTGTGATTATTTTACTTGAATTTTGTGTATATTTTTTCGATTGGATTTGGACACAGGCCCTGCGTAACATCACAGGACGGACTATATTATTCCCTAATGATACATGGAACTTAATGTTTTTACTAGTTAAGACCACATGCATAGTCCTTTGGTACCCTCTCTCCACAGGCTCGTACATTATTTTTCCTGTATAATTAATAGATGAATGTCAATGTCTCAACATAATTAGGAAACAAATGATGAATTATCTTTTCTTTATATAATCAGCCTCCTTTATTGTTCAAAGCCGCGACTTCTCGATATATTAAAAAACAGACTTTGCTGACCGCACAAATAGATATGAACAGTTCAAGATCTGTTCCCGCGACTAACCTGTGTTATCTAATTATGAAGAGATAAAAATCCCCTTAACAAAATTACGTATAAAAGTCTTTTAATGCCTTTTTAATACTTACTTCCCATCTGCTGTTTTCATGTGTGGATCAACATGAGAATAACACATCTTGTCCCGATACGCGGAGTCGATGTTGATTTTATTTGTTACTTCTACCTATCAAACATACGAGAAAGTTTCCTTTCAGTACAATTAATGTCAATGAAAAAAGGCAATCTTAGTTTAATATAAATATCATTATTTAAATTTTTACGTCGTTTATTAAATTTAGTAAACGGATGACAAAGTGAACCCGATGCTCTTCAGGTGCTGTATCTACAGGTGCTGTATCTACAGGTGCTGTATCTATAGGTGCTGTATCTACAGGTGCTGTATCTACAGGTGCTGTATCTATAGGTGATGTATCTACAGGTGCTGTATCTACAGGTGCTGTATGTACAGGTGCTGTATCTATAGGTGCTGTATCTATAGGTGCTGTATCTACAGGTGCTGTATCTACAGGTGCTGTATCTACAGGTGTAGTATCTACAGGATATCATTGTAAATCTCGTAAGATAAAAAAGAACATAACCCCAGCAAGTCATATTTCGAGAATTTCTTAAATAGTCTTAAAATATCCCTATACATTTGGTGTCTGTTGTGGGTCGCCGTCAGCGGGATGTCATTTTCTAGTAAATCCGACATAAAAGTTTTACCCGTATATCGTCCACCGTGTAATTACTCCATATAGCATGCTTGACATCCATTGGAAGCTTCAAAAGAAGATTGTATTCTCTCTTGTCATCGTATGTATCCTCAATAGTTGTTATCATAAATCTATACTTCTTTTCAGGGTCCCAAGTCTCCCCTTGTCGCAATGTCTAAAATGAACATTTGTGTCAACATTACAAAGATAATTAAAAGTTAGAAGTCACAGACAGGAGCTGCGGTTAAAGGTAAGTAAGTAAAGCATGACCATTCACAAACACACACACATTCTAACGTTCACAATGTACAAGTATAACACACTAAAAATATACCATTAAAATCATTGAAATGGAATTTTTAATTGAATGTTATGTAGATAGACACTTTAAAAGAGCATAATTACGAAATATTGTAACCAACAAGAAACTACACAAACAACGTTACTTTGTATGAATATAAACAGAAAATCATTAATAATCAAGTTGGTTTTGCTTAGATTAACCCATTAAAGAGCACAAACTTCCAAATTTCCAGTTAAATTATTTGTTGACTATTTCTGTATAATAATCATAAACCAGTTGTAATGATCATAGTCTGCGATAATTATTTTCAATTTTAGTTCATTCCAACCATTTGTTTCAGGAAATGGTATCGGTCTAAGTACAATTAAGCGTAATTAAGTAACTAAAACTTAAATCATACCTCAATTTTTTCAGTGCAACTATTACCGTCAAAATTAGTGATTTGAAGTCCCCCACCACAGATTGTTCGTGTTCGAGTTGGGTCAAGTAGTACAAAATTCACGCCACAACTTGACGATAAATCGTCGCTTCTATACTCGCAACCGATTGGAACCGTTATCTGGGCTTCGACAAGGGCATATCCAGTCTTGGTGACCTCAATTGATTTGTCTGTGACCTAAAATACATGTTTATACATGTCATTTCGTCTTTTTTTGATGTACTGTCAATTATTTTACACTGTCCTCTTGCTGCAGAGAGTCCAAAGGGGAGTCTGTGCGATGTTCTCCTGGTTTTGTTTCCGTTTTTTGGATGAGGTTTTTGTTGTTGAGCTTTGGAGCAGGAAGTATTTTGGGATGGTGGGGATTTTAGCATTTAGCCAAAGGTTTATGCAAACAGAACGTGACACATTTAGTGCTGAACCAACAGTAATTCAGAAAATGTAGGAAAAAGAACGCACCTTAATTCCAGCGTAATATGAATCGCTGAATGTTTCGTTTGATGTATCTCCTTCATAAATGACGGAAACTCCACATTGGATCTGAAACAAAAGGTAAACCACTTATGGATTTTAACCTATGAAAGTTCAATATCAGATCGAAAACAAGATATCATGTTTTAAAATGCTATATTTTATATATTCAAAGATTATATATCTGTTTCAAAGCAATGATTATAGAATTATTGTTCAACTAAACAAAACATAGTTGTGAGTAAAATACTAAATCGATTGACTATAACTGCACGTACACTGCATAGCAACACCATTTGTTACACATCAGTTATTAACTGTTTGATGTTTCGTGTGTATAAAAATAAAATATAAAATATTATTTGGAAAGGTTACTGATCTAAGAACGAACGCAATGTTGAAGAAACCAAGCACGTACCTCACAATCAAGGGCAGGAAACTCTAAATCATTTTCAGTAAACACAAAATCTTCAGCATTATTTGATGGAAAAGATGTCATCACTAAACTTCCGTCGACGTACCTAAAACATTGAAGTGAAATTTACTTGTTGAACATAGAGGTCTAGGTATGATACAAGATTTATTACTATATAAGTTATATAAACGATCTAACCACATTTCTGTTTCATTTTCTATGATGAAACAGGCGTAATGTATTACAAAACTACTGAACGTATATGTTGACATTTCATGATACATTCATGACAGCTATATAAATTAATTCTTTACTAACCAATTCACAGAATACGTGTTTGTTTTGTTGATATCAAACTCACAACGGAACCGAAGACTGGGTGTATAGATTGTAACAGTTTGGTCATTTGTCGTCATGGTTTCAGTTGTATGGATCAATTCTGGTCTTACGAACGCTCGCAACCTATTGAAATTGTATGCATCTGAAAGTCAAATCATATCATTATTTTTAAAAAAATGTATTTTAATGATAATGTTTTTCTCTATTGAGTTTTATCGTCGTCCGTTTATTTTGTACATGGAAAAGAAAATGATTTCTGGAACACTCATACAAAACATAAAAATACTTCATTCTCTTAAATCCTTCAATCAAAAAAAACCCAACAAATGGTACCATGCATGCCTTTTATTTACAGTGTATGCATAGTAACAAATTCAATTGACAACATTTTGTTGGTTTGTTATCAGAACTATCATGTTTAACACTTATCCCGTTTGGAACAGTGCCATATTATATATGAATGGAAAGAACAAACCACATGAACACTACATGAACTAATGTTTGTCTGGAAGTTTCAATACCACGGCCACACATTTTGTGCTAGAATTAAATATTATATGTAACAAAACAATCAAAACAAACAAAATTTGTAAATTAGTTTTTCAAAAATACTTACACAAAGCATAAGTACCATAATTGTAACGTCTGTTGTATACTCTTAGCTTGTTGTTGCATTTGCTTACATATATATCCCATGGTGCACTGTGACAGCCATTCTCATAAATGTAGTCGTATACAGGATATTGTCCATGTGCCCAACAAACAGCTGCCCGTTTGGCTTTTGATCCAAACGTCTGCAATATATCACGTGTGTCTGAAAATGAAATACATGTTGAAGTCACTTTTTGTGGTAGTTTTTATGATAGACTGTAAATCACAAATATGAATGAACGATTCAATTCATTCATTTAATAAGATTCGAATACTACTGTTTTGATATACAACAGTACTCTAGACAATTAGCTCTGTGTTAACCATATGGTTATCAAAAAAGGTTAAGCTGAAGCAAACACATGTCAAATAGTAGAGACAGTCATGGGTATGGATAAGAAAAGGATTCCTTGAAAAAGAACGTACTAAAAACCCTTCTTCCCTACCGTTACCGTCACAATACATTTGAACATACGAAAAATTGGAAAACAAAAAAGTAATGATAAAGTAAAATAATCACCTTGTATTGTAAAGATAAAGTATAAGTAATCATAATAATAAGAGTAAATGTCGACCATGTTATAAAATTCTTCTACATCACTGAGTGGAGGCAGGAAGTAATGCTCTCCATTGTAGTAAGTATTATACCAGCCAAAGTCATTATATGGAGTATGTCCTATTAGAAGTAAATCGTCGATGTGTTCAATATCCGTATCAGCAACGGGGTGACTACATGCTAAAATAGAAGTTAGTTTTATAGCAATAACAGTAGAACCTCGATTATCCGAAATCGACGGATCCGAAATATCATTTCGGATAAAAAACGGTTTCAGATAATCCGAGGTAAAGAAATTCTTGACAGCGTTGTATGAAAAAGGGAGATCACTCCAAAATAAGTTATGACAAACCTGTAAATATATTAAAAGCAAATTATATGTACAGAAAAAATCGACACTAAATTTTCTTTTAGGATTACACCAGATTTTCAGATAATCGGTTGACGAAAAATCGGGGTTCTTCTGTTTTATGTAGATATATGTAAATGTGTGAACATTTCGTATGACGTATCATGAAGAGACATTTAGAGTTACGATGTGATTTAGGTAATGCTTCCTCCTGCAAACTCATTGCAAAATAGTATTTAAAGCCGAGGGTCAAGTTTAAACATGTTTTTCCACCATAGTTGGTACTATTAGACATATACATGATAATAAATTAATAATAGAAAACACTTACGATCTGGAAGATAATATTCTGAAAAGCAATGTACAGTTGTGAAATCATTAAGTTAACAAGAAAATACAAAATAATATAAATTCCAAACTTGCCGCAGTTCAACCAAACTGTAAGGATGCAGTTCACAACACTTATGAACAGTCGTTACACGTAAGATAAATGATTGATAAGAATATCATTAACAAATTGCAAAGATGTATACACATATGGATACGTTGTACATATCTTAGCGTCTAAAGCAAACAAATTCAAAATGCAATCAAATAAAGGTAAAAGGTTTTGTGTGCAATATGCAATGATACACAATAGAAATAGTGTACGTGCAATAGACAACGAATCCATGCCACAATATTTCCAAATCTGTAAACAGATTTCTCATACGATCTCTACATAATTTTAGTTTGAATACATTCCAGTTTGCTAAATATCCTTTTTTAGATTCCGTTTACCCATTCCGATCAATGCCGTAATATTTACGAAATGATGACATTCAAAACTAATAATTATTAAAATCAAAGCGACAATTCAGCGTTATGAACAATATCTCACCTGTACAATAATACGTGTAAAAATCGGAATGATTCGCAAGTGTCAGATAATAGAACAAATCTGAGTCGCATTTTTGTACCCAAATGTCGACATTTTCTTCGCAAACATTTTCGGCTGCTTGCAATAAACAAGCTTGCATAAGTTGTGGAACGTCAGTTATCAGAGAAAGTTCGACGTGTTTTTCTGAAATGAACAATATGCACTAAATACAATATCAAATGTTGCTGGGACGCAGTTGGCTATTCGAATACTTAATTTCACGCGCTTTAGAATGCAGTTTGCAATTTAAAAATATTTAACTTAGGAATATTTTTTTGGACAAAAATCACATCAGACATAATGGTTTGTATTCGTATACAACGACTTTCAAAAAGAAATACACTACACGATCAACATTTAACCGACTAACAAAATATACCGTTAGATCCCTTGAAATTTATAATGACTAAAAACACGGAAAGGCAATAGATTTGTTGCTTACGCGTATATCTTATCAAAAATGAACGTACTAGTGCTGGTAGGAAAACTTTTTATTTTGTGTATCATTGAGCGTAGAGAAAGTTCTATTAATTGACAATACCTTTTAATGCAACAAATTTTTGAAAAGAGTGTTCAGCATGCGACGGTAAATCATCTTTCCACGCAATAACTGAGTAACCATATTCTACTGTAAAATTGTACCATCCTTGGTTTTGAGTACTTATTGATATGAAATCCACATACATATGTGTATATATGTCAGCACCACTACATGCCGTTGTCATGTTTCCGAATGTGTTCCATTCAGCGTTGTCCGTGTCGTTCACTAAAGAAAAAGACTATCATGAAAAGCAAGCATTTACATTATGAAATTGATTTGTTAAAGAATTATACGCACTTCATCGTTTTGATTTCAATGAAAAACTATTCAAATTGAATCAATATACATTTTAAACTTATAATTAGTTGACTTTAATGAAATTGTATTTTTGGGATATATTTTTATACGTTTTACTTCACAACTTTGTTATACCAGGATAGCATGTTCGTAATTAACCCATGTTAATTTTTCTGGGGACAAAATTTCATAGTGACTTGTCCGACGAAAAACTGAAAATTTTAGGTTTGACAGAGTCGATTGATTTTTCCCCTTGGTAAAATTTAACTTAGACATTATGTAGTCGGTGTCTAGATCAAGTGTCAAGCAAACTAGACTGCGGAGGACGAGCTGCCTTTGATGCCTTATCTTAAATCAGCTCGTAAAAAAGAGCATGTGCTGCACTCAGGGTTTGATCTCACAAACCAAGGTATGTACACAAAACGCTCTAGGGCAGAAATGGTTAAAACTGAATTGATTTTTTATTACGTATTCATGAGATAAAGAGACCACAGTGCAGTTTAACATAAGTTGATTTGGGTTCTTTATTTAATAAAATATTTCCTGAAATACTGAAAAAAAAATTATTTCAGGTAACTTTATGACATAACATTGAATATACTCAAGAATCATTGCAATAACTTACATGACGCACATTGCCGTGTCCAAACAACGAGAAAAATATACACGAAAAGTTTATCCATCTTTACGATGAATTGTGATGTCAGATTATGTATACACGTGTATTTATGTGAGTCCTTTCGTACTTAGATCCACTAACTGAGCATGCTTGTCTACTAATACCGACTTTTAAAAATTTGATTATTCATCGTTTACCTGATAGAAGATCTGCGCAGTGCAAAAAATCTTTAAATAGTCTCAAAGATTTATAGATTGAACAGTTTTATTTCAAATGTTTTGAAATAAACTCTTTACTCGAATGCCAAAAATGTCTTAACCACTATACAACGAATGTTTTTGACATATATTCCTCCTGGAGACTATCATTTATCTGATTCGCGAATACTATACTAAATTGATTGATTGTACAGAATATATAACCCATGGTAGGACATGCAATCAATTACAGAACAAAGAAATTTATGATCTCCTAACCAATACAAGACGTATATAATCACCTAAGTGGTGGTTAATTATATAATCACTACATGCTTGGTGCATTTAAATTGACATTGCCATGTTTGTAGTACCAATTGTTGAAACTAATTTCAAATAAAGCAATATTTTATCTGATTTTGTATTCGTATCCGAAACTCAAAAAATGAGCAGACAGTAAGCTATATTAGCCTTAGTAGCATTATACAAAAAATAGAAAGGAAACATTGACAGTTCTGACCTTTAAAAAGACATCAGGAATATAAGTCTTCTTGTCATTGTTTAATTATCAACACCCTCGGTTTACACGGTAACTGTTTGTGTGGGTAAAATAGTACTTTTTTTAATAAAATAATGAGGGTAACAAATAAGCGTATCATTTTAATGTCACTTTCATCTGTGAAAATGTCACTTCAGTAGAATATATATATACCTGTGTTTTGTGGTAAGAAGTTACCCCAATTAGGGATCTCAACATTAAAACTATAAAAGTATAGAAGTTAAAATGCGCTTATTCATGTCGTGTTTTAAGATTTAAGATACCACAATCTACACGTCTTATAATACACTACAACGCAGCGGTGCATTGACTTACATAATATTTTTGAACGATACTTTCCTTTTTACACAGCACATTTTCTTGGTAAGCGAAACAAAAACACCACGCATTATATATATATATATATATATATATATATACTAGGACGAAAAAGAAACGCCGGGCAACCTATTAAGTTTCAATAGTACATACAAACATAACGTCAGAGAGACCATATTTTAGATTGGTAACAAAGAAACAATAATATGAAGAACAATAATGTATCAGAATATTTGTCTGTGGCACAAATTATCTGTATTTAGGACGTATACGATATATTTTTTTTGGGGGGGGAGAACTAGTGTAAAAAAGTATGATGCATGTAAACAGATACTTTGCACAGTTAAGTATTGTTTACGATATTTGAATATTGTCATAACTATATAAAGAATAAATAGGGATTCGAATTTACAAATTTTACTTCAAACAAGTAAGCATTTTTGTTTAATTATGTGTAAATCTGTGATACAAAGAGTTTATCCGTATTAATGTTAATACTGTGGACTGTGGTGTCCAAGTATTCGTACATATGCACTTATATTAGGTATTTTCGCACTAAGGCCGACTGTATGCGCATGCGTTGATATGCCCAAATTTGAAACAAATAAAAGGTAAAATTTCTTTGATCTGTTATCTGATCCTCCATATCTTAAAAGACGAACATTATGATAATTACGACGATGTTGACAGTACAATTTGGATTTTACATTTATTATCTATGTAAGGATCTGCGTGATTTGCAAATTCTATAAGCACTTGTGTGAATGTATGGAAGATTCTATCTCACTGTAAGGGTTTAATTGCAGTGCAACAAAACTGCTTATAGTTTTGTAACCTTACGAATACTCGCACGTAGATAGATCACTTATTATGTAATTATGTGACAAATATAATCCATTTAAAATGATATTGTATTGTTTGAAGCATGTATTATTGACATACATATTAGAAATTCCGAAATTTGAACCGGAAGTAAATCTTGTTTAAAATTTAGTTGCATCATTAGATTTCGCATGTTATAGTTTTGTTTTCTTTTTTTTTTAAACCTATGCAGCGAGATGTAATACTTGAGAGAAAACAGTGTTTATTGTTGTCGAAATGCAGTGAAAGTTTATTTTTGTTTTGTTTTGTTTTGTGTTTTATTTTTATTATTTTCATATGGTTCATTATATGTATTCATTTTTGTTTGTTTTGTTTTTTATGTGACATATTGTCACCGCGGTTTAACGCTGTTTTTTCAACAATTGTTCAGTTATACACGACGACCAGTTCACCTAACCATTTTCTTGTACTGTATACTAACCAGTACTAACTTATCCTTCCACAAGGAGCCGGAAACTTATCCACATGTGGAGAAAAAAATCGACATTTTTGTCAAATTTTCATTGAAGGGTATGTGTATTAATAGATGCGTGATTAAGAGCGATCTTTGCTAACATTTTGTTGGTCTCGTTTAAATATTTAACTAATCGACTTTAATGAAACAACAAGGATATTTTGATAAGTTTTCAAGGAAGTACAGAAAAAACGTAAACTCGATAACAAAATCCTAATACAGACAATGATCCAATCAGATTTCAGAGTTTGTTCAAATTATCTAATGTAATCAAAACAAAAGCAAACATCGATTATTACAAAATTACATGTCAACAAATGTAGAATTAAGAGACAATTTGTGCTTTACTCACTCATTTTTTTGTCAATTTTAAAGGGATCGAGGTTTTTTTCACTGAGGTTTAGCGTCGCAGGAACAGCATTTGGCAACTTTTCCAGCTTTAACGGCGAAGAAAGGAAGACCCCGGGTGTACACCTGAGCTGAACCAGTGACGTTCCGTAAGCTAGCTGGTCTTATTCTAAGCGGGATTCGAACTCACAGAACGTATATAATATAATTGCTATCAAAGAAAAGGGGCTTTCTATGTTTTGAAAGAGCAGTCCAAGTATTGAGTCATGTCCCTTTAAAGACGTTTTCGGTGATTCATTGCTCGGTTATGATTAGCTGAATGTCTAAATATTAGATCGGATATTGTCTTCCGTTATTGAAAGAATATTGACTTAATGAGTGGTGTGTTATTTTAGTGAGTAAACCACGTGACGGAGCCTAAATTTATAGATTTTAATTAAACAAACATTGCTGTATTATGAAGTGTTATATAAACAAAGATATTTGATTGTAAGGACGTGATAATCTTGTAAGCAACATTATTACGCGATTATGTGGATAACATTGGGTAAATCTTTGAAAACAATAACATGTTTATTTATTTACGCAAAATGTTGACAACGGCTTAAAATTCGCTAATGATGAAAGAAAATCAGACATCGATATTAATTTTGTCATAAAGCTGAAGTTTTTCACAAAAAGTAAACAAATGAATCGAACTTTTAAAAACAGAACCAGTAATTTTCCTTGTACTAATCAATGGTAACCTGATGTACGCTTCTTGTACAAACTGACAAGGCGAACTAAAGACATGATAGGGATTTAAATGTCACGACACAGGGGAAATTGGGTATTACACTCGGTCAATGAATATACAATGGATACATACTGCTGTAACATGCTCCTTTAATACAGTTATGCGGCCATCTGTCCGTCGGTCAGTCACCGTATATATAGTAGGTTGCACACTGGCCATAAGCTCATTAAGGTCATGAAGAAGCATTAAGTAAGAAAGTTTTGTAAAGATTGTGATAGCTGTAAATCTACGTCGCCGTGATACTAATTCGTAAGTTAACATACTTGGAATAGATTCTTTATTCCTGTAGTTTTTTTGTTGTGGATGGGTATGGTAGGGTTGGTGGGTTTTTAATGAAGGTTGTAGTTTGGCGAATGTGGGATTTTTATCTAGAAATCCTATTCTTATCTGACTCCTGTGTAGTCCTTACTCTTGAACTTCACAATCAGGAATAGGCTCGTAAAAATTAATTAAATGCCTTTTTACATAAAGGTGTGTTTGTAATTCAATAACTACGTGAAGTGGACTGACTATTTCAACATACCCAACAAGATATTAAACTGCGTTCGAAGCTCATTATTTCGAATTTCTTGGGACTCTGCAAAATCCTTCGATGTAAACGAACCTAGCTATGTAAATTATCAGAGAAATTCGACAATTACATTCGCTTTTTTGTTAGAAATATCTTCGTTGTGTCGTAATAACCAAGAATGATCGCTGTGATCATCTGGGATTTGACGCACGTGATATGAATGGCTAATAAGATAAACTGTATAACAAGCTCAATATTCAATTCCATAATAATATGTATATAATATTTACATAAACGCATTTTTTTGTAATCACGATCATCGTAGACACCGACATATTTACCAAACAGCGAATTATTAAACATTGATTTCCGAGATAAAAATCCGACCAGGTGAGAAATTACAAGTAAAGGTGTTCGTTGGAGGTATGGGTGCCAAAATATTATTCTAAGCATATGATTTAATTAGTTAATCGGCGACTTAATTGGTTTCACATAGATGACCACTTTATGGTAGAAAATTTGTGTTTAGGACAAAAGTTTAACTTTGATGTATAAGATAGTGCAAGAGACCCGAATTTGAAATTCATGTTTTGTTTAATATGTAAAAGAGAGAGGATAAAATTTAGTATGAGTAAAGATTAGATAACAGCGAGTTCGATACAATGAGTTTAGACTATAAAAAGATATCCGGACGAGGGAATCAGAGAATAAAGCGTCAAGATTCTTGACATACGGTACTAAATGGACTTTATTTATTTTCTTAACAGGGAATAATGGGACCAATTGATGACGATACATTCATCAACGACGAGCACGCGAGTGCCTTGTTAGAAGAGATGAATAGTGAACTCACAGGTAGACTTTTGCCATTGACGATATTCGTTGGAATAGAAGCTGGCATCGGTTTCATTGGCAATACTTTGGTTATTTTTCTGTTCACCTTTTACTACAAGCCTTGCAATTACAGAACCTTCAGTATTTGTTTGAGTCTAATCGACTTGACTTGTACCTTCACAACAATGGCCGGAGAAATGGTGACCCAGAGATTTTGGTATAACTACCCGGTAATGGAAATCTGCAAAACTAAGGATTTCTTCAATATTTTCACAGTGTCCGCTGAGACTTTCTGTCTGCTCGTCATATCGATCGACCGTTTCCGAAAGATTTGTCAACCACTCAAATGGCAAATTGGCCCTAAAGCTGCTGTAGCTTTATGCTTTCTTGTTGTATTCGTGGCTGGAGCCATTGCTTCGCCTATAACCGAATTCTGGGGAGTCAGGACATACACTAAGGTGTATAAGAACACAACAGTTCTCATTACAACTTGTGAAAAAGACGAGCGGTATGAGGACACTAAATTCCCATTTGGATATGTTGCAATAGTTGGTGGTATTATCTTTGTTTTTCTCGTGGCGATGTTCGTCTTGAATGTCGCAGTAGCTAGAAGGCTGCTATATGAAAGGCGACGTGGACTGTTAGCAAAACCAGCGCTGGTGAAGAGTACTTCAAATGCCGCCGATGACGCACCAGTGTCTGTTAATACAATTGCGGTCGATATAACTCATGACCAAGACTGCGGAGAAGGGCGAAGCACCGAAGATAGCGGTGTATACACAGGCGAACCACACAGTTTGACCGTCACACTCGGTAGTGAAAACAAAAAGGAAAATGGAGTTAAAGCAACAACAGCTGCTAAACCATCAAAAGAGAATACTGACAACCTGGAAGCTGGAAGAAAGTTGACGCCATCGGAAATCAATGCCAAGCGAATTCGTCGCAAAGCTCTGATCATGTTTATTTTGACATCCACATTCATCTGCACCACAATCATGTATTTCACCATGGTGAGCATCTTAGGAAGTGCTGGAAACATCGTCAATGGGCTCTCATCCTTAGGGAAGACGCTCTTCTTCTTCTTTCTTCGTTTTTACTTCATTCAGCATATCATCAATCCAATCTTGTACGTGCTGCTTGACCCTCAGATCAAGCAGGGACTGATGTCGTTACTATCCAAACTGATTTGCTGGAAGAAGTAAAATATCAATAACAACAATTTAATTGTTAAAACAACGTTTGATGGCCACGTCTTAGAGACTGCATTCCAGACGTCTATATCAAATTTCGTTTTCTGGAATCCATTTTTATTTGGATTCGAATATTATATATTATGCAAGTATATGAAATCAATATTGTACATCCCTGTTTTGCTATATTTATGATCATAAAATAAAGAAAGGCATGTTTAAAGCATGTTTTGTCAGCATTATATTCTTTTAGGCGTGAAAAGTAGGTTTGTTTCCGGTTGCCCGACCGATCCATCTTTTATCTGCCGACTTGAACGTTTTTACGGCATCCAATTCGTAGTGTTATATTGTAATTTTCACAACAGTGTTGTCAATATATGTAAAAAAAAACGTAATGGAAGAATCCCTACCTACCGACCTATATTGTTTGGGCATGTAACCGGAAACAAACTTTTTTTGTTTATGCCTAACTGAAAAAAATGAAAAGCTGGAATACAGTGAGAATAACATTTTTTTGTGTAAAAATCTTTTTGGTCGGGGATTTTTTAATTACAAGGTCGTGTAACCGCGGGCCAACAATATTTTAAGGATCACCAACGACTTATTATTTTTATACATAATAAAATAACAAAATGTCATTAATGTTATATCACCAAAAGTCCAAAATTGGTCCTAAAGGCGACGTAAGTAATAAATACCAAAACACCAAAGTATTCCCCAGCAACTAATAAAATAAAATTGATTGATTTTAATATCGTTAAGAAGCTGCCACCATTCCTGAAAATGTGAAGTGCCAATTAAGACTTAAACTAACGGAATAAAAAAAACTTTATCATGAAGTTAAAACCCTGTTTGATTTGTAAGGGATTTTTTTTGGTCAATGTAAAACAATGGATCAAGCGTATTCAGTTAATTGCGTACGTGTATCACTTTATGCGAGTCTTGTTTGTTTGTTTTTAATTTAAGTTAACGGAAAATGAAGAAGGAAGTTTAAATTTTAATTGGTTTTTAATTCACTCTATCTTAGTGGCTTAATCAGTCACGTTATTGTTTAATTTTCAAGCTGTCCAATCAATAGACTTGTATTAAAATAACTGAGCAGTAAGGGGAAATCAGTTTAATGTTGTAAGCAGAAGAAATAAACGTCTTCAATGTGTAACTGCTCTTGAGGAATCTGCATATATTTTTTAAGTTTTTCAGTTAGGTAAATCAACATCAAGTAGGACATACGACATACAACTGTTTTTGCTCATTCATTTCTGTTCCACCAAGCACTGTTTCCATCAGAAGAATTATGATTCTGAAGCTGAATTCAAGTGTCACCGACTCTGGAGAAAGATTTGTCAATGCGGACGCACTGCTCCAAGAGATGA
This sequence comes from Lutraria rhynchaena, assembly GCA_008271625.1. Taxonomy (NCBI): domain Eukaryota; kingdom Metazoa; phylum Mollusca; class Bivalvia; order Venerida; family Mactridae; genus Lutraria; species Lutraria rhynchaena. The sequence goes on from VIBL01000030.1 coordinate 2,770,682, forward strand.
ATAAAGAATTTACTGATAAATTGCTACCTGTGACAGTATTCGTTGGAATTGAATCTGTGATAGGCTTCATTGGTAATTTCTTAATTGTTTTTGTGTTCGCATTCTATTACCAATCATGCAATTACCGCACATTTAACATTTGTCTAGGACTTATTGACTTTACCTGTACGTTGACAACAATGCCCGGGGAGATTGTAACCCAGCGTTTCTGGTATAATTACCCATTCCCAACGGTCTGCAAGACCAAAGACTTCTTCAACATATTTACGGTATGTGCCGAGACATTGTGCTTATTGGTGATTGCTGTAGATCGATTTAGAAAGATCTGTAACCCTCTAAAATGGCAAATAACTCCCACTGTCGCTGTGAGACTATGTTTTTTTATTATATTCTTGGCGGCCGCAATTGCTTCTCCTGTCAGTGTGTTCTGGGGTATTCGGTCATATGAAAAAGAGTACAAAAACACCACAATTACCGTAACATTGTGCGAAAAGGATGAGAAATATGAGCGCACGGTCTATCCGTTCGGCTACGAAGCGGTGGTTGGGGGCATTGTACTCGTGTTTATGGCGCCAATGTTTGTCCTCAATGTGGCTGTTGCAAGGCGGCTCATGTCCGACAAAAGACAAGGTCTAATCTATAAGAAGAAACCAGCGCAATCAATTACTAGTAATTCAACAGTTGAGCTTTCAACATCCACTGATAATCACACAGAGGACACTGTAGATGGCGGCAACAAATATCAGCCTAATGATGTTTCTGCAAATAAAAACAATGCTGGAAATGAAACACAAACTAAAACAAAAGATGTCAAGCAGCAATCAACTTCATGCGGGGAGTCAAGTCAATCTGAAACAAGGAAGGCTAGTGTATCATCAAAAGCCGGAAGTAGGAGAGCGAAAAGCGGCAAAGCACAGACAGGAACTAGATCAAGTCGAGTACGAAGGAAAGCTCTCATTATGTTTATACTTACATCGACATTTATTTGCACAACAATTTTGTATTTTACCATGATTAGCATTCTCGGAAGTGCCGGTAATGTTGTGAATGGTCTCTCAGATAAGGGCAAGGCGCTGTTTTTCTTCTTCTTGCGTTTTTATTTCATTCAGCACATTATTAACCCTATATTGTACGCCATTTTGGACCCTCAAGTTCAACAGGGCTTGGTTACTTTGTTTAAGAGGCTGGCATGTCAAAAGTCTTGACGAGACTAGAATCCAGATATAAGGACACTTTTCTGTATGATAGAAATTATGACAAATATTGCAGAATTCGTTCACTTGTATTTAATTCAAATGCGCTGTATATTTACTACAATATGATTTTAAAAAATGAGGAGTAGTAGGTCGCTGAGGTCGCTGGTATTTCTAAAGATTCAGTCGCGCAACTGCAAACCGACACTTTTTAAGGATGGCCCAATGATTAAGTACTTTCTATAAAACTTAGGTTGGTACTTAGACAACAAAGTTCGAGTTGACAAATCACCAGTACAAATAAGAAAAAAACTCTTAGAATAAATCCGAAATCATTCCCTATTAAGATTTTATGTCGTAATTTTTCGTTCCGTCACCTAAATTACGACTTGGTAAAATATGTAATAATCTTATGTATATATTATAGAATTTGGTAAAATTAATTATTGTATGTTTAATGTTAATTGTATTTTTGTGAGTAGCATTTTAGTGACGACTGGCTTAAAATGTGTATTGGTTGTGTGGTTACGGCCTCTGACCGCTGTGAGTTCGAATCCCACCCGGGACCAGACACATGTGAAGAAGCTATCCAGCTTACGGAAGGTCGGTGGTCCTACCTAGGTGTGCGCCTTGGTCTTCCTCTATCGCTGTAAATTCCCCAAAATAACTTGGTGCGATGTCAAATCCCGGTGAAAAAAATGTGTGTTATTCAATTTAAGAATTATTTACCGGGAGGTAAATGGAATGTCATCGAACGTGCCAGTTTTGTTTGTACTTCGCGTCCTTGTTTGGTCGCTTTTTATTCTATTTTTTTATTTACCATGACAACCACGATGCTTCTTAAAATGAAACTTTTTACGGCTATAGATATGTGATAAGTAAGGAGTTTGTTTGTAGTTTTTTTTTAGTTGTGTTTACTTAATAAACATGTCATGCATAGTTTTCATTGCTTGAGTTAGGAAGCGCGGTCATGTTTCATCATACAAATAATGTGACCCCCTCCGAAGAGCAACACTTGTCGGAGACGCAAAAAAGTGTGGTTCTTTAAAGTGTGGTTCTTTAGAAGGAGTTGTTGTTCGGGGGAATTCGTGATAGGTGTTTGTGTGCTTTTAACTGTCGTTTATTGAAGTCTTTGGAAGTGACGTAATGGGAGAGAGCACTGTACATCTGTTCATATAACTTTAAAAGAAGAGTAAGACTCGGTGAACTCGGATAGTCAATTATCGGACACTGTGAAGTACAGTAAAACCTGTGTTTGTGGCCACATCCGAATAAAGATCGCCCTGTGAATAAATGCCATTTATTGAAAAACCGTCACTGATTATCTAGAATAAATTGACCTCTGTTAACAAAGGCCACATTTTGTCTTTCTCAAGAGTTCAGAGGTTTGACTGTATTTATTTTCCTAGAACATGTCCTTCTTTTCTTATTGTTAGAAACACAGTGTGAAAATATTCGGGTACTAAGGAATTCCCATTAACCGTGTTTTACCGTATTTGGTATTATTTTGTGTGTTTTGTTTATTCAATAAAAGAATATTCAGATGTTTGGATGTGTTTCAATGTATGAAACCTATAATATTGTAATATTGCGCTCAATCCTGATAATGTTGCTGGAACGATTAATGATTTCTCTTAACGAGTTGTTTAATAGCCATACAGGGATACGAAACAATACAATTGACTGAATTACAATATCTAGTCCCGATTAAATATATTTCTGCAAAATTATGGGCTGCTTTATGCTCTCCGGTGACAATATCATTGAAAGTATTATTTATTAATACCTCTGTTTCGCAAGTGTTGAAAAAACAGGTATATTCGCTTGACAACATTAAGCAGCAGTTAGTTTTTTGTCAGTCCATTTTTGGCGTATGGGGTGTCTTACTCTTGAAGAGCACGAGAAGCACACTGTGATATAGAGGCCTTGAAGGGAGTTAGACACGATGAAAAAAATCCACATGGTGTCATTGCCAGCCAAATTGGCGATGAAGGCAAATAACCAAGGTATTCCGGTTATGACGGACATTTTGACATACACAATAAATAAGCAATTGTTCTGTTGCGTTGCCCGTTGTCCGCGCCGCTTCACTTGAACGATATGATAGATGGTACATATAAAAAGTGACATATCAATCATTTTAAAAAACACAAGTGGAATAAACATAAAATACAGAATGGCTTCCCCGGTCAAGAGCCAACAATTTGCTCCATATACGTTGTTAAAGTTGTCATCAACATAATAAATGTGCAAACATATTGCAGTCATTGTGATAGTTACGGGTGAAAGCCAAGCGTACAGACTGTACTTTAGAAACCGTTTTGACTTAGATAAAACCCGCGCGTACGTGAGACTCGAGAATGTTCGCAAAAGGTCGAAGGCAATCACGTTTACCCAACAAAAGGACGCGAGGAACATATAGTGATTGAATACAGCAACAGCCAGGCATACCTCTGTTGACATCAAATCCCTCGTTAAACCAGATAACAGAAACAACCCATGCGCGAACAAAAGCGTTATTGCAAGACTTACAAGGTTTCTCCCAGACATATTCAACAACACTGGAAACATCCCATGGATTATCAACGTGTATAAAAGAGACGCAATCGACACTGACAAGCACACGATTGAAAGATAACTTTCGAACTGGTCTTTGTCGAAAAATGTTGAATTGATCATTTCCATGAATGCCTCTTGGCAGAGATATACAAAAGATCCATTAACGATATACATAGATTCATTATAAAATTTTCCATTGGCATATAATAACACCAAGGAATTATTGATCATCTCAAATTCATTATCATTGAGTACTACATAAGCGCACGTGTCAACATCTTTACCCCGATGATGTCCATCGATGTCATGAACACTTGCAAAATGCAGTGGCCTACATATTTGCTGATAAGGATCGAATACCTCCCTCATATGACAACTTGCTGTACTCTGTCCAGTGCTTAAACTTCCGATGCTTTTACTTACGTCATTAAAATCTACAATGACACGGAAGCTGTAACCATCAGGTATAGTCCACTTTCCTTTCAAAATTTCAATTCCGTCTGGCATACATCTTAACAAATCCTTAGTAACACCATCACAAACAGCACAGAAGACATTCTTATACCTGTATTTACCGTGATAGACGAATTCTGTGAAATTTGAAGAACAATTAGTTGAAAGATCCTTTCTAAGAGCATCGTTTGACGTTTTGTACGATGGAGGGCAATAGTTTCTTTCACGATGAATAGAATCACATGATCGAGGCTGAGTAGTAAGATTCTCTGGAATGTTGAAAGTTAAAATGCAATCATTGGTTTTATTGTTATAACAAAAAGCAGTGAGTGTCCAAAATGTGTATTCCGGGACATAGTTACAAATTGCACAAAATACATTTCGATACACAATACTAGGGTTTGAAGTATCAGATACGGGTGTTTGGGACACGAAGTCATTACCCTCTTCTTCGCACAATGTACGTACCGTGTAATTGTTCCAATCAACGGAACACCTGACCCCGGTGTAGAATCTTGGCTTTTCATAGGTGCCATTCAGATGAATATGAATATTCTTACATTCTATTTCAGATTTAGTGACTCTTATATTTCTTGTAAAGTTCCTGTTGGCATGTGGGCAACAGCCTTCAAATAGGTTGCAAAGACGATCACACGTGCAATGTGCAGGTTGCCATAGACATAAGTCCACATCAAGGCAGTGATTGGAATAAAAATCAGTCCACCACATATGAATCAGTTCAGTGTCTTGGTAATACACTTCATCTGCTCCATTCGTATGTGCTTCGAGTATATCTCCGGGATTTGTAATTTCTGTATTAACTCCTGTAGGCATCATTTGTGTCATGCTAAATATCTCCGTAAAAATTCCTGTAATATTCACAAAGGAATCTTCAGTTGTCGCTCCTTTAGTTGTTTCGGATACGCTAATCATGTCTGAATTTGTAGAAATATGTCCATTTGTGTCTGTATTATCCAACAGTAGCGTCGAAGAGTTCAAAGTAGATAAAGATGTCCAATATTTGTCGAGTTTCCGTGTTGTAATTCCATCTGATTGTCTACGTATTTCTTCTACCTTACTGTCAGTTACATCTGGGGACTTTGATACAGTTTCAGTAGAATTAAATGCTGACATTTTCACTCTTGTAAATGATGCAAATATGTTCAACACAAACACAAATTTTAGAATGAACTTCATAATTCGCGATAATAGAATAAAAAAAGAAGTATGAATGAAAAATCTTTGTTGCCGAACAGAGTCGCGTAGTGTTCAAAATTCACTTCTTGCTGGTAATATTAGATTCAGACGTTAATCCAGATTTAGTCATAACCGGTAAAAACTCAAATAAAGTGTTTCCTGTAATATGTAATGTTCGAATGCCACACCTCTATAAATTATACTTATTGTAAAATTCCAACATTCCGGTCTGTGGATGTTGTTTTGATTTAGAAAGCTCTTTCTGATGAAGAGCATTGCATTGTTTTTCAGGTGAATAATGAATCATAGTTCTCTGGATACCTGACAACGTTATGAATAATTAATTCGTTCGCTGCAGTAATCATTATATGTATCACGTTCGTAGTTATATATCAATCTACAGTTATTAGTTAAAAGCAATAAATATTTACATTCGGGAAATCATTGAAGAGCAAGGTGTGTTTGCGTAGTAGTACAAATGGATGACACTGTTTGATTTTATTTAGACCTAAAAATGTATAAAGATCACTGTGATGTACTCAACTGCGTTGACTCCCTTTTAATCTCAATACAATTGTGTTTTGTTGATGCCATTTTAGAATTTGTTTGTGTTATATTATCATGTCAATCTAGAGTTATGTCCCTTTGTTAGTAAAACGCATCACAGAACAAAGTTTATAATGTCTTCATGTTGATTAAATCTACCCGAGTGTTGTTGACGTTTTTATTACATGGGAAATAATCAAAACTTTAGCCAGCAATCAAGAATTACCAAATATTTTCCTAAGTTTTGCAAGTGATTTAAATAGACACAGGCGCAAAATACAGTAAAACCCTGATAATGAGACCACCTTCGGGACCCGGAAAGTCAGTCGTAATAATGAGGTGGTTTCATTATCAAGTTGAATTATAAGGGAGTTATCGAAAACCGGTCCGAAAATAAGAGGTCGTTATAACAAGGTAGTTCCAATATTTAGATGGTCGCAATGTGAAGTTTTACTGTACTTCGAAAAATAATGAGGTCATGTTTATATTTAAGCTGACCAGGGTCACGAGTTTTAGAACGTAATTACGGGTTACGGGTCGCTCGCGTAATCTTTCAAGGATTTCTTGAGAGCACTTAACCCGAAATGAAATATTTGATAAAAAATTCGGATAACTAATTGTCAATTTGCAATCATGTTTGACTTGACATCAAAGTTTTCTTATGGTTACCTTAGACCGTGATGTCAAGACACTGAATGAAAATTAATATAGACAAGCTGGAGTTTACGACATCTTTTGATAAATACACGTCACAAAGACAATTAACCACAGAGTATAATATCAATAAAAATCTCGTAATATTTTGGCTATTTCTAAAATGTGGATAACGAGAAATTGTTTTCAATCCCTTGGCCACTTCTTATCGAAAAATTTATGACAAATCAACGCAAATAGATTAGGAATAACACAAAGGGTGAGGGGAGTGCCCCAGTTTTATCGATTAAAGTTATCAACTCGTGGACTTACTAATTCCAATTGCATTATTCCGTTGTCCAGTCAGAAAGTGGCGATTTAATTTAACCAAAAATGTAGCTCGTTATCTCGCGCGTTGTCATGTGAACGCAGTATTATTGTATTAAGTATGATTTGAAGGCGTGAATAAAGGAAATACGCCTTACTTGACCAATCTGTATACTGTCAATTTATCTTTTGAACAAAGAACAGTTGAAATATCTGCGGACATGTGAGTTTAAAGCGAACGGCATATCAAAGTGATTTCATAGTTATTTCAACGACAGGAGGATTCATCGTTGTCTAGAGGTAGAACGTTCGACCTCTGATCCGAAGGTCTTGAGTTCGGATCCTGGCTTCGACGGGTTTCGTTTATGAATTTCACAATTCCATTTATACTTGTGTACTGGTGTAGTGTCCACGAAGCGGGCTCGAGCGTGATAAATATAAACAAAATTGCTTGTTTCGCAATCGAGTTTAAATAAATTTATATAATTTTACAACAGGAGTGGCAGTCATAAAGGATATAAGAGAATTGCAAAACTAAAATCTTTAAAAAAATTTCCTTAGACGAAAAATACTGTTACGAGAAAGTCATTTTAGACTGGCTATGAAGCGAATAAAAGAGATGACACAGTCTATCAGCCAATGAACTATATTCGCAGTAAAAATCCCTCTTAATTATCAACCAATCAAAAGTTACGCGTGGTTTTATACAAATTCGGGAAAAAAAACTAACCACAGTTTATTAAAAAAACATGATTTGCTGTGTGCGTAGATTCAACAGAAAAATATAAATAAAAGTAAAATTCGTGCCATTTTAAGGAATACACCTGTTTAAGTTTTAAAACCGTGACTCTCTCTTTCGATAAGGCCTAAACCAAAAAAGGTTTGTTTCCGGTTACATGCGCCCAAAAAAATCGGTAGGTAGGGATTTTTTTCTTTTACGTGTTTTACATATATCGGCAACACTGTTGTGAAAATTACAATATGGCACTAAAATTTGGATGCCGTAAAATCTTGTGAGTCGACAGGTAAAAGATGAGTCGGTCATGGAAACCGGAAACAAACCTATTTTAGGCCTTACATTCATCTCAGGGCGACTTCATTTTTTTGTATTTGCACGCAAAATGAATGCGCTTTGCAGTTGATGATATTTAGTCGACTTTATTTTGTGATTTTAATCCATTTAAGTGCACGGATAAAACGAGTCCAGAGTTTATCTATTTCAAAAGATTCGCTTCGACATTTTGTTATCAGTTATTCGATAAACTCCGTAATTTTTACGGAAACGGTCGATCATCATTAGAGTTTGGAACCGTTATCTTCAACACATGATTGCACTGTCCAAACATTGAGGATATGAATGATAACTATTTAGTCTTGTCAATTCGTCGACCGAGTGGCCGATATGATATAAAAATTTGGAGTAAAATACTAGTTTTCTGAAATTCATGTTTGACACAGTAAATGAACGGATACGTATATCATATGCAGACAGACGCTTGGTTCGATTGTGTTCACTTGTCTTGATCCGTTGTGCGTCTCCTTGGTGAAATTTAAGAAGCGACGTAATATTGATTTTTAATGTCACAAATCAAACATTTTCTTCCTTGAGACAAAAACTCAAAGAAAGAAGATATAAGGAAGGCTTTCGTATTTGTGGCATCGAAACTTTTACGGAATATTTTCAGAAAAACGTCTCATGAAATCGACTAAAGATGTCAAAACTAAATGAAAACTTGTTTATTTCGAGGTGTACTTTCAGCCTATCTTTGGCCATGATATGCTTAACATCGGTGACCTGCGAGCTGACAAAAGACTGGAATGATATCAATGGTGAGTAAATTTAATTTATTTGTAGAAAATATTTGCTTTGGATAAATCTTTGGTGGTTTTACACAAAAAGTCGTGTAATATCGATAAAGTCAATAAAAAATAGTCGTATTTACGGTTACCATACCGACCTTTGATTTAGCGCTCTCCCTACAGTTACCGACGGCCAAATTCAAATTACGAAAATATTTGGGTACGAACCATACCTGCAAATAAAAAAAGTATTTATAGAAAAAATACAAGAGAAATTTGTTATTTTTGGTCCAGTAGCACAGACACACGCATTTTTTTCTTCATTAAACCGATTGATTTTGGGTAACTTACTGATTCTACGCGTCATTATGTTTTTCAATACGTTCCTAAGTGACTGAGTGTGGACAGTGTTACCTGGTTTTGTATCAGTTTCTATGATGTGAATATTAGCTTTGTTTGGGGATCCTCCGTTTTATGGTTAGAATAAACAGTCAACAAATTTCCCCGTTTCTCGGAAGGGAGCACTTTGGGAGGAGGTGTTTTTTGTTCATGTTGTTTTTCCGAACATCCTGATCTGTATTCGAAGTGTGTGTGTTTAAAATTTGCATTTTTTGTGGTGTTCTGCTTAACTGTGAAGTTTAGACTACAGTAAAACCTCAATAATGAGACCACTTTCGGGACCCGAAAAATCGGTCGTAGTGATGAAGTAGTTTCATTATCCAGTAGAATAATAGGGATTATTGAAAGCCAACCCGAAAATAAGTGTTCGTTATAACAAAGTGGTCGTAATATTGAGGTGATCGCAACCTGAGGTTTTACAGTATTTTCTTGTTCATTTTTTCTTGTTTTACAAATAATTTGACGGTGATTCTTTCATATCGGTTTAAGCGTAGGCAACTTTACGGTTGCGTTGCTTTGCAACTTAAAATTCTGCAACTGACCGTTATTTGGACAAAAATCAGTTTATTTTTCTTTTATTAACAGATTTTGTTTAATTTGTTTCATGCGACAATCACCGTCTGACATTGTATACCTAGTCGACGATGTATTTTATTAAAATAGTATAACCCTAACGAACCTAGACTTGATCTAATATAGCTTATAATGCGCATGCGCAATATCTATTCACGCAGCGATCAAATTTAAGCATCGATTCCATGTAGTATACGGCTTAGTTTTTTTTTCAATAAATCACATTAATTTATCATCATATAGATAACTGTGTGATTAGGACACAGAAACTATGGTATGTTAAGTGGGTTCTGAAAACTAATCATGCTGTAAAAGAATTCACGATGCCTACCGCATCGAGGCATTGTGGTTTAGAGGTAGAACGTCCGACCTCTGATCCGAAGGTCCTGAGTCGAATCCTGGCTTCGACGGGTTTCGTTCATGAACTTCACAATCCCATTTTCGGACGTAGTACTGGTGTAGAGTCCAGGAAGTGCACTCGGGCGTGATTAATGTAAATAAATTGCTTGTTTCACAATCGAGCTAAAATAAATTAGTTTAAACTAAAAAATAATTCACACAATTCGAATGACAAGCTGAGAGAAAAAGTGGACAGATTACCGAATGTTAGTCAGCGCGTTAAAACGGAATGTTCTTATGTCATAGATTAATATCATTTTAACCAGTATTTAAGACATCTGTTGAAATAGTTCTGAACTAATGTTGTTTTTTTTCTTTTTTGCGTAAAGGGCGAATAATAAATGATGCTTATTATTTTCGAAATAGATAAGAGTTCATTCATTTCTTTACTCAAAACGGAGAAATACAAATCACATAAAAATACGTACTTTATTGTATCATATTGGATCCACACAAATTGAAAAATTGTCATGAGATGGTTTGCGCACCGTGTGAAAACGTGGGGTCACTGATTAACCGGCCGTATATCAAATATGTTTGGTATGAGGCTTGTAAGAAAGACCTAACATTCTTTATCTATACTTATCAGTTGAACTATCCCTAATACGAAAATGAATCATTTTCAATAAACTTAATCATTCGGCACACCTTGACCAACTGAGTCTAATCTCGGCTGTACCTGGATAGCCGACATTGGAACTATTGGAATTTCCCGGATGTAAAATTGACAAATATGGCCGCCGTGATCCAGTGGTTAGTGCGCTGGACTTGTAACCCGGAGATCTGGGTTCGAATCCCGGTCATGCCAGGTCATACCTTCCCATGAAAATTTGACAAAAATGCCGATTTTCCTCCATATGTGGAGAAGTTGCCAGCTTTTTGTGGAAGGGTAAGTTAGTACTGGTTAGTATACAGTCCAGGAAAACTGGTTAGGTGAACCGGTCGCCGTATATAACCGAAAAATTGTTGAAAAACGGTGCCAAATCCCAGTGACAATTTGTCACATATAAACAAATATGAACAAAACTGTCAAATATGGCAGCCTCCATAGGAAAGAACCGCCAATCAAGTTTTTTTTTCTTTTCTTTACTGAAATACCTCTTTGTTGTATACCAAGTATTGTAAAAAAAAGTTTACGCTGCTAAAAGAACAATTCAGCTATGAAAACTTGATGGTCTTCAGAAAGTCACATTTCTTATGTATGGCACAGACGCATATCAAGCCATCATGTATATCCCAGGTTAGATAGAGGGCACGGAAATGACCGATGTATTCCGAATATAAGCTTAATAACTAAGAAAATCACAATGACTTGACTATTCATTCTTTGAAACACTTTAGGCGTTTTTGAATGATATCGATATCCGACTAAGGGAAGAAATTTTGTCAGGTGGCTGAAAAGTTCAGTTTTGTCCGGTATGGGAAATCTTGACCTCTCCAGAGTGGCCCTCATTGAGCAACAACCTGCTTTCAACAACAGCATGATTTCCCCACTGTACGATTTAACTATTGATTCAACCTTTCTAGAGCAAAGACCTCTCAACAACAACATAATTCTGCTTCTCCCAAAGGGTGTTGCTTTCGAGAGGTTGCACTGTATCATCTTTATCTTGATAACTTTTAAACAGTACATGTCCCCGTCATATGATATTATTTATCATACATAAAATAATTCAAACTGGTTAATTATCTTTATAACAGGAGTGCGAACAAGGGTTCATAAACTGATTATGCACTCGACTTAATGATTAAGATGTCAAGGTGGTCGTCATTCAATCCGGGGTCAAGTTAATTTCCGAAAAGACTACTCCCTATTTATCAAACACGGTAAATACTTCAAAGATTATATACAAGCCTATTTCAATGCATGATATCATTCATTTAACATACATGCAAACACCTGACTTTCTTGATTAAATGCCACTGAACTTATGACTACATTTTTTTCGTAGTTGAATACATTTTAACAAAGGGAAATGATGTAGGAGCAGGTGTAGGTAGGGTTCGTGAAGTCAGTTTAACTCCCCCTAGCGGCTTGCTGGAAATGAAAACGTTGTGTCCGGGACAAAATAAACACTTTATTGCAACCGATTTTCTGAGATAACAGTGTGTCTAACAGTGCAACCACTCCAATGCAACATCCTTCAGGAGAAACAAAATTATGTTGTTGTTGTTGTTGTTGTTGAGAGGTTGTTGCTCTAGAAAGGTTAAATTAATATTTAAATCATACAGTGGAAAAAGTCATACTGTTGTTGAAGGTAGGTTGCTGCTAAAGAGAGGGCCGTTCTAGAGATGTTGCACTGTACATTTGTCCGTGTTCTTACTGTACATTTGTTCTTGCAGACATTTTGTGCAGAGATTATCTATCTAACAGCATTCTCAATGATGTAATGAAGTCAAAAAGCGGGATAGCAACACCATGTCCCTGTTCTGAGGAGATAATGGCTGCGGATTATACGTTTAGAAGAAACGGTAGATGCTACCAAGAATGGATCTTTCATGATGGTGTTAAACAAATGTGTTGTTATGGGTAAATATACAGTCAATTTTGTATTGATGTCCTCTCAAATGAGGACTATTACGTGAAGGTCAAATTTTATAATTATCTATTATAGACCAAATAATTCTTTCAAATTGGCCAAAAGTGCTTAAAATCCACGTTTTGTTCACTGTCTGTGGAGATTTTTGTTGATATATTTGAACATGAACATAACACATAAAATGGACAAATTCTTATAGTTATTTTATGGTCAAATTCTATTAGCCATTGGCAGTTGTAGAATGTAGCGATCTTGTAACAGTATGCTGTTCAAGCTTTGATATTTCAAATTCAGGTCCGATGGAAAACTCCAAACAGGATCGCTTGTTGGAGGATACGTTGAGTTGGAGACCACACCATACAATATGTCTGATGTCCACAAAAGCTGTTGCCAGAACAGCAATGCTCTTTGTACAGCATTCTATGACAGCAATCCATCGGATAACTGCAGTAGATATGAGCCCCCTGTGATAGGTAAAACCTTGTTTTGTCCTAGGGAGACACTCCCGTTGATTTTAATTTTTATGGCGATGGGAGCATTCAATTCAGCGAAAGCTTGATTTCTGAACCGTTCCATAACTAAGAGTGTCATTTAAGCTAACTTACAGTTCATTGTCAGGACATGTCCAATTAAATCTTTAAGTTGTGGGTGATACTATAATAAAGTTGATGTATTCTGTGAAATTTGTAAATGGTATTTCGTCGATAATATTATATTGCTCGGAATTTTGTTCACAGAATAAAATCAAAAGGTAACTACATTCCTAAATGAATTAAGAAAATTATGACCGTTAAACCTTACAGAACGTCTTTCTTGGGGTTTGACTGCTTTGTAAATGTCCAGCTAGTTTTAAATATTGTGAAAATTAAAAATTAATACAATCATTCAGATTCAAATTTAATTATGACGCACGGAGTATTTTTCGATGAATCCAAATTAGTGTTTTGGTATATATACATGTATCTATAATTAAATATCTGTTACTCATTGACTTTGCATTTTTGTTAAATATACAATAAAATAACTGAAAACCAGACCCCTTCCGGACTTGGCTAAAAGTCCGGTTTTCTGAGAATTCCGGTTTTCTGAGAATTCCGGTTTTCTGAGAATTCCGGTTTTCTGAGAATTCCGGTTTTCAAAGAACTATTGACAAAGAACCATGTATACACAGCATAATCCCTGAAAACCGGAAAACTCTGAAAATCGGACGATTTTTCGAGTCCCATTCTTTTTGCTTCTGTAATCAATAGTTCTCTGAGGACCGGAATTCTCAGAAAACCGGACTTTTAGCCTATTCCGGAAGGGGTCCTGTTTTCTGGAATAATACTGTGTTTTTCTGTATTTTAGTGAAGTCTTATGGTGACCCCACAATAACTACACTGGATGGCGTTTCCTATAGTTTCAATGGGCATGGGGAATATGTATTCCTTAAAACGAAGTAATTTTGATTCTTACATAACAGATTTTCCGCCAAATGTTTTGCTCTATATCCACTATTTTTATATACTTTTAAATTTTATAGTGCTCTTTCTCCTGAACATAAAACAATATAATAGCTAAACATTGTTAGTCTTTACTTATTTGAGGATATTTCGTTGCCTTAATTCCAGAAGCGTATAACTTCATTTTTGGCAAAAATGAAGTTTTGGTATCGTTGGATTCATCTCAAAACGTTCTACAATATGCACTAACCTATATACTTGTAGCTCTAACATGAAGAGGCTAAATCGCTGTGCCATTTCCGAACTCAACTATTTTTTATTATTTTTACTAGACTGCTTTACTTCCAAACTTAACTATTTTTTTATTATTCTAGTAAAAATGTTTTAAAATATATGTACACTGCCATATCCTACGCATCAAGACAAAAAGCTGGTACATTTTTTACATTATAGACCCAAACACTAAAGAGAAAATGACATTTAAAACTTTGAACTTGATTTTCTCCAACTTTTGAAAATGGTAGATAGAGCATCGTTCCTCTCAGGAGACGATTCGTATGAGCAAGGGACAAAACGACAATACTCTACTGAACATATCTGGTTACACATATTAAGTCACTGCTTAAACATCATGATGATAACGAACATTTCAGGGATATTGAAATTCAGGCAAGAACGGGTTACATCACAGAAGGTAACATAGACGCCACCATGTTTACAGCGTTTGCCCTGTTTGTGAGTAGCATCATTGTAAAGTATCGTACATAATATAAAAACAATAAAACCTAGATGATTAGACACCCTTCGGAACACGAAAGGTCGGTCGTAATAATGAGATGATCGCTATTTGAGGTTTTATTGTATTTCTGCACTGGATTTGTTTGTAGATAATAAACATCATTATCTATTTTTTTATGCCTCACGTTGAATATTTTACTTCCGGTCTATTATATCATATCCATTCGCTCAAATACATTTTCACATTTAAGAAAAATATGACCAACATTTTTAATAATTTGCAATGCGGTTGAACATTTTCAATACTTCGATTCTAATCACAAAAGTAGTTTGCATTTAAAGTTCTTTTGCACACTCACGCACGCACACACACAACAACTAGAATCGCATTTTTGGCCGGCTGTTACATTTTACTCCTTCGTATTTGTACAAATCTTCCGTGACGTCATCAGCCAATATTACTACTAGGTTAAAACTCGATATAGCAGCAAACTAGGTTTTATCGTAGAATAATGAATGGGTTGATTTCCTTTTTATGTTTACAATAAAACTCCTGAAAACTGGATTCCCTAAAAACCGGAATTCTCAGAAAACCGGCCCTTTTCTCTAGTCCGGAAGGGGCACGGTTTTGGGGGTTATACTGTATTAACAATACTGTTACTCATGTTACACTGATAAATTATTATAACCAAACTTATATATTTTTACTTCAGGACAAGAAAAGCGGATCTAATTTTGAACTGCATTTCAATCAAACATCAAAATCTATCAAAATATACCACAATGGTACACAACTGACATGTAATGTGTCGGGAGGAGCTACACCAACTCCCTGTGGCCCACCAAGTAGTTGTTTCATTCTAGCAGGGGCAAATAGGGTAATTCCGACAGGTTGCGGTATTCCTGCGGTGGCGAAGTCGGTAGGTATAATAGAGATGATACATCAAGTTAGACATTCAGTGACGTTGCATAAAACCACATGCACCAAGGTTTTGTAGTTTCCTTTTACAGAGTCATATCTCGCTTGGCATTTTCAAGTATATTTATACTTTGTCTATTTGAGTTACTTCCAATTACAAGACATCAGCTATTATCTAGAGCTCCATTGATGCACTTTTCCATGTAATGAAAACAATTTTATATTCCAGATAACATTTAAGGCTAGTGAGACATTGGATGTAGAAATAATAAGTGGTAGGAAATCTTTAAACATAACAGGGCTGGCTAGAGATACGGAAGATGGTAATTTTATCTCAAGAAATGGATCAAAAACATCAATAAATGCATCTGAAAGCGCTAAATTCGATTATGGAGAGACATGTAAGTAACAATAACCTACTTTAATAAAATGTGATCAAAACAGCATCCAGATGTCTAATGTGGGATTTAATTCTTTGATTATGTCTTTACATACTAAATATTTCAAACCCTGTTTCCAGGGTACCATATATTAACTGAATGCCCTAAAAAAGTCAACAAAATAATACTGAAATTTTGTGATGCATAACCACAACCAATTCATTGAAAACAGAGTTCTGCAGCCCATTTTAATCATGAAATTAAGTTTCTGTTAGAATTATTGAACAGAGGTGGACTTTTAACCCTAAAATGATTAATGTAAACTATTTATTTATTGATATTATTTTATATTAGTCCATTTTATGCAATAATTCAGCTTCCCTTCGAATAATTGAACAGAAATGGACCTCTCACACTGAAATGATAAATGTTCATTGCATTGTATTTATTTACTGATATTTTTGTATTTTAGCCCAATACAACACTTACTTATTAACTTTTGATTTTTTTTCTAGGGTCACTTCGGAACTCTTCAGACAGTATTTTTGATTATAAAATATCCGGACAAAACTTTTCCTTCTACAATTCAAATCATACACGACCACGCTTTCTGGAAGATCTCGTTCATAATATTACTGCATTGTTTGAAGGTTACTCTGTGGAAAATATCACTAAATTCAATGAGACATGTCGAACGTATTGGGACAATCATCCTAATTCTGAGTGTTTATTAGCTATAGCGAGATCACATGATTTCAACCAAGGTTTGGCGGTAATGAAGGGTGAAAATGAGACCAGATATTCATGGGAAGTAACTCGTAAGTCATCAAACTTCAAAACAAACCATATTTGAATTTTGAAATTGAAAATTTCAGTCCATCGAGCACCAGAATTTCAAACATTAATAAAGTATCCAGCGTCCTCTCCAGCTAAAACCAGAGTTCAGTTTCTATTTTTACTTTCATGTATGATTGGGAAAATGTGCTTAAAGAATAAAACAGTTCTCACATTAACCAATCTGCAACGCGATTTTAAAGGAAGAAATTTGCGACCATCTTAATATGAAGACCACTTAGTTAATACGTCCACTTAGGCCTAAGCAAAAAAAAAAATTTGTTTCCAGTTACATGCGCAAAAAATATGGGTAGGTAGGTAGGGATTTTTTAATATTATGTTTTTTTTTACATATATCGGCAACACTGATGTGAAAATTACAATATAACACTATGATTCAGATGCCGTAAAAACTTTCGAATCAGCAGGTAAAAGATTGGTCGGTCAGGTAACCGGAAACAAACCTTTTTTTTAGGCCTTGGCACCTTTGTACCAGAATTGTGACATTTTCTTGTTGTTTCATGCTGATACAAAACCACGTAAACATCAGTACTGAATTTGATTAGTCCCAAAAAGTTTTCTTAATGGTGAGGTTTTACTGTAAATGAATTGAAAACATTAGATACAGGCTATGTTAAGTGTTTTGAATATGGTGTATATTTTTTTGTTTCAGATAACACGCAGCCTTATTTCACCAGCAACATAACAGAAAAGTCGGTTATAACCGCAATACCACATGGAAATGAGACAAGTTACTCAATAAATTTATCTGAGTATGCTTTCGATAACGATACAAATAGTCAACTCAGATTTGGAGTAGTCACTAACATCCCTTCAACCGATTATACGTTAGGTAAAGCAATACAATACTGTATATTATATGACAAACGAACCATTTAAAATACTGTATACGACTTTGAAATGAAAACTTTATAATACGGTATATTACCTAAAAAAGAAGCATTTTAATACCGTATATAACATAATAAATGAGACATTTTTAATACCATGCACAACCTAAAAATGAAGCATTAATAATACTGTAATTAACATTAAGGAAGTTTTTAATACTGTATATTACCTTGTAAACAAAGCATTTTCTTTAAAGATTTGCATTGTTTTTGAATCAATGCTTTATAAGATTTAAGCTAATTTTGAAACTAAGGTTAATTAACAATTTAGTGTATTTGTAAAGCTTGCTTGTGCTGATATACACATTGTTAGTTGAAAAGGAGTCTTTGAAGAATGTCAAGTACAGTCAAACCTGTGAACAAAGGCCTCCTTTGGGAAAGACAAAATATGGCCTTTATTCACAGGTGGCCATTATTTGGAGGTGGCTGCTAACACAGGTTATATATATATAGATAGATAATTTTTTATTATAGTGACATGTGTTATTACAACAATGTACATAATAATTATTAACAACACACCTGATGCGGTGGGCCTATAAGTCAGTTTTATAACAAAACATAAATCTTACACATATTTACAATATATAATTATATTCATACCTCCGTTTCAGGAAATGGTATTTTCACTTGGAACTTTACTGATTCTCTGAGGAATGTTACTTTACCCTCTTTGACTTTCTACGTGTTCGATCAATTCAATAAAAGTTCTTTGTATCATATGTCTATCCGTTACTGTGGATGTGAACATGGTATAGAAGAATGTGAAAATTTCCTGAAAATTTCAGACCTCAATTCCATGACAGGTGAGGAGAATTTACAAATATTTCAATTCATTGTTTCATGGACAAAACGCATCAAAAATACATGTACATAAGGCCTAAACAAAAAAAGGTTTGTTTTCAGTTACATGCCCAAATGTGTTGGTAGGTAGGGATTTTTTTTACATATATCGGCAACACTGTTGTGAAAATTACAATATAGCACTAAGATTTGGATGCCATGAAAACTTTTGAGTCGGCAGGTGAAAGATGGGTTGGTCGGGTAACCAGAAACAAACCTATTTTTTACGCCTAATTGAACTCTTACACAAAGTGATTTAAAGGTACTGCACTCCAAATTAGCATCAGAGATGCATACCATTAAAAAAGGTGATTTTAAAGGTACTAGACTTCATATTGACAATGGGAAATTTTACGAAACATACATTTTATGAGCAGGTCAAGTGATTACTGCTACTTGTAACTGTGATAAACGTCATACTGGAGCATATTGTGAGGAGACTGTGGACCCATGTTCATTAGAGAAATGTCAGAATGGTTGCAACAGTTCTGCCTTAGGTGAAAATCCCTGTTTACCATGTAAGCATGGTTTCCAAGGAGATGGAAGAGTATGTACAGGTAACAAAAGAGTTAAATTACATGCCTTACGTTTGTTTGTGCAGGGAACCAGAGCAAGTCATATAGCTATAAGTGTTTCACTTCTCTTAAGGGGTTAGGCCACAGATCTTTACAATAAACTTGAAATATCACTATGCTGTCTAGCTTTGTCTCTCCTTCTCAGTGGATTTACATTAGTTTCTTTGTATGTGTGTATTTCCCCTTGTCTTTACTTCATTATCGGTTTTCTTATTAATTCTGATTGCCAAAACGACGTGCATTTTTATTTGTTTCCCACATTTGCCTTTCAGTTCAATTTGTTCCTTCTACTACTATACAGAAAATAAGGTGTCCTGATGTGATGATAATACAACATGATTTTATTTCTAAGCAAAACAATATGAATACAATTAGTAGATACATATTAGTGCTGTATTTTCTTAAGTAGTGGGTTTTCATATATCATCAGTCAGTTATTTTAGCTCCATTGCAAAACAAGCAAATTTGGTTAACCCTTTGCCCCATAATACCGCATTTCCTTGCATCTGAAGCAGACGAATTTTTAAAACATTGTGGCAAAAGAGAGAAATAAACCAATTTTCTTAGATAAATTTATGTAATATATGTTAGTTTTGAATTTGGAACAGTCCAAAATATGCTTATGAGGCAAACGGTTATATTAATCTTGCTCTATTCAGCTTCCTGGACACTACAACAGTACTGAGTCCAAAACAAAATGGGATTGCGAAGTTCATGAATGAACCTATTTGAACTCAGGATCTAAGAATCAGAGATCGGACATTCTACTTGTAGACCATGATACCTCTCATATATATTATCCTTTGTAACTGAATTTTGATAGTCATAGTCCATTGCTTTAATGCGAGTTTTCTGTCCTTTCAGATATTAATGAATGTGAAGGTTATGATGGTGAAGACAAGTGTGATCAACATTGCAACAATACAATTGGTTCATTTATATGCAGTTGCGACAAAGGTTATTTCTTAGGCAAAGACAATCACACTTGTAATGGTAAGTGATTTTATATACATGTATATTTCTATATTTTCTAAATCTTTTGTTTCTTTTTTTTGTTTTTTTATTTTGTATGTTTTGTAGCAACTTTGACTTTTTTTGTCAAGTCAATTTTTTCGATGTGTATGTTTGAGGCAGAATTTCCCTTTCAGAATACCTCGGCCATTTCAGTACCTCCATCTGACCTAGGATATACTGGACAGCTTTATATATATATGAACCTTATATTTATGAAGCAGCTGCCAATTTATTGTTTAGCAAATATTTCAGATGTACAACAAGGTTCTTAAAATGGTGTTTATTGAAGGCTATCCAACGTTTTCATTGCAGAATTGTTTTTCAAGGAGTGTAATCTTTTGTTTCATGACAGTTTGTAATGAAACAAATATAAATTTGACAATTTGTTAGTCTTACATCCGGGAAATTCCCAGTACAGTGTAACCTATCCAGAGCGGGCCTCTCTTGAGTAACAATCTCCCTTCAACAACAGCATGATTTTTCCCACTGTATGATTTAACAATTAATTTAACCTCTATTGAGCAACAACCTCTCAACATTTTGCATCTCCCAAAAGGTGTTGCTTTGGAGAGGTTGTTCTGTAGTTCAAATGTCAGTTTGTCAGGTACAGCTGAGAATAGACGAAGCTGGTTGAAGAGTGTTGATTGAGATTATTATACTCACTATGTGTTCATCATGATGTATTATTAATTACATGATTGTGAGAGAAATTGGATATTCATCTTAATAGAAAATATACAGTAAAACACAGTTATAGTGAACCCCTATATAGCGAAAGTTCCATTATAGTGAGTAATTATTTGACCCTGACCATCATCTTATCTTATTTTCAATGATTATTGTTGGATATTGGTATATTAGCAGTAAAGATATTATTCGGATCCCAGGGAGTTCATTATAACAACGTAGTACTGTAGTTATGTATATATTTACTACATACATGTATTGTATTTTATCATTGACAATTCTTTAGATATTGATGAATGCAGTGCTGGTACTAAGTGTTTTCGGCATGCATTTTGTTATAATACTCCTGGTAGCCATGATTGTGTGTGTAAGCCTGGATACATGAAGAAAGGAGAGAATGGTCCTTGTGAAGTAGCAGGTAATTTGTACATTGAATAAAAGATAAGTTCATGACCACCCTGAATAAAAGCCACCGTATAAACCCGGGCTTCCCTCTTTTGCACATTGACATAAGACGCTTGTTGAACCTCTGAATCAATTAAAAGTTTCATAAGACTGTAGTTAGTCTCTTCCTTTTGTGACCCAATATAGCTCTACGTGTTTACTGTTTTAAGAAAATTGGGAAGAAAAATATTTGATAATACAGCTAGTTAGGTGGGCATTAGATAAAAATGATTTAGACACCATATATTTACCATGTTTCTCTCTCTCTTTATAACTGCTGCAACGAAAATAATGTTTGAGAAATTAATGCCTGATCATTTTATTCTGCACAGAGGGCGCTATGTATGTTGGATCAGTTACATTTCAACTTACAATCAAGGAATCTACAGACAATTTAAATGAAACTGTTGACACGGCAGCAAATCGACAAACAATGACTGCACAGGTAAACATCTGAGATAACAACTACATGGTTAAAAGTTTTCTGGAATTTTCTGGATCCTCACCCATGCAAATATGTAACGGATAAATTGCAAACAAACTTTTAATTGCATTTGTTAATAAAAAATAATATAAGATAATACAAGATAATAAAAGATATCATAAGATATTATCAGACAATAAAAGATAATATAAGATAATATGATACAAGATAATAAAAGATAATAAAAGATTATATAAGATAATATAATGTAATAAAAGAATAAAATATAATATAAGAATAAAAGATAATATAAGATAATACAAGATAATACAAGATATTGTTAGATATTATCAGACAATAAAAGATAGTATAAGATAATGTAATATAAGATAATAAAAGATTATATAAGATAATATAATATAAGATAATACAAGATAAAAATATATTATTAGATATTATCAGACAATAAAAGATAATAAAAGATTATATAAGATAATATAATGTAATAAAAGATAATAAAAGAATAAAATATAATATAAGAATAAAAGATAATATAAGATAATACAAGATATTATTAGATATTATCAGACAATAAAAGATAATGTAAGATAATACAATATAAGATAATAAAAGATTATATAAGATAATAAAAGATATCATCAGATATTATCAGAAAATAAAAGATAATATAAGATAATATAAGATAAGATAATAAAAGATTATATAAGATAAAGAAAGATTATGTACGATAATATAATGTAATAAAAGATAATATAAGAATAAAAGATAATACAAGATAATAAAAGATATTGTTAGATATTATCAGAGAATAAAAGATAATATAATATAAGATAATAAAAGATAATAAAAGATTATAAGATAAAATAATGAAATAAAAGATAATGTAAGAATAAAAGATAATATAAGAATAAAAAATAATATAAGATAATAAAAGATAATAAAAGATAATATATATATTATATATATATATATATAACAGATTTTTGTATGTTTCTTCTGCTAGTTTTGATTCCTTTTTAATCTATATTTTATCTCTATTTATTTCAGCTTGATGCCAGTTTTAAAGCCTCACAGATCGCCGGTTATTTAAGTGTTGAAGTATACAGACTTAGTATCATACTCACTGCTACAAAAACTGGGTACGTATTGTACATTAAATCAAAACCCATTCACTGTGTTTATCCTCAAAATGGCTTTGTGCGGCAATATTTAACAATGGTTTTCTGTTTGATGACACATTTAGTAAGGTGTTCTCTATATAGGTGTAGTGAATTAGAAGTGAATTACATGATAGTATCTCATATCTGGATTGAGTGATTTTTGTCTGCCATTTTTTTGTTTCGATGTCACGTGACTATGTAAAGACTACATGATATAGTTGGTATAATAAGAAATTAACTACCAGCCTGAGCTATTCAGCTAACTCAATCGGTAGAGCCACGGGCTTGAGTGTTGTTGCGTGTTCAAATCTGAGTGGAAATTATCTGTGGGATTTTCGCCTCTCAATGTTGTTTCAAGTGGGAAAGTTTCACATTGCTATCAAGGAGATGGTGTATACTGGTCAGACACCAGTGCATTCTTTGTCTTATTAGTGGAACAAGGTATCCGAGCTTTTGTATTTTGTCAGCGATAAACACCTACATGCATATGATGTATTTTGTGTGTTTAACATTACTAAAATTAATTTGTTTTATCAAATATCAGCACAATACAGATTTAAAATCCGTCCACACCAGGTCAAATAGAATGGAAATTTTGTTAACACTCTAGAAATCACAGATTTGATTGGATCTTCATGAAACTTTGTCGGAGTGTTTGTATTATTGATCTTGTAAACTTGTGCTAATATGGGTTATCTCCGTTAAAAACTACCAGGTCAAAATCATAGAAATCACAGTTTTGATTGGATCTTCCTCAAACTTTGTCAAAATGTTTGTATTATTAATAACATGAAGTTGCAATCTTTACTCAGTAGAGCGATATTAGTTTATGCATATTATTATAATTATATATATTAGATAGTTTTTTTAATATATGTGACAGCTGTATAATAAATATACATGTACTCTACCCTCTTCACACTCTCACCTGTCACACTCTCACTCGACACACATAAATATATATGTACATTACCCCTATCACACTCGCACCCGTCACACTCTCACTCGACACACATAAATATATATGTACATTACCCCTATCACACTCGCACCCGTCACACTCTCACTCGACACACATAAATATATATATGTACATTACCCCTATCACACTCGCACCCGTCACACTCGCATCCGTCACACTCGCACCCGTCACACTCACACCCCTCCCCTCTTCTCTCCCCCCCTCCCCTCCCCTGTCCCCCTCCCCTCTCCCCCTCCCTTCCCCCTCCCCCTCTCCCCCTCCCCTCCCCCTCCCCTCTCCCCCTTCCCTTCCCCCTCCCTTCCCCCTCTCCCCCTCTCCCCCCTCCCCTTCCCCCCTTCCCTTCCCCCCTTCCCTTCCCCCCTCCCCTTCCCCCCTTCCCTCCCCTCTCCCCCCCCCCTTCCTTCCCCCTCTCCCCCTCTCCCCCTATAACCTACCTATTCCCCCATATACCCTACCTAATAACCTTTTCCCCCTATAACCCAATGACCTACTTTCCCAAAGGTACGCATTTCAGACTGCCCTAATAATTTCCCCTGGACATTTACCCCTTTACCCTTTAATTATCCTATTTGGGCCTACTTATATAATTTACCCAATCATCTCCCTGTTACCTGGCTTAAATTTATTGGTGCACACAGACAACGGACAGTAATCGGGAATATACAAGAGCCAAAGTATACAAAGCAACGGACAATTACTTAGAGGAGAATACAACAGAATTTGAGTTTAATTGTTAACAATGGAGGCCACAGACAATTACATATTTTAAGGAATAACCTATGCAGACAACCGGTCCTAATTGATATCTAAAAGGTGCAAGCAGACTTTAATTTTAAGGGAGATGACATATAGGATTTAACGGACAGGAAGCTTTGCATGACCGTGCGACCACATACACGCATCATACGGGGTTATCGTCCCTCACCGAGGGACGATAGAAAAGTAGACGCAATGCGTCTTATTATGAAGGCCTGTAGAGACCAACTTGAGCCCCCATAAAAATTTTTCTACCTTTTATACGACAGAGTCAACACTAGGAACATCTTTACAAATTTGAATAATAATATACTTCAGGTGTGATTTCATGTGTATTAATATCCCTGTGGCACCAAATCAATTCAAAAATTCACTGGTGCTCCTCTTTGTAATGTACAACCTGTTGGCAAAATTTGGTAATATTTGAACCATCAGTTTAATTAATATTAATGAAAATGTGAAATCTTAGGTAATGTTTTACCTCTCCATAGTCAATATTAGTACCCCCGGGGCATAACATATATATATACCGTACAAAGCCAGGTCCGTTATTAATGCATTTCACACCTTGCAGCAGTCATAATGGTCATTGTTTAATCGAACTGTACACAATATAGCATATGTAGCATTGTATTTAAGTAAAAACCTGCATTTTCTTCTTCCATTACTATCATACTTTCGAAAATAAATAAATCTGAAGCAAGTTTCATATCTAATTCAAAAGAACATCAACTGACATTTTCAAGAATTCATTTAGTGTTGTTGCGCCAACAATCAACTTACCTAGAACGTGGTTCATTTAATATGGAGAAAATTCGTTTAAATCATTAAACTAAAAGTTTAAAATGCCCCTTTTTTATACACCAATATCACTGAAGGAAAAGTATTTCTATTTACTGAGAAGCACATATCATTTTACCAAAATACTCTAAATATTACTTAAGATAGGATAGTTGCCTCCCTTAGATTTACGGAACTTGCTTAATATAAATCAGGCAAAATATTTAATAAGCCATCAGGGCCGTGAGGTTCAAGGTACCATATCTTTTTTACGAGATGATTGTCGTGTGTTCAATTCAACCCAAGACACGTTTTCCGTGTATTTTATTTATTTATCTTATCTCTGAAGCGTTGTGTATCACATTTCTTGCTTAAATATATAAAATCATGACTTTAAAGAAACAGAAAAAAAGGTCTCTTAAAATCTGCTTTAAACAGTCTTGTCATTTTTTATCAGAAATTTGAATGTTGATGCATGTTTATACACCATTGCTTACATATTAGAAAATGTTGATGGTGAAATGAAATTGCAATACAGCATGAAACAGTCATACGATGTCATCGATTTGAGCCAATTAATTTCTATTTATCTGTCTTTTACAACATATACAAGCGGATGCAAACTCTTGAGTGAATCTAGTGTAACGTTAGCTTCTTCGGATAATCAGAATATTTTTTGCGACCAGCAGACAACTAGCAACGTTATGTCCGAGTTTTATACATACAAATTGATACGGCACTTGTGTAAAGGATATTCATTTAACAAATGTTGAATTATACTTTGTTTATTTAAGTTAAGGGTCATTTGTGCAAAATTGTCCCCTTCATGACACAAACACGTAAGATGTGAAGATAGAAGCAATATCAATTCTTTTTCCCCGGATATCATGATGCTGACTTATTATGAGCATTAATTCAATATTATTCGTGAAACCCTTAGATTTTTTTTCCATCGTAATATACAAATGACCAGAGTTTCATTAAGTAAATTATTTCAAAAGAAGATATTCAATCAATATTATCACTTATTTGTGTATCTGTTTTAGATTGTAACATGGCTCAAAGATCTGAAATTTCCCTTATGGTTCTATTTTTACAAAATCACAAAATTCCTTACCATGTGTATGTATGAATCGGCCAAAAAATAATAAGCTGCATTTAAAATCCGATCTTAAAGCAATTACAATCCTTCCACTAATCACAATCAGAAAAACAGATCTAATCGCCGTGGTACAATAATTATACAGTTTTATTACCTCTAATTTGCACGATCAAAAATCGATTCGGTCTGAGTTTAACCGGTAATTTTCGTAATTGGCCGTGAGACGAACTTAAAAGTAATATAATAGTTGCTTTATTAAACTCAAAATTCCCCCCTAAATTTTATTCAACATTTCATTATATAACATCATTGGATTGCTCGATAAATGAATTTTAACGCACGGATGGGACATTTTTGGCTTCATTTGTCAGAATTGAGAAAAAACTTTTTCAGAAATTTTCATATCAATTGCTCTATATTCAATGTAAAAAGGGTAATAGCCTGTAAGTGCTAATGCCCCGCCAAAATTTGTAAAAGTTTATGCTATTGTGTTGTGTTGTGCTGTGCTGTGTTGTGTTGTGTTGTGTTAAAAACAATGTTTGAAAACTATCTGTTTTCAGGCGGAAAAAGAGAGAAGACTCCAAAACAGGACTTTTAAATGTCGACTACATTGTAAATTGGGCAAATGTTGTAAATGAAACAGGGACGGTTTTAGATAGTTTGGCAGAGTCTGCTGCGGATAATAGCGGAAAGACAGGTTCACCAAAACCATTAGAACTTAAAGATGTCGGAAGTATTTTTCTAAATACTGTGCAAATAAAAAATGGTACTATTAGATGCTTTACGTCTATTTTTATAAATTTGTCTTATGAATTTTCGTTTGCGCGGATCCCATTTTTCAGAGTTTAGAATTCTATGTTCAATGTTGGTTTGAAATATTAGTTTTACACTGTAGACATGGAAACACTTGTTACAAGACGCTTACTGTGTCAGTACCATACTAGACTAAAAGATTTGTTCATTTATTTTGGTGGCGTGTTGTCTAAGAACAACAACAACAATTAACTAAAATAATAAAAACTTTTTCTTTCTTTCTGATCCATTGGTAATCATTTGACTTTCCGCAGTGAATATGAATGTATGGAAGATGCTATTCCTCATATTGTTTGTGAGTACCAATTTATCTGAGACTTGTAAAAATGGAAAAACAAACGTGAATGTGTATTCGGATACAACTATTTTCGGACACTCTGCGAGACATTTGAATTTCGTCCAGTCGTGCTGTGTTCTACAATCATTTCATTGTACCGCATTTTAAATATGACAAAGACAAAACGTGTAGATCTAATTTAAATCGCTCAATTTGAAATGGACCCAAATCAGTCTATTACTTTATGGTGACATTCACCCTTGTCCTGGGCCTACAACTTCATCCATTTTACTTTTCTTTGCTCAGAAAAAGTGGGCTTCATATGCTTCATTTAAATGTGTGGAGTTTGCTGCCTAAAATCAATGAAATTCAATTAATAGTTAAGGAAGCAAAACCAGCTGTAATGTGTTTCACCGAAACCTGGCTTGACAACATTGTCCTTAATAACGAAATAATCACTGAAAACTTTTCCATTTGTCAGAAAGACTGCAATCGGAACAGGGATGGCATGTGTATCTTTATTGACTTGTCAATCATTCACCGCTCTGTACCAGATGATCTAAAGTGTGCAAGAGTTGTCCCTCTTTTTAAGAAAAATGACAAGACTGTGGTTGGCAATTAATGTCCCATTTTTATTTTAAGTGTTTTATGGAAAAAGTTATTTTTAATCAACTTGAAAATTATCTCACTAGTCATAGTCTACTTTATGAACATCTGGTTTTAAGCTAGGTTTCTCCACTGAAACAGCTCCTATTCATCTTTCAGATTATATTAGGTCACAAATGGATAAAGGTAACCTTGTTTGCATGGTACTATTGGATCTGCAGAATGCTTTTGATACTGTAGATCATGCTATTCTTATGAAAAAACTGAAAGCTTTAGGTCTCTCTGACATTGTGATTCAATGGTTTTCTTCATACCTAACTGACAGACATCAACCAGTTGATGTTTGTGGATGTCAGTCCTCCCAGTCAAGAATTACATGCTGTGTGCCTCAAGGTTCTATTTTAGGCCCTCTCTTATTTCTGACCTGTATTAATGACATGTCTGATGCAGTCAAGAGCAAATTATTTCTGTATGCTGATGACTCAGCTATACTGGTTTCTGGTAAGTCGAGGTCACACATAGAATCAACTTTGAGTTCTGAAATTTATGGATAGTCTTAGTGAATGGTTAGTTTGCAATAAATTCTCTTTAAATTTAGGTAAGACAGAGTTGTATTATTTGGGTCAAACAAAGGTTAAAACCTCAAGCCAATCTCAATGTTTCATGCATTGGTCAAACTATTGAAGCTAAAGACTCTGTTAAATATCTGGGAGCTACTCATTTGACACAGTGACAAGGTCAATCATTGTGAAAGCTAATTCTAGGTTAAAGCAAGTTTCTCAGCTATCACACTAAAGTTTATGCATAGAAAAGCAAGTTTCTCAGCTATCACACTAAAACGTTTTTGGCATCATTCTTAATGTCACCTTGACTTTGGTTCTGTAGTGTGGTTTAACAGCTTGACACAGGAATTAAAAAATAAATTGCAGGTCCCCCAAAACAAGATAATTAGATTTGTATTAGGCTTAGAGCCAAGATCACATCTCGAGTAAAGTCATTTTGTCAAGCTGAATTGGTTACCTGTCTCCAAAAGTGTTGATCAAATAATTCTCTGCCATGTGTTTAAAATTCACAGTGGGAAAGCACCAGATTATCATAGTAAGAATTTCACCCCAGTTAGTTCAGTCCATAGCTATCCCACCAGACTAAGAGTTTCAGCTGATTCTTCCATTGAATCCTTCTCTGACAATGGTAAATACTGTCTTCCAAAGGTCAAAGATTTTGGTTTTAAATCTTTTGCTTTTAATGGAATTTCTTTGTGGAATGGTCTTCCTCAATCTGTCAGAGAAGTTAAGAATGTCCCTCATTTTAAGGCCCTTGTCAAAGCCCATCCCTTGTCTGGGATCTGAGGAAGCATTTTATGGGCTTTGTAGATTTTTATTTTTTCTTGTACAAGTGTAAGTTTTTTATTTAGTAAATTATATGAACCAACCTGCGATATATTTATTCTTTCCTGTGATATTTGTAAGTATTTAACCATTGTGTTTCAAATTTACTTGAGTAATTTTGTGCCAAATTCTTATTAAAATTTCACTTTTGGTTGTTTTTCCTAGGGAAAGTCATAGAATACTAAGGGACCACAATGTAAATAAGGATTTGATTCCTTTCTTGTGCTATACCTGTATTTTGATGTTTTGACCTAGTTAAACATTTTTACACTATAAGTTATCATTGTGCCTTTTCACTTTATTCCCCAGTCATTGGATTTTTATAAATTAATATAACCTGGCTTTTGATTTAGCAAAGTGCAAAATTTGATCTTTTTAATATAATATTCATTTAATACATGTATTTAGTGCCCAAATTGATGATCTCACTGTGATTTATAACTTGATCATTTTATTGTCATTTAACAGTCTTGTTTTGTGTATATTTATGTTATTACCATGTTGATTCATTATTTAATGAAATAAATAAATAGATAAATAAATAAATAATATAATATAATATTTATGTTCTTTTCTAGGCCAGCTTCACTTAAGACCACAGAAAACGGATTTTTTAGTTTGATCTTTGACAGCTTAAGTTAAAATGTTCAAATGTCAGATTTTTAGTCCTGTTTGTTATCTATATTTTTTCAGGTAATGAAAAGCTTTATATTAGTATTGATAATATTGATGGTTAAAATTTTGAACTTTGCAGGAACAGACAATGGTGTTTGTTCTGTGCCAGGCAAGACCGACTGTAACAAACTAAGTACACACTGCTTGGATCAAGATGGCGGGTTTTCATGTGGATGTAACCCCGGTTTTAAGGAAGACGAACTAAGCAATAAATACTGTACAGGTACAGTTGATTCAGGTTTTTTTTGTGGGGTGCGTTTTGACAACTGATATTCGGTTCAGTTCCCAAGAGTATAAAGGATGGTTTTTCCCTATTGCCAGGCGAAAATTCCCAGTTCAAATGAAAAAAAAAAAAACGAAAAAAAAATTTTACAGTGGTTCAAATGTTTATCAAACCATTCAAATAACAAAGTTATCAATATCTAAAAACAAAAGTAAACATAATATTTGATTTTTTGTTGTTTTATTTGACAGTTATTTTTATACAGTGTGACTTTTTCCCTATTTTGTCCAAAATGTTGAGAAAATCGGGGCTTTAAAAATCTTCGGATTTTCAGAGAGTTCTGATATTTAGAGAGCCTGGTATTCAGAGGAAACACTGAGATACAACGACTCACTTGCTTAGCCAGATAAGGATGTTAGATCTATGCACCTTGGGTCTTTGAGTTCACCCTCCCCCCCCCCATGCAGTACATATTGAGGTACTCTATGTGGATAATAGCCAACATGGGTCTAAATACTAAATGAATGAAAATTTGACAAAATTGTCAATTTTTCTCCATATTTGGAGAAGTTATGGAGAAAATGTTGAAAAACGGCATGAAACCCTGTGACCATGCCACAAAAAATAAAGAAACAAATAACAAGACTACCTAAGTATGAAACTAATTGTTTTGGTCTGTTTGTATTGTGGTATCTTTGGTGACCTTTATATCAAGTTTTACAGTATTTTGTTCCTTTTTCACAGATATAAATGAGTGTGAGGAAGATCCTGACATTTCTACGAAATGTATTCATGGCACATGTAAAAATCAAGTTGGTTCCTGGAATTGTTCATGTCCACATTACAGTACCTGGCAAAATGTGGGCAATGCAACGTCCCCTGTATACAGATGTCAAGGTATCGTGTATATAGATTGAATTCATTTATCATTTAATAATTTACAACATATGTTAGATAATCAAACATTAAATGGAAAACATTTTATATATATACAGTTGAGCATGGTTATAGTGAATTCCCTAGAATCCGAATAATACTTCATTGCATCTGAAAAATATTTCACTTTATTAAATCTTACTTAAATCCTACATGATGAAATGAAGACAGGTGTGTTCGAGGAGAATTAACACTTGTACACCGTACTCCAATCCTCACTATATCCAAGTTCACTATAACCCTGTCTTACTGTAATCAGACAGTTGCATCAAGCTTTTCATTGAAAGTATGTTTGTTTTGTTGACTGATATATAGAAAAATATGGTTATATGACCAGTACAGAGACATGCAATAATTATCATTAAATTTAGTTGCACAGCCTTGCCATTTTATTAGTTATTGGTTTTATATACATGACATACTGTACAACTCTTGAAATCAGGACTGTAACTAATGGCATAGTGAAGCCTCTTTATGTTGATATTTGCAGAATTTAAATTTATATCGAAATAATCAATAAGCAGGTTTAAGTGATATCATTGTGACAGGGTTTGACTGTATTTGTAACATGCATTATGCATTGGAGTTTGTTTATGCAACGATTTTAAATGGAATTAAATTTATTAATAAATCATTGTAAGTGATATCGTTGTAATGGGATTTGACTGTATTCCTATAAATCATTTGGTTAATCAATAATATGCTTATTATATTATTTAGGTAATTACAGTTACATCGGCTCAACCAGTCTACTTTGGACAGATGGAAACAACACTGATCATATTAAATCATTTATAAAGTCAGAGGTAATGTACAGTGGAAACCATCTAAACCAGTTCCTCTATAACACGGTTTCTCCTCTAGATCAGCCAAATGTTTGGTCCAGACTTCATCACTATATAATTAAAAAATCCCCTCTAAACTGGCATCCCCTCTAAACCAGCCAAATGACCTTGTCCCGGGCTAGGCCGGTTTAGAAGGGTTCCACTTTATATGTTAGTATCTTAAATATGTTTCTAGACTTCCTGATTTCATTCTGGGCTTCTGTTTGTTGCTCTCATAGTTTCAATAGTTCACCGTTTGACTGCAGAATCTGGCTAAATTTAAAACTTATCAGTTGTCTTATTTTTTTTAAACAATTCACTTGCCAAACACTGGTCATTATGATAATGAATTTTAGAAAGCATTTTAAGGTATTAAACATGCAGTAAAGCACACATATCTGCTACTTCAATAATTTGAACAGTTTGTTATAAAGACCACTTATTTCCAGACTGGCTTTCAATATTTTCTCAACATTTCAACATAATAATATAGCCACCACAATCCTTGTGTGAAGACCATTTCTGTTGATACTAAAGGTGGTCTTAATATCAAGGTTTTACTGTACAGTAGATCTGCTTATTTCATTTACTGAAGCTATAATCGTAAATACTGTTACTATTTATTCATATTTCATATCTGAGTCTTCAGTATGCAGTGCAACCTCTCCAGAGCGGCCTACTCTTGAGCAACAACCTTCCTTCAACAACAGCATGATTTTTCCCACTGTATGATTTAACCATTAATTAAACAACTCTAGAGCAACAGCCTCTGAATAACAACATAATTTTGCTTCTCCCAAAGGGTGTTGCTTTGGAGAGGTTGCACTATGTCAATTGTACAAGAACAATTAATTTGATTGTTTGCTTTTTACACTTTAAACAAGGACAAACTTTGATACGTTATTTACCCTCTTGTATGAATCTTACACTGTCTGATGTATGAGTCTTACACTGTCTAATGTATGAATCTTACACTGTCTAATGTATGAATCTTGCACTGTCTAATGTATGAATCTTACACTGTCTAATGTAGTCTTGCTTTGGAGAAGTTGCACTGTATTTGTATTCTCTTTTTTCAGTTGACAACTTTATTTAGATATGAATCCAATGAGGCTGGATCTTACAAAGTCCCTATAAGTGACCTGATGGTGTCTGCTACAGTTTTGGAAATGAATCAAACACTCAGGTAAAAATCTTATATGAGAAGAAGATATATAAATAGAAAAATGAAAACGGATTCCTTGGAAATGCCTTATGCAAAATATTCACCTTTTTCATACAGGCTGGTATTGCCAATAATCAAACAATATATTCACCATACTGACAACGTTCTAATAACTATAGAAGCATTGTAGTGCCAAAATTTCATTTGTGATTTGTCAGAATTACAGTTTTAATTTACAAACTTTAAAGTAGGATTTAAAGTTAGAATTAATAATTTCTATATATCCATGATAATTGTGTTAGAATTCCCAACTTAAAAGTTGGAAAGTCTGAGAATAGCTTTGACTGAAGTCAATCTAGTTAATTGTTCTAAATAAAATTGTGACATTCTTGTTTGTAGTTTCGGGAATGGAAGCATCTATGTTACAGCTATTTATAACGTACAGATTGGTGAAGTTGTTAGTATAGACAGGGTTGCTGATGTCTTAAAAGACAAAGCACCACGAACTGGACAAAATTCAAATTCCACGTTCTTGTCTTTCTACATATATAAAGGTAAGCGTTTTCTGAATGCAATACAGTAAAGCATGGTTTCAATGAACTCGGATAAGTAAAATATTTATTTCCCTTAACATACTCTTTATTACATTTTTGTGGTACAGTGAAGCATGGTTTTAATGAACTCTGATAAGTAAAATATTTATTTCCCTTAACACACTCTTTATTACATTTTTGTGATACAGTAAAGCATGGTTTCCATGCACTCTGATAAGTAAAATATTTATTTCCCTTAACACACTCTTTATTACATTTTTGTGATACAGTGAAGCATGGCTTCAATGAACTCGGATAAGTAAAACATTTATTTCCCTTAACACACTCTTTATTACATTTTTGTGATACAGTAAAGCATGGTTTCCATGCACTCTGATAAGTAAAACATTTATTTCCCTTAATATACTCTTAATAACATTTTTGTGATACAGTAAAGCATGGTTTTAATGAACTCTGATTAGTAAAATATTTATTTCCCTTAACACACTCTTTATTACATTTTTGTGATACAGTAAAGCATGGTTTCCATGCACTCTGATAAGTAAAATATTTATTTCCCTTAACATACTCTTTATTACATTTTTGTGGTACAGTGAAGCATGGTTTTAATGAACTCTGATAAGTAAAATATTTATTTCCCTTAACACACTCTTTATTACATTTTTGTGATACAGTAAAGCATGGTTTCCATGCACTCTGATAAGTAAAATATTTATTTCCCTTAACACACTCTTTATTACATTTTTGTGATACAGTGAAGCATGGTTTCAATGAACTCTGATAAGTAAAATATTTATTTCCCTTAACACACTCTTTATTACATTTTTGTGATACAGTAAAGCATGGTTTCCATGAACTCTGATAAGTAAAATATTTATTTTCCCTTAACACACTCTTTATTACATTTTTGTGAAATTTGGATATAGTAAAGTAATTTTTCTGGTCCCCAAGAATTCAGTTTAACCGTGATCGTCTGTATATTTGTTTTCTTAAAAGGTACGGTAAATTACAACAGTGCCATATTTAATTTCTACCCAAGAATTCAGTTTAACTGTGATCGTCTGTATATGTGTTTTCTTAAAAGTTATGGTAAACAACAAGTGCCATATTTAATTTCTACCCTGTTCATGTGTTTTTTCTTCCAATTTATGCGCCCATGTAGGCTTTAAAACGTTTAACTACACAGTAAAATAGCTACCAATTCTTTACAAAGACTAAATTGTTAAAAAATGACACAATGTGTTTTCAATATTTTCTGTATATATTGACTGCACAATGAGAGCCTGTCTGTATTTGAACAGTTTCTTTCGGTCTGAAAGGTGGTTTGATATCAGGGTATTACAGACAGACAGACAGACAGACAGATTTATTTTTGCATCAAGTACACAACATGGTCATAAAACATGATACATAATGAATAAAATAATGCATATGAATAATAATTCATGTCAGTAACACACACCAAGGATAATACAAAAAAGGGGAAACCCCTTATTTCAATTGTGGTCCTTGATTAATGATACTCTGACATAGCAATCAAGATTAATCACAGAATGTGTGTTCAAAGACAACATGAAGTGAATAGTGAGATGTTAATTTAAATTAAAAGTATACAAATGTACTACATGTACAAAATAAAGTCATACAGCCTATACTGATGTAATGAAAAAAACTGAATATCACAGACAATATTCCTAAAGTGCAATCAGTAGTAAAACTAGATATGTGCTGATGCAGCAAACCTGAAATAACATACAGGGTGAACAAAACTATAAAATTTATCACAGTTGAGCTTTAAGAATAAATTCCTTAAAAGTATGTTTAAAAACTGAAAGGTCAGAAATATTTTTTATATGCTTTGGCAGTTTATTCCAAAGACTATATTTAGCTAAGCAGAATTTGAATTTCTGTACCATAAAATGTTTTCATTATCAACAGTAGACTACATTTCTGTAATCTACAGTTAAACCTCAATATTAATTTACTTGTTGGATCTGTATTTTCTCTCATAGATGCAGAAAATAAGTTATGCGAGTTAATGGAGAATGGAGGCTGTGAACATAAATCCTCTGTGTGTGAACAAGGGAAAGGTACCACCACATGTACCTGTAGGGTCGGCTTTGAGAAGCACACAGCTTCCGCTAAATTCTGTTCCGGTAAGTTAATTTGAAATGGGAGAAGGCTATCAAAGGGAGATAATGAATGAATATTAATTGATGGATTATAATAGTCTAATATGTACAGTAAAACCTCACATTGTGACTACCACAATATTGCGACCACCTTGTTATAACAACCACCTTGTTATAACGACCACCTTGTTATAACAACCACTTATTTTTAGACCAGATTTTCCTTACTCCTCTATGATTCAACTTGATAATGAGACCACCTTGTTATAACAACCACTTATTTTTAGACCAGATTTTCCTTACTCCTCTATGATTCAACTTGATAATGAGACCACCTTGTTATAACAACCACTTATTTTTAGACCATATTTTCCTTACTCCTCTATGATTCAACTTGATAATGAGACCACCTTGTTATAACAACCACTTATTTTTAGACCAGATTTTCCTTACTCCTCTATGATTCAACTCGATAATGAGACCACCTTGTTATAACAACCACTTATTTTTAGACCAGATTTTCCTTACTCCTCTATGATTCAACTTGATAATGAGACCACCTTGTTATAACAACCACTTATTTTTAGACCAGATTTTCCTTACTCCTCTATGATTCAACTTGATAATGAGACCACCTTGTTATAACAACCACTTATTTTTAGACCAGATTTTCCTTACTCCTCTATGATTCAACTTGATAATGAGACCACCTCTATTATTAGACCAGATTTTCCTTACTCCTCTATGA
This sequence comes from Lutraria rhynchaena, assembly GCA_008271625.1. Lineage (NCBI taxonomy): Eukaryota > Metazoa > Mollusca > Bivalvia > Venerida > Mactridae > Lutraria > Lutraria rhynchaena. The sequence goes on from VIBL01000030.1 coordinate 2,807,654, forward strand.
TTCAACTTGATAATGAGACCACCTTGTTATAACAACCACTTATTTTTAGACCAGATTTTCCTTACTCCTCTATGATTCAACTTGATAATGAGACCACCTTGTTATAACAACCACTTATTTTTAGACCAGATTTTCCTTACTCCTCTATGATTCAACTTGATAATGAGACCACCTTGTTATAACAACCACTTATTTTTAGACCAGATTTTCCTTACTCCTCTATGATTCAACTTGATAATGAGACCACCTTGTTATAACAACCACTTATTTTTAGACCAGATTTTCCTTACTCCTCTATGATTCAACTTGATGATGAGACCACCTTGTTATAACAACCACTTATTTTTAGACCAGATTTTCCTTACTCCTCTATGATTCAACTTGATAATGAGACCACCTTGTTATAACATCCACTTATTTTTAGACGAGATTTTCCTTACTCCTCTATGATTCAACTTGATAATGAGACCACCTTGTTATAACAACCACTTATTTTTAGACCAGATTTTCCTTACTCCTCTATGATTCAACTTGATAATGAGACCACCTCTCATTATTACAACTTGATTTTTCTTACTCCTCTATGATTCAACTTGATAATGAGACCACCTCTCATTATTACAACTTGATTTTTCTTACTCCTCTATGATTCAACTTGATAATGAGACTACCTCTCATTATTACAACTTGATTTTTCTTACTCCTCTATGATTCAACTTGATAATGAGACCACCTCTCATTATTACAACTTGATTTTTCTTACTCCTCTATGATTCAACTTGATAATGAGACCACCTCTCATTATTACAACCTGATTTTTCTTACTCCTCTATGATTCAACTTGATAATGAGACCACCTCTCATTATTACAACCTGATTTTTCGGGTCCTGATGGTGGTCACAATATTGAGGTTGTACTGTATATGAAAAGACATGAAGAAATAATTCAGTAACTACATAAAACATTTTCTCCATTTTACCTATAGAGATAGAATACTGTATATGAAAAGACATGAAGAAATAATTCAGTAACTACATAAAACATTTTCTCCATTTTACATATAGAGATAGAATACTGTATATGAAAAGACATGAAGAAATAATTCAGTAACTACATAAAACATTTTCTCCATTTTACCTATAGAGATAGAATACTGTATATGAAAAGACATGAAGAAATAATTCAGTAACTACATAAAACATTTTCTCCATTTTACCTATAGAGATAGAATACTGTATATGAAAAGACATGAAGAAATAATTCAGTAACTACATAAAACATTTTCTCCATTTTACCTATAGAGATAGAATACTGTATATGAAAAGACATGAAGAAATAATTCAGTAACTACATAAAACATTTTCTCCATTTTACATATAGAGATAGAATACTGTATATGAAAAGACATGAAGAAATAATTCAGTAACTACATAAAACATTTTCTCCATTTTACCTATAGAGATAGAATACTGTATATGAAAAGACATGAAGAAATAATTCAGTAACTACATAAAACATTTTCTCCATTTTACATATAGAGATAGAATATTGTGACACATATTGTGGCGTTGGAAACAACTCGATTTCAATGCTACTAGCTTGTCACAATGTTTAACGTCGACAAACCATCATGAAATTAGCCATTATTGTTCATTTTTATACCTTTATTCATCAAAGGCATGTTTTCACAGTAACAAGCTTTGGGCGGAAGTGTTTATTATTTGTTGTGCTTCGGTCTGCACAAGTTATGGGTTAGACACCAACAAATGTCATTATGATAGTCTCCCTTGACATAACATATTAAGTTACAGACCAATAAATGGTAGAAAGAATTATCTCCCTTATTACAGCAAAATGGTAATTACTAGATGCATTAAGTGACTAACAAACCTTCTAAACACAGGTTAATGTATCTATTTACAACTTTACATTACAAAAGTACAATACAAAAGTACATTACAACAGTACAATACAAAAGTACATTACAACAGTACAATACAAAAGTACAATACAAAAGTACAATACAAAAGTACATTACAACAGTACAATACAAAAGTACAATACAAAAGTACAACTGACTTGAAATGTAACAGCAGAATGTATCGAGGAGCAATCATATAGCAAATGTTTCATGTTGCAACTATTACTATAAAATGAATGCGAAACCTTCACAATGCAACGTATGACTAAGTAGTGATTAAATCTCATGTATTAAAATTAATACTGAACTCTCATTCCAGATATAGATGAATGTAAGGAAGGTCAAGGACATTGCATTGGTGGTAGTTGTGAGAACAGTGAGGGCTCATGGTCATGTTCTTGCAACAATACCAAATATAAACCTGTTAAAAAAAGCAATGACACTTACAGGTGTATGGGTAGGTTACAAATTTGTATCTTTTCAAGATGTTTTGCAGTATTACCCATAAAACAGAAGAAAGTCAACCCATACATTATGCTATGATAAAACAAAGTCGTTGGTTCCATTTTACCGATCCGATATTAACCTTACAATTTTAATGTCACATAGTGCAGTAAATCTAAAACCAGCAACTACAGACCAATATCCCTCACTTGCATTTCCTCTAAATTAATGGAGCACATCATAGTCTCAAACTGATTTACTTTGATGAGCACAGTATCTATAGTGCATACCAACATGGTTTTAGTTATAATCAGTATTGATTGATCTGGAGTATCTTGTAGATGTAGCTGTACCTATTTTTACTTTTATGAACAGGTCGAAATTATGGGAATCCATGGAAAATATTGCTCTACTAGTATTTTGAGTGAACAAGGGCAAATTATTTGTGATGTGAGGATCAAAATAACAAATCATATACGCAATTTCAACAACTGATGTGATATTGCGAAATATATATTTTTTTAAAAAAAATCAAATCAGGCCATACATAAGTGAAATTTACATTTAACTGTTAAAATATTCCTAACTAGTAAAAATTGGACTTTTGATGACAGTATAACCCCTGAAAACCGGACCAGTTCTGGTCAGGGCCAAAAGTCCGGTTTTCTGAGAATTCAATGAACTATTGATTATAGAAGAGAAAAAAATGTTATTTTCAGAGAATTCTGGTTTTCAGGGAGTCCGGATTTGAGCAGTTTTATTGTACTATTTTAAAATGTTAGGTTAAAATGTTCTACAACTTCAAATTTCAGGAGATTTTCAGTATGTTGGTGCTGTGACTTTGGTGTCGCTTCAAGAGATGGAAAACAGTCAGATTAAGTCCTTGTTTAATGACTCCGTACGTATAATAAAACCTCGATAATGAGACCACCTTTGGAACCCTGAAAAAAAAAAAACAGTCCTAAAGAGGTGGTCCCATTATAGGGGAATTTTTGATAGTGGGAAGAAACAACAAGATGGTTGTAATGTTGAGGTGGTTGCTATGTGGTTTTACTGCAATTTAAATAGTACAATCAAATCTGTGTTTCAGACCACCTCCAAATAAAGACCACCCTGTAAATAAACTGACCTCCAAATAAAGGACACTCTTCAATAAAGACCACATTTTGTCTTTCCCAAGGGTGGGCTTCGTTCACGGGTTTGACTGTATTCAATATGGAAATGATAACTACTCCTGGTGAGGCATATATGGTTCTCCGGTACGGAAATACAATAAAACCTCAATATTAAGATCACCTTTGGATCCTAAACAATAAGGTTTAATATCGAGGTGGTCTCATTATCAAGTTCAAATACAAAGAAAACAATGACAGCCAATAACTGATTGTTTTGTGAAAAGTGTAGGTAAAACTGTAATCATATCTTGTATGTTTGTATATATTAAAATAAATGCTCACACAATACTATAAAATCCTGTGCTGTTCTGTTAAACAGGGGTGATACTTCAATGACACAAAGTAAGGCTTTAGTTTACCTGTTATTGAAATGAATGTAGATAAACTGACAAATAGTTATTTTATCATTTCAGATTATATTACCAAAGCTGAAACAGTTTGATAGAAACATAACACTGGCTCAATCAAAAGAAATGGTTCCAATGACTGAATTGTTTAGGAAAATTGAGGTTTTGAATATCGTCAATAGGTATGTTGTACAGGAGATAATCTGCTGACATCTTTGGATTCTTCTGTCATATACTAAGTATTGTATTCATATACCCTACGATATAGTGGAGGACAGAGTACCACATTTGAGTCCTTAAGTCTTTTTAGTATTGAGTTGATTTCATGACCAAAATGGAATGGAGAGAATGTAATAAAAACCAGATTGGAAATAAGTGGCTGTTATAACTAGATGGTTTTATAATTGAGGTAGTTGCTAAATTGTTTGTAGGTTTTATTTTAAATTGTTTTTTTTCATGATTAATTTTTTTTTATTGTTTTAATGGGTATGGGTATTTTCACTGTTCTGTTCTATTCAGGTCTGTGTATCATATATAGTAAAACCTTGATATTTAGACCGCCTTCAGGACCACCAAACCATTGGTTGCAATGATAAGGTGGTCTCATTATCAAGTGGAATAATAGGGGAGTTCTTGAAATCTGGTCCAAAAATAAATGTCATTATAAAAAGGTGGTCGTAAAAATTGAGGTGGTCTCATTATCGAGTTGAATAATGGGGAGTTCTTGAAATCTGGTCCAAAAATAAATGTCATTATAAAAAGGTGGTCGTAAAAATTGAGGTGGTCTCATTATCGAGTTGAATAATGGGGAGTTCTTGAAATCTGGTCCAAAAATAAATGTCATTATAAAAAGGTGGTCGTAAAAATTGAGGTGGTCTGAAGAGGGGTGGGTTACTGTAAATTGTTATACCAGAAAAAATAATATAAGCAATCATAATATATATTATTATTTTTATTGAGTCCTAAATATTTTTCCTGTACTTTCGCTGTGTTTATACACACCTGTTAAACATATACTTGTGTTGTGTCTCAAGCTTATTTCTATTTTTTCAAGTCATGACAGTCTGTTTTGGAAAGCAAATGTTACGTTCATAATTCATATTGGGGCACCGGTAGAATTTGATGATGTTAACTCCACATTTGGTGCAATACTGATAGTCAAAGATGGTCCAAGCATGAAGTCGACAAGTTATATAATATTTGAAGGTTAGTACAGTAAAACACAGTTTAAGTGTTTTCATGGGGACCATATTATTTATTTCTACTACAGTAGAACATGGTTACTGTGAATTCCTAGGAACCCAATTATTTATTTCACTACAGTACAACATGGTCCAAGCTTATTTCTGGTGATCCAAACAATTAATTAATTATGCCTATATTTCACTGTACTTGTAACAATGAAATAAAGAAGAGAGAGTGTGAAAACTTGAATAATTCACTGAATCCGATACATTTCTATATCTGAGTTCACTATAACCGTATTTCACTGTACCTGGTCACATGACAAACTGAAATTTTGTGTGAACTAATCACAGCTGCGTCACATGAAGAGTTTGTTTGCTTTGATGAACAGTGTAAACCGTCTTAACTGGTTCCTCTATAAACTGGTTTCCCCTCTAAATTGACCAAATATTTTGGTCCTGACTTCATAACCAGATAAATAAACTGGCATCCCCTCTAAACCAGCCAAATGACCTGGTCCCGGATTCTGCCAGTTTAGAGAGGTTCCATTGTACATGCTTTGTGTTATTTACTCAATAAAACTACAGGGGTTTTCTTGGTCAAATGGTTGTGGCCTAACTAATGATCGCTAGCCTCTAGCCGCCTCGAGTTCGAATCCTGTTTGGGACCAAATTTCCCTGAACACCAGAAGAAAAGAAAAGAACAAAAGAACAGTTGGCTTGTATCAAGATATTTGTTTGGTCTTGTAAAAGCTTGCCACAATCGATTGACCACTGTTCATGATTAATCATACACTCAGGTTTGAACTTGAATGGACTCTTGAATGTTCCTTTTGTTGTATATTTATTCCATTGACGCTTTGGCATCCTTTTCTTTTTTTTTCAGACGATGAATATAACTTGTGTGATATAAAAGATAGAATGACTTGTGACCTGAGCACGACACACTGTACTGTTAGCCGTGGTAGTTACAGCTGTGTTTGTGAAGAGGGTTATGAATATACCACTGATCCAAATTCCTGCTCAAGTAAGTGTCAAATACTGTATGCTGATAATACAATGTAACCATAGCAATTGTTGTGGAGAAGTTGCTGTCCTAAAGATGTTCAATAAATAGTATAATTCTACAGTGTGAAAACATCATGCTGTTGTTGAAGGGAGGTTGTTGGATCAAGATAGGGCCACTTTGGAGAGGTTGCACTGTATTACTATTAAAATGAAAAGATTTTCAAAAAGTTACAGTAAAACCCATATTCAATAACATGGCCTGCAATATTAAAGTAATTACTGCGTGGGGTTGTACTGTACATTGTGCACATCACTGTTTCAGATATCAATGAATGCGCAGCACATGCAGTCACATGTGGCGGAGGAGGGGTCTGCGTTGACATGATAGGAAACTGGACTTGTAATTGCAATGACACTACAGAATTTCATCGACACAACGCTTCTTATGGGATCTGTGAAGGTAGACTTTTGGCTCATTTTTCCTGCATACTTACTCTGTTATAAATGTTATAAAATTTGTAAATTGGATTAATTTGTATTTGTTTTCATCATATTTACATTTTATAAATGTTTTGAAAATTCAGAAATATATTTAATTAATAATATATTCTATGGCTTTATTCAATTGTTCTACCCATAACCTGACCTCACCCTACATATTACAAATCCCTTGTCAAATAGCATAATAACATTGAACCATTTCTTAATGGCCATCAAAGGGAGAGAAGCCATACCGTTTTTTACGTACCTTCAGCCATTATTCAGTGGTATGTCGTATTATGTACCTTTAGCCATTATTCAGTGGTATGTCATATTATGTACCTTTAGCCATTATTCAGTGGTATGTCGTATTATGTGCCTTTAGCCATTATTCAGTGGTATGTCGTATTATGTGCCTTTAGCCATTATTCAGTGGTATGTCGTATTATGTACCTTTAGCCATTATTCAGTGGTATGTTGTTTTTATGTACCTTTGGCTTTTATCCAGTTTTTATTTGGCTCATTATGTAAATAAATGTTTCCAAATAAGTGACTGGAAATACTTGTGGTGGATATTCGTGGTGAATCTTGCAATCGTGGGACTTTTATTCTAAACATTGTATGTATCTAAACTCGCCATAGAGTACTGGTACTTATATTTCAAGAAATGGGTTTCCATTACAGGATATAAGATAGAGTGCATCCTCTCCAAAGCAACACTCTTTTGGAGAAGCAAAATTATGTTGTTGTTGAAGGTTGTTGCTCTAGACAGGTTGAATTAATAGTTAGATCGTACAGTGGGGGAAAATCACACTGTCATTGAAAGGAGGTTGTTGCTTAAGGGAGGGCCACTCTGGAGAGGTTGCACTGTAATATCAATGTATGTTTCAGATAAAGATGAGTGTAAATATAAGAACGAATACGTATGTCGTGGTGGAAACTGCTCAAATACGGACAATAGTTGGGACTGTATCTGTTCCCATGGTTACCAAGCAGCAATGATCACAAATGGTCGTGTCTACTCGTGCGAAGGTAAGGAAAATGTCACGTATTTTGATTTTCATAATTCAGTCAAAGTACACATGTCTGATTTTAAGTTTCATGATATACAGTAAGACCTGGATATCTAAACTGTCTCAGGGACAATAAATACCTTATTTTGTGTATCTCATGATCATATATAGAGGTACATTGAAAACTGGTCGAAATGAGGTGGTCGTAGTACTGTATAAGTACTTATTTTGGCAGGGTTTTTATTTTGACTATACTGGCTGTCAGGGTTATTTGCGCCAATTCAAAACACCGCCATTTTATTTATATTCATGACCCCATGTTATTGTCAGCGAGAGTTTAAATTTGGCGGTCTGAGAGTGTTTGCGCCAATTTATGACCCCTTCAATCCAAAACACATAAAAAACCACTAACATTTGACACCACAGATATATTGCGCTATACAGTATTGAAGTGGCCATTAAATGTGCTTTTACTGTATTTTTCTTCAGTATCTGTGTTTTTTTCTTTTTCTTTTTTTCTTAGTTATTGTGAATTCGATCATAATAATGAATTGAATATACTAAAGTTCACACTGTTCCCATTCCAATTGGGTCTTTGTTTGATGCTTTGGATGCAGTGGTGTACTGATAAAGTGAAGTACTTGTTTTTGTCATTATAATGTGTTATTCTGTAAAATGGATTCTATTTTTAGACATTGATGAATGCTCAGACAAAGTTCATGTATGCTCAAATGGTGGATCTTGTATAAATACTCCTGGAAATTGGACTTGTGTTTGTCCAAATGGATATGAAGCGATCTATATGAACGAAACATTTATAGCATGCTCGGGTAAGTCAACAAGACTTTTTTTGTTTGAACATTGTGAATCTAAATGATATAAGTTCTAGCAAAATACACTGATTTTGTTCAGTAATTATCTTTTCTTTTTTTATTAAAGAATAATAAGAATGTTTCCATATTTATTGATAGATAAAGTATAAGCTAATATTCATCTGCACAAGAAATATATCATGACTGTGTGGTACCTGGTAATTAATATGTCATAGGTATCACAGTTCACATACATCATTCTGATTCTAACTACAAAGAATGAATTCGCTTTTCAGTTTTACCCACTTTTATCCAAAAAACTACAAGCATTACTTTTCAGTTTTGTCCACTTTTATCCGAAAATCTACGAGCGTTACTTTTCAGTTTGTTCTTTGATTTTACCTCTGATATTATTTCTGGTTGTTGCCATAATTTATTGTGATACAATGCATGAGTTATTAACTATATACAGTCAAATTGTGATTACATCCACCTCCAAATAAAGACCATCCTGTGAATAAAAGGCCATTCTTTGAAAACCCCTCAATGATTATTTAAAACAATTTGACCTCCAAATAAAGACCATCCTGTGAATAAAAGGCCATTCTTTGAAAAACCCTCATTGATTATTTAAAATAATTTGACCTCCAAATAAAGACCATCCTGTGAATAAAAGGCCATTCTTTGAAAAACCCTCAATGATTTTTAAAAACAAATTGACCTCCAAATAAAGACCACCCTGTGAATAAAAGGCCATTCTTTGAAAAACCCTCATTGATTATCTAAAACAAATTGACCTCCAAATAAAGACCACCCTGTGAATAAAAGGCAATTCTTTGACAAATCCTCATTGATTACTTAAAACAAATTGACCTCCAAATAAAGACCACCCTGTGAATAAAAGGCCATTCTTTGAAAAACCCTCATTGATTACTTAAAACAAATTGACCTCCAAATAAAGACTACCCTTTGAATAAAAGGCCATTCTTTTAAAAATCCTCATTGATTATTAATAACAAATTGACCTCCAAATAAAGACCACCCTGTGTATAAAAGGCCATTCTTTGACAAATCCTCATTGATTACTTAAAACAAATTGACCTCCAAATAAAGACCACCCTGTGAATAAAAGGCCATTCTTTGAAAAACCCTCAATGATTACTTAAAACAATTTGACCTCCAAATAAAGACCACCCTGTGAATAAAAGGCCATTCCTTGAAAAATCCTCATTGATTATTAATATCAAATTGACCTCCATATAATGACCACGCTGTGAATAAAAGGCCATTCTTTGAAAAACCCTCAATGATTATTAAAAACAAATTGACCTCCAAATAAAGACCACCCTGTGAATAAAAGGCCATTCTTTGAAAAACCCTCATTGATTATTAATAACAAATTGACCTCCAAATAAAGACCACCCTGTGAATAAAAGGCCATTCTTTGAAAAATCCTCATTGATTATTTAAAACAAATTGACCTTCATAAAAGGTTTATCTGTCAATAAATGCCTCATTTTGTTATTCCCAAGGGTGGCCTTTGTTCACAGGTTTGACTGTATTGAATATGGAAATGACAACTATTTCTGGTGAGGCATGTAAGGTTCTCCTGTACAGAAATACAATAAAACCTCAATATTAATTAATTGTATGGGAAGTTTTATCATCTTATCATCGAGCTATAAAATAATGAAACGAAGAAAATGAAATTTCAGCTGCAAGATCAATTTCAATCTAAATCCAGTAACATCTCGTTATCTCGAGGAGTCCTCTGAATAGACTGAATACTTGAGATTAGTGGGATACTTGTAATAATGAGGTTTTACTGTACTTAGTATCAGACCTAGCTTTGAAACAGACAAAAGCTTTACAAATACGAAACTAATAAACTTTTACATATTTCAGACATAGATGAATGTAATGATTCACGATACTCATGTGATGGTCCTACAACTGAATCAGCAACATGTAATAACACAATTGGAAGCTGGAATTGTGGATGTGGAAAAGGATTTAAAATTGATAAAAATGGAAAATATGTGAAATCTTGTTCTGGTACGTAAAATATATAGTAAAACCCGTCTGTCCTTGCATCCGTATGTCCGTCTGCTCTCTTCTTGTCGGAATGTTGGTTTATGTATGTGAAGGCTGCATGAAAGGAGGAAATTTTGCTTGAGGCGTTTTTTGTCTTTGTTCCATTTTTCCTGTCTATTACTTTCTGTATAAGGTCGACAAGTTGACATATGACTAGAATCTAAATATTATAAAACCAAGATATTGAGACCACCTTTGGAACCCCTAAATCAGTCGTAATAATGAAGTGGTCTCATTATCAAGTTGATTAACAAGGGAGTTATTTTCTGAGGTTGTACTGTATATTGGTTCCAGCTGATTATCACAAATAGAAACAGTCAATTAATATTCGTGGTCTTAAATGGATTCCTTTCAGCTATTCCTTGTGTGATAAGATTAATTAACTGTCTTCAAATAGTATTTTTAATTTGATTTGCAGACATTGACGAATGTGCACACACTCCCACATGGTGCCAAAATGGAGGTACATGTATCAATACAGTTGGCAGTTTTAGTTGCAGTTGTCCGTCCGGGTATAATGTCACTAAATCTCTAGGGGATGAATATAACTACACGTGTGAAGGTAGGTGATATGTCAGTTGCTAATACATGTAATTATAAAACATCTTTTATTAACCTCTTAAAAGCTATATAGAGAAGTGACCAAGTTCTTTTATTTTGTCACTGTTGTTTAATTGAGTTGAACCAACAGCCTGCATTGTACAGCGACTATTCCAGCTTTTGAACAAACTACGGTGTGGAGCTAGTGATTACTAGTCAGAAACATTGACCACTCCTCCATAGAGTCCCCTTAACTACGCTACCAATGCTAACTTGTTGCACACAGGTGACTGTTATTCTCGAGTGACCTTAAAGTCAGGTTTGTTTGTATTATGTCACATAAAAACATGCAGGTAAACTTGATTTCCATAACTCTTAAAGAGACCATTTTTACTATGGCCTAAAAACATAGGTTTGTTTCTGGTCACCTGACAGACCCAATCTTTTACCTGCTGACTCATAAATTTTTTCGGCATCAAAATCTTAGTGCTGTATTTCAATTTTCACAACAGTGTTGCGGATATATGTTAAAAAAAAACATAAAAGGAAAAAACATCCCTACCTACTGACCCATATTGTTTGGGCATGTAACCGTACCCAAACCTTTTTAGCTTACCAGAACCCGAAGGTTCAGGGTGAGCTGTCAGGATGAATAGGTGGGTGCTCCTGACGCATCATCTGTCGTCTGGCGTCAACAATGGTCTTCTCCTCAGAAACTACCAGTCAGATTTACTTCAAATTTGCTGTGTAGAAGCCTTTTGATGTTCTAACTGCAATTTGCTCATATTATACCAGTTGGCCCCTTTTAGGGGTCACTAGAGCTACAAATAGAAAAACCTTTAATCATCTTCTTCTCATGAACCAATGGATGGATCATCACCAAATTTGTTCTGTAGCATCCTTAGATAGACTTTTATCGGATTTGCTCAAATAAAAATGGTTGGCCCCTTTAAGGGGCTACTAGAGCTAAAAATAGAAATACCTTAGAATGACTTTTTCTCATTATTCTATGGATGGATTATTACCAAATTTAGTTTTTAGCATCTTTAGATAGTATTCTATCAGATTTGCTGAAATAAAAATGGTTGGCCCCTATTAGGGGCCACTAGGGCTAAAAATAGGAATACCTTTAAACGTCTTCTTCTCATGAACCAATCCATGGATCATCACCAAACTTGGTTTTTATCATCCTTAGATGGTCTACTCTCAAGTTTGTTCAAATAAATTTGGTTGACCCCTTTTGGGGGCCACTAGAGCTAAAAATAGGAATACCTTCAAACGTCTTCTTCTCATGAATCAATCCATGGATCATCACCAAACTTGGTTTGTAGTATCCTTAGATGGTCCACTCTCAAGTTTGCTCAAATAAATTTGATCGGCCCCTTTTAGGGACCACTAGAGCTAAAAATAAAAAATACCTTGAAATGACTTGTTTTCATGAACCAACGGTTGGATCATCACCAAATTTGGTCTATGGCATCCTTCAGTCATCGCAAATATTCCTTTGTAGTGTCTGTTGATTGTCCTTTATCGAGTTTATTATTGTTCCCATTTATTTGCCCGCGAGTGTACCTTTATTACCTTTAGTTAATTAACATTTATTCTGGTGAGCGATGCAGGGCCATCATGGCCGTCTTGTTTTTATTTAGGCCTAATTAAAACCTAATCTATTCTGTCTGAGTTTGTTTGATTGTATTTTCAGAACTGTTCAGAATTATTTCAATCAATAACAAAATCTTATTTGTTTTCATCAGATATAGACGAGTGCAGCCTATATGGCAAGGAACATGCATGTATACGGGCATTGACATGTGATAACCTGGCAGGAAGTTGGGACTGTATATGCAGTGATGGACTTAGTGCAATGTCTGTTAACACTACAAGCAAGATCTGTGGAGGTGACGCTTCTTAAATCTTTCATAAACATAAACATATCTGTGGTATGCTGTTATCTTTCATAAATGTAAACATATCTGAGGTATGCTGTTATCTTTCATAAACATAAACATATCTGTGGTATGCTGTAATCTTTCATAAACATAAACATATCTGCGGTATGCTGTAAGTTTTATTTTAGATCTAAGATTGTATTCATGAAAAACTTCCCTAGTGAACAAGCTCAGCAATTTTTTCGCAGCGCAACCTCTCCTAAGCAACACCCTTTGGGAGAAACAACCTCCCTTCAATAACAGCATGATTTTTTCCCACTGTACGATTTAGCTATTGATTTAACCTCTCTGGAGCAACAACCACTCAACAATAACATAATTTTGCTCCTCCCAAATTGTGTTGCTTTGGAGAGGATGCACTGTATCAAGTTTGGTTTATTATTGAAGTGATCCACACTCTACTTTATTCAGGCGGATATCAGTATGTGGCAACCATCAGCTTCTTGCTTTACAAGAATGTCAACAGTACCATCATATTCCGTAACTACTTGGAGAAAAAGGTTAGAATGGGTTTGTTTTTTTTAGTTTTTTTCTCATTAGCTTATTAATTAAAGATGGAGTGCATTAATTTTTCCTTTTTTATTACAGTAAACCCTCGATATTACCACTTGTAGGACCAAAAAACATTTTTGATATTGAGTTGGCCTTACTGGCAAATTTAAATATTGAATAAGTATTGAGAACCAGCCCTAAAAAAGGGTTGTTATACTTAACCTAAATAACTTACATTGGCAGCATAATTAGACAATCTGTATTACTAGTATAAACTTTGGTTATACAGAAACACACCAATGGTGATTTCATCACTGTATTATTCATTTAGAATCTCGTGTCATGTGGTAGACTAGCTTGGGATGACATATTTTGCTTAAATCGTGCAGAAATTCCCACACTGTGGCATAAAAACTCCCGTCTTTAAATTGTATGGGTCAATGAAAAATAGAAGCAAAACTTTCTGTGAACATTATGGTTTGACAAGACTTAAAAATAAAAAGAACACGGTTACATAACAGTGTTGTTTGTTTTTTTTTTAGCTAGAGGATCTGTACACACAAGCCTACACTGGGCAGAGAATGTGGATTGAATTGTTAACCGTTTCTGATCTAACGAAGTAAGTATATTTATATGTTCGTAGTAAAAGTATTCTATCCAAGGAAAACTACAACTTCATTATACAGTTGGATACAGTTATAGTGAACTCAGATATGGTGAATAAACGGATGTGGTTTTTATATGCCCGCTAATATCAGGAGTTACACTGTACTAATATAATGAGGTAATTTACTGGATCCCCAGGAACTAACAATAACAATGGATTATGGTATTACTTACCATTGGCAAGATATGTCAGTTTTATATAGTATAACCTCTCCAAAGTAACCTTTTTTGGGAGAAGCAGTTTACTTACAGACTACATAACATGCCATGTATCTAAATAGTTGATGCTGATGTCTTGAGTTGATACAGAAAAAAAAGGAAACAAAATATAAACAAAATAACAGTAAAACCTCAATAACCCAAAAAGTACCCAAAATATCAGCCATAATAATAAAGTTGTCTCATAATCAAGTTGAATTATAGGGGAGTTATTGGAAACCTGTCCAAAAATAAGTGGTTGTTATAACAAGGCGGTGGTAATATTGAGGTAGTTGTTATGTGAGGTTTTACTATAAATAATTTTTTTAGTAGTTTATGAGCATGAATTGTGGAGAGATGGAGTATGTTTTGTTTTGGGTTAATGTAGCATGATTTGCACAGTGTGTTAATTGGCAGGTAACAAGAGTAAATTTTTCACTTTTTTTATTGATCAATCAATTGACAATTTTAATACAATTACAGTACAGACAATGGAGTGACTGGAAAGACTGTTACTGCAAAGTATATTGTGCAAACAGTTGAAAAGATGAACGAAACACAACTTTACCACATTCAGGATATTTACAAAGAACAAAAATGCTCAAAAGGGCCATGTGAACCCGATGAAATAGGGACCAACCCCATCACGTTTCAGAAGATATTAATACTGAATAATTCAGCTGTATGTGACACGCCAAGGAATATCTGCGACAGGAAAGAATCAGAATGTGTTAGTAATGAAGGACAACTTGACTGTCACTGCAAATATGGCTACAGGAAAACATCAAGGAACAGTTTTCAGTGTCTAGGTTTGTGTAATTATTACATTGTGTCAATGTGAGTTTTGAATAGCTGCTAATTTCTCCACTTGTGTGTCACAAGCTTGTGAATTCTCGCATTTAGACTTTGTTGTTATTGTTGTTAAAGTTGTAATTGTTGTTCAGGAAGTTTTAACACTCGGTGTTCTTCTATAATTTCCAGACATTGATGAATGTAAGGAGCCGACATACTCATGTAATGGGGGAACCTGTCAGAATAAGGACGGAGGATGGGATTGTATCTGTAATACGGGCTACTCGGGGATTTCTAATGCTTCCGGAGCCAATATAACATGCAAAGGTAAGGTTATACGTACTGCAGATGCATGAAAATCCACAATATAACATGCAAAGGTAAGGTTATACGTACTGCGGATGCATGAAAATCCACAATATCACAATTATTGATACCCACTAAAAAGGCAGACAAAAGGTCAGGCCTTTTTTATGTCATTTTTGGGTCTGGTATTCAGCCCCATTCCCCTAGTAAAATAGTATAAATTATTCCCCATTGAAAGGGAAGAATTTTTCAGAAATTGTTCTGTCATCATATACTGACAACCATTTTTCCATGCGATTAATCATGTAAAATATTGTGTTAAGTGTCCTGGTAAATAAAGAATGGTTTAGACATAACTACCTGTTTTGTTATTTCATGATTATAAGCCTTAAATAATTCCTAATTTGGTGCTACACGATGCAAATTTCCCCTATCAAAGGGGCCAGATACCTGTTCCCCAAATTCATAAAAATGGGATGAAGGTATATGGTGTATCTTGTTTCTACAGGTTACAGGGACTCGACACTGAATTTAATTTTTTTATAATCTGGTCTCTTCTTTGTTTGATAGTACATGTCAAACCTGTGTTAGCTGCCACCTCCAAATAAAAGACCACCCTGTCAATAAAGGCCGTTCTTTGAAAATTCCATCACTGATTATTTAGAACCAACTGACTTTCAAATGAAGGCCATCTGTGAATAAAGGTCACATTTTGTCTTTCCTATGGGTGGCTTTTGTTTACAGGTGTGACTGTAATTTTAATATAAATAACAACAGTCTGTAGTATGGGTTTTTTGCTTGGTGTGTTTCTTAACTACATCTCTGTCTTTGGACTTCGATATTCATAAAGATATATTTATTGTTAGTCAAGGTAGAGAATTTTAAAGCAATTGTGTTTTAATTAAAATTTAATTAAAACAGCATTATACTTAAAATATATGTGTGATAGTGAATATGTAAAATATATGTGTGATAGTGAATATGTAAAATATGTGTGTGATAATGAATATGTAAAATATATGTGTGATACTGAATATGTAAAATATATGTGTGATAATGAATATGTAAAATATATGTGTGATAGTGAATATGTAAAATATATGTGTGATACTGAATATGTAAAATATACATGTGATAATGAGTATATAAAATATATATATGTGTGATAGTGAATATGTAAAATATATTTGTGATAGTGAATATGTGAAAAATGTTGTATGATAATGAATATGTAAAATATATGTGTGATAGTGAATATGTAAAATATATGTGTGATAGTGAATGTGCGAAATATATGTGTTATAGTAAATATGTGAAATATATGTGTGTGACAGTGAATATGTAGAATATGTGTGTTATAATGAGTATGTAGAATATATGTGAAATATATGTGTGATAGTGAATATGTAAAATACAAGTGTGATCGTGAATATGTAAATATACGTGCAATAGTAAATATGTGAAATATATGCATGATAGTGAATATGTAAAATATATGTGTGATTATGAATATGTAAAATATATGTGTGACTATGAATATGTAGAAAATATTTGTGATAATGAACATGTAAAATATATGTGTGGTAGTGAATATGTGAAATATATGTATGATATTGAATTAGTTGAATATATGTGTGATAATGAATATGTAAAATATGTGTGTGATAATGAATATGTAAAAATACATGTGTGATAATTATTATGTAAAATATATGTGTGATAATTAATATGTAAAATATGTGTGATAGTGAATAGGATAGTGATGTTCTGCAACTGTTCATCTTCAATAATGATTTTCAGTCGGCAGGTGAGTGCTTTCATGATTATTGGTGTTTTATGGTGCAGCGACATCTAATTGCCATATAGCATGCATGTAAATGAAAAGAATAGAGTGCTTTAATATCATATGATTGATATTCAAAAATGCTTAGCAACAAGTGGCCCAAAACATTGCGATTTAATATTGAGTGTTCACTTTACCTTTTCAGATATCGATGAATGTTCGGACAACGAACACATGTGTACGAATGGTGGAAGCTGTAAAAATTCTGCTGGGAACTGGTCATGTGTTTGTCCAAAAGGTTTTGAAATTGGTCATAAGAACAACACCATCATTGATTGTGAAGGTAGAGAATTAAACTAATTTTATACAATCTGTGCCAGTTTTTGTTTTGGTCCAGTAACTCTAAAAATGACTTTCTGTTTCTAGCCCTGTGATAATGTGAAACTGGTAAGTCTCCTATTTACTTGTTCAATCAGTTAGCCCGTAATGTTGCATTTCAGCCAAACATATAATGGCAAAATTGCATGGAACACAATAACTGCATGCACAGAACCAAGAAACGCTGGTTTTGTTGGCAGACTGCTGATAGATGAAAAAAAAACACTGGCAAAAAAGCCCAAAATCCTTAATTTCATCTGTCATCAGTCAAGTGTAACAATTTTTAAAACTACTATTACAGACGTGAACGAATGTGCAAGTAAAGACTACTTATGTGAAGGTTCACGTAACTCTTCAATGTGTACGAATACCATTGGAGGCTGGTCATGTGACTGCAAGACAGGATATAAACCGGAGTCAGTTTCAGACTTTCTGAAACGATGCAAAGGTAACTATACAGATATAAAACATCAATTCTTTTTTTTTGAAAATAGGTTTTAAAAAATGACAATTCATGAAATGTGTCATTACTTATTTTTTATTTCTGTAAGGCATAAAAAAATAGGTTTGTTTCCAGTTATCCTACCGCCCCATCTTTTACCTGCCAATTAAAAAGTTTTTACAGCATCCAAATCTAAGTGCTATATTGAAATTTTAACAACAGTGTTGTAAAAAAATGTAAAAGAAAAAAATCCCTACCTACCTACCCATTTTTTTGGGCATGTAACCATAAACAAACCTTTTTTGTTTAGGCCTAAACATTGAAAACTTGAATTAAGGATTGATCTCCCTAATACCTGATCTAACATTGAAAACATGAATTAAGGATTGACCTCCCTAATACCTGATCTAACAATGAAAACTTGAATTAAGGATTGACCTCCCTAATACCTGATCTAACAATGAAAACTTGAATTAAGGATTGACCTCCCTAATACCTGATCTAACAATGAAAACTTGAATTAAGGATTGACCTCCCTAATACCCGATCTGTAATGTCGCGCGATGTCGTCATTTTCGGCAATATTTGGTACGCATTCGTAGATATCCGTAATGCATAGTAGTTCCCCGCTTACGATCTGTAACATCATCACATGTGCTTGGATATCGGCAGACAGCAACGTCATCCGTAAAACAATGTGGCTGCTTGCCATAAGTGCGATGAATCAACTAAAGAAGTAACTTCAAATGATGAAACAAACACGAAACATTGTGATCGAGCTTAATTATGCTAGTGTATCCAGACTTTGTGATGTTAGTTCATGTACGAACTCTAGCCGCACTTCAGATTAACATTTGGATCTTTCCAAGAGTGTGAGTTGCAATGGTTGGAGATTTGGAAGGAGAATAGTCGAGCTTGGATTTCAATTCACAGCAGAATAATTTTGTTTTAGTAAATGGTCAGTCATTTATTACAATACAGAGTAAAATGTTTTCTTGTCATCATGTTATAATAATACATCTTAGTTAGGAGTAGTTTGTTCAGTAAAATAGAATTGTTTCCAGATTTCATTACTATTGATTTTATTTACAGATAAAATTTAAATATGTAAGTAAATACCTGTTTGAATTGGCTTTGAATATAAGTTTACCCAAATTTTCATTTTAAATAATTATTGTATGGAATAGTGCATACAAGTTTACAATAATGATCCTGTTGCATTGATTTTTAAAAAAAATAATTCAATTCAACTATACAGGTTAACAATGCTGTAGATATTTCTTCTGGTTAATCCACTATTGGCTATGCTGAGAAGTGTGCAAGAAAGAGACTACACTGTCAGAATGTGTTGATACTGCAAAAAACAAACAGTGGTGGCTAGCATTTAAACAAGAATGTTCAACTGACCATATGGTGCATGATCCCCTTGAAGGAAATTCTTATCAGTCTGGTATGTGTGTGAAATTTTGTGATTATTATTGCTTTGCTCAGCAAAAATGATCTTTGGATTGTTATTTTTTGTCATCAAATATATCAGATCGAAATATAATTTTTGTAAATTGGTACTTCTTGGCTATTGATCATTGATGTCAGCCTGATCTGTTTTTATAAAGATTGTTCTGTGCAGACCAGTATCTGTATACGGACCACCAACTTATGTGATTATGACATTCGACCTTAAAACCATTGATCTAAGTGAGTTTTAATTTTAATTTTATTTACAGATAACTAATATTATGCATTTAGAAATTTTAAATTTATTATAAATAGTTCTGATATTCTAACTTGTGTTTCTTGCTATTTGTAGATTTTTGATTATATACTCTGTGATGTATGTTTTCAACAGCATGTGTTTATATTTGGCTGTATGTACCTATGTTCTTATATTATAAAATACTTTACTTTTCAGTTCAATGTGATCTGATTCCTCATATCACACAAATTACTGCTCAAGGATTATCATCTGGTGAAGTATTCAACAGATAAGTTCTTCCTAAAGTACCTATCACCTCATCAGCTCAGCTGATAACCAAAGTTATGGTGTTGAATGATAAGGAACTCTTGGTTGATGGACAACAAGTTGAATCTGTCTACATTCACAAATCTTGTGATATTTTGTCAATTTTTTCCCATGTTACTGGGCTAGTTGATTCTGTGTTTAGAAATGTATTTCCAGACATTGTACAGACAGTAAGACTTTCAAAAGATGACTTGCTAAGAATTATAATGCACACAGTGTTGAAGCAGATGTAGCCTGCTTGACTCAGCTGGTGAATTATGCACTTGATTGTGATAAATAGTGTCTTTACAAAAGAACTTTCCACCAATAAATGTTTATCATAGTTTTAACAGTATCAAGGGAAAAAATCCCTATTTTTTATTGTGCTGGTGGCAGCAGGCATAATGAAAAGGTCAACTAATGAGAATATTGCAAGCTCCAGCTTGCATTTTGAACATTTAAAACAATCTATAAACATCAAGGTGAAGATGGTTTAATGAATATTTTCACTATGAAAATCTTTGAGGGCAGACCCAGAGTTACTAATGTTAAGAGAACTTTAGAATATGTTGTGCTGAAGCTGACTTCATATTTTGAAAAATTCTGCCGAGTTAAAAAAAAATAATATCTGATCAAGAATGATCTTGAAGCTTATTTAGTATGTAAGATGTGGTGTACAGAGCGATATTTTTCAAATATTTCTGTGTTTATTATTCCAAATCAATCACTTTCATTATTCATTGAGATTTCATGTTCAGTTTGTTGTGAATAATGTAACTTGGATTTTAATTTGTTATTTTCTTCGATATTAGGTTTTTGAATCGGCCGGATTTTTAATGTTATAATCATTTATCAAAGTACTGTAGGTATTCTTCTTTGGTTTGTGTCTGTACTGGTTTTATATGTTTGTACCATAATATATGTTAGTGAAGTCCATTTTACAATGATGTGGACTCTTTGGTCATGTGTTCTTGTCAGAACATACTGTTTCCATTATGTCTTGACTTCATCAATTGAAGTAGTGTGATAAATATGCAGTATTTTATGGTTCATCTTATTTTTTTCGATAGGTTTTGAATTTGGAAATTATATTATTTGAATGGTGTTTTTAATTTGAATGCAAAATTTCCTTCATATATGTACACTGATATTGTATTTGTGTTATAAATTTCATTTGTGAAGCACTTGTCAGTTAGTAAATTTGTCTAAATTTCTTAACTCATCCTTTCTTTTAATAAAATCCCCAAAATCAAGAGCACTGATACAACACAAATATCTGTATGTGTTTTGTAAGGTGATGCTTACATATATGTTAAGTTTTATAAAGCTATGAGTTATAATGAAAGCTGACTCTGGAAGTCAGCTATTTTAGGCTGTGGTGATGAAAACCTAATAATTTCATGTAGACTGGAAACATATTGTTTTTTATTTCTTTCCCCGCTAGATATTTTCATCAAATTTCCATGTTTCATTAATACTGCTTATTGTAATGAAAGAGAGACAAAACTCACTCCATCGTATTCAGTGTGGATAATCACTCTCAGTTTGCGAAGTAAAAGGGATTTTGAGGGAAAAAATTGCTAAATATTTTTCATACATGGTTGTATTTCTTTGTTAATATTTTAAATATTGCATGGTGAAAGTTTCTGTATTTTACGTATTTTGTTCCCCAGAGTTTAAGGAAAATTTTTATGTATGATTTGGCCATGTACATGTTATGATTCCTCAGGAAACTGACTTTGAAAATTTGATTTTTAGTCCTCGGCATTCAAAAATCGTCATTTCCAAGAAGGGGGTATGTTTACATTTTTCAAAATATTTTCTATGTTTATATATTTTGTTGATTTTTTCTTTGTGAATTATTTGTTATGATTACCATCATGTAATAAAATAATTGTAACCTACCAAGTATTGCTTATTTTGGTGAAAAAATGTATATTTATGTATTAGGGTCATGTTCAGACTTAGGGTACCGAACCACATGGGGGTCCACTATTTCAAGTATCAATAAAATAGAAATGGGACTGTGAATTTTTTCATTTTTTTTTATATTTATTGTCTTGTACAACATACAAACAGAAAGCAATAGATTCATAAGGATTCTGAGTAGTGTCTATTAGGGTGGTCATGCCTTAAATCAACTTTCAAGACTTTTTCTTGACTGCATTTTAACTTAATTGTGTTAATGAATTGTTAAGCTTGGTGTTTGGTGTTTTGTATGTTGTTCAATTATTCTACTGATTGTAGGCGGTGACTTCACGTATTCGTTTACAATGAGTTTAACAGTCGGAGGAAACATAAGCAAGGAATCTCTGGAAATCCCACTTCAGAAACAGGTCAGTGTATAATATAAATCCAAATTCAACCTTGTTTACAAGGACCATCTTTGAAAAAATGATTTGGTTTTGTAGACATTCGACCCCTACGGGTTTGAGGTTTAGTGGGTTTTCTGGGTAATTATATCTTGGGGATGTTGGAATTTTTTAATCTTTCTTTTTGATAGATATCCTTTCTTAAATATATTCATTTGTTGTTCATTTCTTTTTATTTATTTATAAATATACATATTATTGTATTATTTATTTATAGATTGGATTTCTTATTTATATATTTATTCATTTTTTTAATTTTTAGCTCACCAGAACCAAAGGTTCAGGGTGAGCTGTTACAATGGGTAGGTGGATGCTCCGGCATCCATTGTCTGGCGTCAACAATGGTCTTCTCAGAAACTACCTGTCAGATTTACTTCAAATTTGCTGTGTAGGAGCCTTTTGATGTTTTTACTGCAATTTGCTAATATTATACCAGTTGGCCCCTTTTAGGGGTCACTAGAGCTAAAAATAGAAAACCATTTAATCATCTTCTTCTCATGAACCAATGGATGGATCATCACCAAACTTGGTCTGTTGCATCCTTAGATGGTCCTCTCTACAGTTTGTACAAATAAATATGGTCGGCCCCTTTTAGGGGCTGCTAGAGCTGAAAATAGAAATACCTTAAAATGAATTTTTCTCATTATTCTATGGATGGATTATTACCAAACTTGGTATTTAGCATCTTTAGATAGTGTTGTATCAGATTTGCTGAAATAAAAATGGTTGGCCCCAATTAGGGGCCACTAGAGCTAAAAATAGAAATACCTTTAAATGTCTTCTTCTCATGAACCAGTGGTTGGATCATCACCAAACTTGGTTTGTAGCATCCTTAGATGGTCCTCTCTCAAATTTGCTCAAATAAATTTGGTCGGCCCCTTTTAGGGGCCATTAGAGGTAAAAATAGAAATACCTTAAAATGACTTTTTCTCATGATTCTATGGATGGATTATTACCAAACTTGGTTTGTAGCATCTTTAGATAGTGTTCTATTAGATTTGTTGAAATGAAAATGGTTGGCCCCTATTAGGGGCCGCTAGAGCTAAAAATAGAAATACCTTTAAATGTCTTCTTTTCATGAACCAGTGGTTGGATCATCACCAAACTTGGTTTGTAGTATCCTTAGATGGTCCTTTCTCAGTGTTTTCAAATAAATTTGGTCGGCCCCTTTTAGGGGCCACTAGAGCTAATAATAGAAATACCTTAAAAACGACTTTTTCTCATGATTCTATGGATGGATTAATACCAAACTTGGTTTTTAGCATCTTTAGATAGTGTTCTATCAGATTTGTTGAAATAAAAATGGTTGACCCCTATTAGGGGCCGCTAGAGCTAAAAATAGAAATACCTTGAAATGACTTGTTTTCATGAACCAGTGGTTGGATCATCACCAAATTTGATCTGTGGCATCCTTCAGTCATCAGGAATATTCCTTTGTAGTATCCTTTGATGGTCCTTTATCGAGTTTATTATTGTTCCCTATTATTTGCCCACAAGTGTGCCTTTATTACCTTTTTAGTAACAAGTTAATTAACATTTATTCTGGTGAGCGATGCAGGGCCATCGTGGCACTCTTGTTTCTGTGTGTGTTCGTTCGTTCAGTTTAGACATATTTATTCTAAATCACCATTCATATGTACATAATAAAACAATACATTTGTAAGTAAAGGTTTAGAACAAAAGACCGAGTTTTATAGAATTCTCCTCCTTGGTTAGACAATTATAAGTTAACACAGAGCTTACTCTTATAAGATAGGAGGATGACCTTCACCGCTCAGCTACACTGAGGCAACCTAGGTGCGTGCCTCGGTTGAAATTTGGGCAGGTTTTAATACAAAAAAAATCCGGGAGAGCATGCCCCCCTTATCTCGTAGATTGCCTCTGTTCAAATATGGGTCTGGCTACAGCACTGACCTTAGCATAGGAATATACAATAAAATAGATGAATGTGAGTTTATGAGAATTATCTTTTAACCTTAAACCCACCTGATTTTTTTTTAAACATTTTGTTATTGTTGTAATTATTACAGTTGGAGGTTATTTACGCTAAAGCGTTGAATGATTCTACAGTATGGATTGAGATTCTAAGCGTCAAAGTTCCAACTGCCACAAGGTAAAATGATGGCTTTTATCTACCTTTAGCTTTGTCATAAGTCTTGATCAAGAAGTATTCCAGCTAATTCTTAGCGTCAAAGTCTTGATGTGAATGACTTAACTAATACATGTATTACCAGTGAATGACTTAACTAATACATGTATTACCAGTGAATGACTTAACTAATACATGTATTACCAGTGAATGACTTAACTAATACATGTATTACCAGTGAATGACTTAACTAATACATGTATTACCAGTGAATGACTTAACTAATACATGTATTACCAGTGAATGAACTAATACATGTATTACCAGTGAATGACTTAACTAATACATGTATTACCAGTGAATGACTTAACTAATACATGTATTACCAGTGAATGATTTAACTAATACATGTATTACCAGTGAATGACTTAACTAATACATGTATTACATTGAATGACTTAACTAATACATGTATTACCAGTGAATGACTTAACTAATACATGTATTACCAGTGAATGACTTAACTAATACATGTATTACCAGTGACTTTATACTGTCCATAGTATTATTTCAGTTTGTTGTTGGTTTCAGAATTGTCAAAACCTGTCTATATTAATTTCATTTCGCAAGATTGCATTCCGCGCGAATATCTGATTTAAATAGATCAAGCATTTGCTGAAAGAAGCGTTTCTTTTTTTATACAATGAAAAGATTATCAAGAACTCTGAGAAAGGTTTTTAATAAACGTTGGTACACAGTTCTTATCATCCCTGAAATTACTGAAAGATGGATGGAAAAGTGTAACATTGAGGATATTTTGAGATTATAATTATTTCGAGATCATAATTCTTTTGAGATCATAATTATTTCGAGATCCTAATTCTTTTGAGATCATAAATTTTTTCGAGATCCTAATTCTTTTGAGATCATAATTATTTCGAGATCCTAATTCTTTTGAGATCATAATTATTTCGAGATCATAATTCTTTCGAGATCATAATTCTTTTGAGATCATAATTCTAAAGAGTTGCCTTATCATTGTACTTCCAGACAAAAACGAGCCACAGGGACCAGATATTCAGTTCAATACTTCATCCATACAGAGCAGAAAAAAGAACAAAGCCAAATTACTGTAGCATTAGAAAAAACTAAGGGCATCAATAATATAACTATTGAAAACCAGCATGTGAAAGTTGAAGAAATTGGTAATGGAAACAATGCTGAATTGTGCAAGATGTGTGATGCAACTAGCACAGCATGTATCAGTACTGCTAATACTTTCAGCTGTGAATGTAACCCTGGATTTAAGAAATTGAAAGAAGATTTATATAAATGTGTTGGTAGGTTAATCAGTTTAATGCGCTTAAATTCTTTCCTGCTTACACCCTTTAAAACACTTGTTGAATGAAGTGACGCCCCCTTTTTCAATGACTAACTATTTGAGGGGAAGGAATGGCTTGATAGTAAATAGAAATTTACAGATGTTAAAGATGACATTGATACACATGTAGCTATCTGCAGCCAATTGTATAAACATTGGTTAACTTTAACCTCTGGATTAAATCAGAGTTTTGGTTAAAATTTTGGTTAAATTGTCAGTTAGCTGTTGTAGAAAATTTTGTTTAAGTTTAACCAAATTTTGTTATTATTAAAGCACAAATAAATCTAGCCCAAATCTAAGATGCTGGTTAAATCTTAATATAAACAGTAACCAGTACCAAAATGGCAGCCCTTTTTAACTGTTTAAATGAATTTTTAATGATTAGTAAACCAAAATGACCAACTATTTGAGGGGAAGGAATGGCTCAAGAGTTAAAAGAAATGAAAGATGTTAAAGATGACATTGATACACATGTAGCTGAAGTACCCGATTTTCTTCCTACCTCCATGCCTAAGTTAAATGTTTTGCTAATGACATCAAAGTTTCGATAATCAAGTCAGTGTTGGAATGGAATTGAACAAATCTGTTCATTTGTAGTAAAAAGCTGATAAATTATGTATTGGAGAATGAAATGATTCTATGCTTGTTCGTTTTTTAGATATTGACGAATGTGAAACAAGCAACGTGTGCTGGAATGGAGCTGTCTGTGAAAATAAACCTGGAACTTTCAATTGCTCCTGTAAACCTGGATTGAGATTGCACAAATCAGCAGCCGAAGAGAAAGTGTGCGCAGGTATTCCTCTATCTGCCAGTTTCTGAACATATCTCATTGTAGAAATCCCTTTATAATAAGTTGAGCCTTATAAATATAGTCAATTTTTCCTATGATAAAAGTAAAAGGACAGTAAAACCCTGATACTGAGACCACCTTTGGGACACGAAAAATCAGGGCGTAATAATTAGGTGGTCTCATTGTCAAGTTGAAAATAAAGGTTGTTATAACAAGGTGGTTGTAATATTGAGGTGGTTGTAGTATTGAGGTGGTTGTAGTATTGAGGTGGTTGTAATATTGAGGTGGTTGTAATATTGAGGTGGTTGTAGTATTGAGGTGGTTGTAATATTGAGGTGGTTGTAATATTGAGGTGATCTTAATATTGAGGTGATCTAAATATTGAGGTGGTCGTAATATTGAGGTGATCTAAATATTGAGGTGATCTTAATATTGAGGTGGTCGTAATATTGAGGTGATCTTAATATTGAGGTGGTCGTAATATTGAGATGATCTTAATATTGAGGTGGTCGTAATATTGAGGTGGTTGTAATATTGAGGTGGTCGTAATATTGAGGTGGTCGTAATATTGAGATGATCTTAATATTGAGGTGGTCATAATAATGAGGTGGTTGTAATATTGAGGTGGTTGCAATATTTAGGTGGTTGCAATGCCAGGTTTTACTGCACATTAATATGAGGAATTTCCATTACTTGAGAATGACGTGCCAAATTGTCATAGTTATATGAATGTTATGGTTACAGAATGTTATACAGATTGTTTCAAATGGTACACAATATACAGTAAAAGGTGTGTTAGCAGCCACCTCTAAATAAAGATCACCCTGTGAATAAATCCCATTCTTTTAAACACTGTCACTGATTATTTAGAACAAAGTGATCTCTAGTTAGAAGCCATCTGTCAATAAAGGCCACCTTTTGTCTTTCTCAAGGTTGGTCTTTGTTGACAGGTTTTGACTGTATAGTCAAGCATTTGTTAATGATTACTTGTTTATAACGGCCACCTGTAAGCATGGTCACAGATGTGACAAATGTGCTTATAAGCCGTTCTTCTCCACTTCCTGTTCTTGCCTGTATTAACATTGGTGACTATGTTTTGTGTTCATGAAATATATATACACCTGAATGATTCCTGATATTCTTATAAAACTTTTTCAGAGCCATGCAGTTTTTCAAAATGTCACAAGACGTCAGTTTGTACAAATGACAACAATGAAGATGGATATATATGCGGGTACTTAATCTTGTCTGGACACACAGACTTATTCTTGTAGAAAAAAATAAGCATTTTCAATATTCGGTTTTAATTAATGTAACTTGTAAGGTAATTAATATCTTAAGTGATCCGTCTATGACTATGACTATATAAGACAGGCCTCCATTGTCGAGTGGTTATGATCTCTGACTAGCCTGTCTCTGCTGTGAGTTCAAATCCCACTTGGGACCAGACACAGTCCAGGAAGTTTGGTGGTTGTACCTAGGTGTATGCCTGGGTTCTTCCTTCATCTTTGATGCTGGAAAGTCGCTAAATGACTCTTGCTGTTGGTGTGACAATAAAAGTATAGTCATCGTTGGCAAAGTGTACAGGGCCATGTTTAGATCATCTCCTACATAATCCTTCATGTGCAAGACAACTGGGCAAAATACTAGTATTTAACTTTTTAAATGTTTGTTACAGCTGTGAGTTAGGCCGAACAGGCGTGTATTGTCAAAATGCAGAAGACAACAGCACGAGTGAGTAAAACACTATTGTATGGTATTCATATCATGATTTTTGGGGGTCCCACACAGAAAATGCCAAGGGCAAATTCCAAGTCGGAAGAGGTCACGAGGATGCAGTGGTCACTCTCAGTGTTAGTCCCTTGGCTGAATAGTGCATCAGGGATGCAAGAAGCCTGTGTCAGGAAAATCCCTGAAGTCATGAATGCACAAACATAGCACTGGCATGCACAGACACATTGGTGTCAAATTCCAGAATTATAGAAATTGGGACAAGCAGCTTCAAAAGCTTAATACAAACTTCCTTAGAGCACAATGAACAAGAAAGACAACTCAAGGCCTCAGGGTTGTAAAACTTGAGAACAGCCTCCTTGCTCAAATCTCACTTCCATTCTCAAAGTATTTTAGTTGAAAAGATAGAGAGGATTAATGTTTAAATACATGTTCATGTCAATATGCTGTCACAATAATGTACCAATAATATTAATGCTGTTTAATCATAATTAACTGTGAAAAATTAAAAGACAAGATGTGAGATTGGAGCTCGGAGACAGATCTCAAGTTTTATAACCTTGAAATCCCCGTATATACTGATGTGATGATTAATGATGTAATAACATAGCATAAGTGTCATTGCTTTATCATACATTAACTTAGAAAAAATATATGGCAAACTGGCATCAAATGTATAATATATAATCAAGTTTTGTAACGTCAGACATTTGTTATTGATCATAAGCAAGATAGATTGATAGATTTATTTCAACATGAAATGCATAGATTTACTTGGCAACATGTTCAATACATACAACAACAATAAAACAATATGCATGTATTAACAAAGCCATGGCAATCAACATTATATGCCAAGGATTACACAACAAAGAGTTCATAAACTAATTTGAACTGTTATTTCCAAGATAATAGATATGATGTACACTTGATGTTTTAACAAGTAATTTCTGCAAGAATACACGTTACTGTATGTGTACGTTTATTCTTGTCATTAATAGTCATATGACCAATAAACATGTAATCAAACTTCAGTATTTTGTGATGTTTTCAGGCGACAAGACAATTTTGATAGCAATCGGAAGTACGCTCGGTGCCTTGGTCATTATATTGTCTATTGTTGTATTTGTTGTCTGCAGGTGAGAAAACATACATGAAATGAAAAAGGACTGGAATATGTCTCCACCTATTTATGAATAAAAATTATTCAGCCCAATTTCCTGAGTTAGAATGATAAGGATGATTCCATTTTATAACCTCACATTCCTTGCAGCATATTGACAAATTCAATCTTTTTACATTCTTATACATGCTAAGCCAAATTTCTTTATGGCCATCTTGTATTTCATAGCTCTGAAAGAAATCCATTGAACACATTTGGTTGATCACCTGGTGGACGTAAAATATTCAATCCAATATTTAATTTGAACATTGGATTTCTTTGTGGACATGCTTGATAAATTTACTATCATTGTGTTTTTTAATACATGTAGCTGTTTTCATCTGTTCAGTCATTTTTCCATTAAATTTATCTCTTGCAGATGGCGAGCTGCTAAAATCAAAGAGGCTGAAAAAATGTCTTTGAAATACATGGATGAAAGTGGTTTCAGAGGATTTGAAAATGAATATTTGACTGACCAGTACATGCGGAAACATCAGAATGGATCTGAATTCAGCTTCAGGTAGGGTACTGAAATCTAATGAAATAAGTACAGTCAAACCTGTGAACAAAGGCCAACCTTGGGACAGACAACATGTGACCTTTATTAAAAGGTAGCCTTTACTTGGAGGTCAGTTTGTTCTAAATAACCAGTGACAATTTTTCAAAGAAAGGCCTTTATTCACAAGGTGGTCTTTATTCAGAGGTCAGTTTGTTCTAAATAATCAATTACAATTTTTCACAGAATGACCTTTATTGAAAGGTAGCCTTTATTTGGAGGTCAGTTTGTTCTAAATGATCATTGACAATTTTTCAAAGAATGGCCTTTATTCACATGTTGGTCTTTATTCAGAGATGAGCTTGTTCTAAATAATCAGTGACAATTTTTCACAGAATGGCCTTTATTCACAGGGTGGTCTTTATTTGGAGGTGAGTTTGTTCTAAATAATTAGTGACAATTTTTCAAAGAATTGCCTTTATTCACATGGTGGTCTTTATTCAGAGGTCAGTTTGTTCTAAATAATCAGTGACAATTTTTCAAAGAAAGGCCTTTATTCACAGAGTGGTCTTTATTTGGAGGTCAGTTTGTTCTAAATAATCAGTGGCAATTTTTCAAAGAATTGCCTGTATTCACAGAGTGGTCTTTATTCAGAGGTCAGTTTGTTCTAAATAATCAGTGGCAATTTTTCAAAGAATGGTCTTTATTCACAGGTGGTCGCAAACACAGGTTTGACTATATTACAACCAAAAGGCCACCATTGTCAAATGACGATCTCGGATAGTATGTGTGAAAATGTATGCATATGCAGTTATAGGGATAAAATAATGTGTTCAGATAATACCAGGCATTTGTAAAATTCAGTTCATAAATAACCAAGGTTCTTTGTACATAGAATACAGAGGAAGGAAATCGGGGGCCTTTGGTGCATTTTGGATAATACCGAGTATTCGGATAATCTGTTGTCAAATGACCAAAGTTTTATTGTGAAGAATCTAAGCTTTTATGCCATGTTCTGGATGCATCCACACAGTTAAATGTGTTTTTAAGGCTTTGTACAGAATTTTGTGAATTCAGAAACAGCCTATGTATTTACAGTAGAACATTATCATAGTGAATTCCTATATTCCTAATTCCAATATTTATTTCACTATAGCTGAATTTACTAAAACCATGTTTTACTGTACAATATATTTCACTGTCTAGCTGAAACATTTATAAGTTATTCTAACTTTTTGATAAAGGGAAAATAGCAATAGCATATTGACCTCAACTGAAGGGTGTCTTGTTAAACTTGACTTTGCTATTCTTGTTTCTGCTTATCAGTAACAGCCAGATCTTAGCTTTTATACGTTTTTTTCTATTACCATAGAACACGGTTATCACGAATCCTTTCATTACCACCATATTTTTCTGCATCAGTTCAACAATAAAATAGAATAAGGTATGAAATGAATTCTTCACTATGACTGATATTTCACTACGTCAAAGTGCAGCAGGACCATGTTCTCCTGTATAAAGCTTGTTTATCACATCTTTTTATGATGTATGTCACATTTACCGCAGATTGTCTAATTGTCTAATGCTCCATTCTACAGAGGTATGAGGGAAGATGTCACAGGATTGTCCTATACCAACGGAGGAATAAACACCACCAGTGGAAACCATAATATTATACTCAAGGCCAAGCATGGGTCATCAATGCCAGATTTAGCAAATGGTTACAATACTAGGGATAGAAATGACCGACTATCGTACAATCAAGACCACGGTGAATACTCAAGTTTGGAACGAGGTAGATACGGAAACAGTGTGAGTTATCTCCAGTATCAGAATCGTTACCTTGGAAACAACAGTAAAGGTCGAAGGTCACCTGATCCGGATTATGAACCTCAAACATCCCCTAAAGCTGACTACAGGACCGGAGTAAGGGACGCTTCATATGATTCAAGAGATAGTGGAGTGGTATGTTAGGTTTTTCACTGTGTTTAACGCCGCTTTTCAACAATTTTTCAGTTATATAAGATGGTCAGTTCACCTAACCAGTTTTCCTGGACTGTATACTAACCAGTACTAACTTACACTTTCACAAGGAGCCAACAACTTTTCCACATTTGGAGGAAAATCAACATTTTTGTCAAAGAAGAGTATGACCTGCCGTGACTGGGATTTGAACCCGGATCTCTGGGTTACAAGTCCAGCATATTAACCACTGGACCACGGCCATGGAGTTTGGTAAAATTTGCTTATTAAATAGTATGATGTAAAACAGATGAGTGTTAGAGCCTCTCTGCCAAACTGTTGTTATAATTCTTCAGATTTAACAGTGTCAATGTCTTTTATCATTTTAGGGCAATGGATTTCAAAGCAGTGGGAATTACATTGATGAGGATGTTGTTCAAAGTAGGAGGATGGCAGCCAACCGTTACGAACCAACAAGAAACAGTACAAAGTTTTAATGATACAACCGATACACATCCACGCATTTGACAAAAAAGAAAAAAAAAACTACAAGAAAATTCAGGAATTGGAAACAATAGGTCTTGTTGTTATAAGATTAGTAGTCAGTATGATAATATTTAGTACATGTAAAAAAATATGTGTTAGCTTTAGCGTTACGTCCTGAGTCAAATTTTCAAACATTCGAACAGAGGATTATTATGAGGATTGTTAATATTTTCAATCCAATATTTACTTTGAATACCCAGTTTGTTTGAGTAGATTGGTAGTTAAGAGAAGAACACAAGGATTAATTCACTTATTTGGGTTCTTCCAAAAATTGGGTTCTATATGGTGAAAGCTTAGAAATTCAACTAATTGTAGTGAAACCATTTTTCATGTCATGTTTATAATTCAATCATTTTTGTTCAGTTAACAATAGTCTGTTACAAACATGCTTCTGTCCCTTATTGCCTGTTTACAGGTTGAACAGTGTTTCTTTTTAAAGCCCGGATAGGTTAGTAACTTTGTATATGATATGAGAAGAAAGTACTTAATTCAAAAACTTTGCCAAAACCCATCTTGGAAAAATTGTAGTCGCTCTTTTCATTTAGTTTTAAGATCCAAGATACAATTTCATGGCCAAAGTTTGGTTAAAATAATATTTTTTGATACATAAAAATCTAGTTAGTAATTATTTTTATTTTGTTGTATATATTAAGGTGTTATTTACAAGTTGTCTAAGCAAAATGTCAGAAATGTGTAACAAAAATTGGCAATTTTTTATGTTTAACTAAAATTGCTATCTTAATTTAGCTTTAATAGTTGGATATGGCACTCCCGTTAAGCAACTTTTTCAAAACTCTGGCCTTAATTTTGGTCATAAATGTATTTAGCACTAATCATACTCTCTTTAGTCATTACACCAATATATATCAATATGTCTACATTTGTGTATTACATTTGTATATTTTTATAGCTTTCTAACTCAAGAATATCAAGTTGTTTTTTTTTCATTAGGGCAGAATTATTTTATATTTCTATTGACACATTTATGAATATGCATTTATAAATATGAACAGTCAAAATTTGACTTTAAAGTTTGAATTATTTATAATCAAATCATGCAGTTACAGTCCTGTTTAATTCATAGAGAACATGCAGTATAATAATATGATAATTAAGTACTGTCAAACATGGTTACAGTGAACTCTGACAAAGTGAACAATCAGATACAGAGAAGTTTGCATGCTTATTTTCCCCTGAACTTCTTCAGTTCGTTGTCATGGATACAGTGAAATATTGATATAATTAAGTTCTTAATCAGGGTCCCAGAATTCACTTATTTGTGTTGTACTGTAGTGAAGTTATAATTAAGTTCTTAATCAGGGTCCCAGAATTCACTTATTTGTGTTGTACTGTAGTGAAGTTATAATTAAGTTCTTAATCAGGGTCCCAGAATTCACTTATTTGTGTTGTACTGTAGTGAAGTTATAATTAAGTTCTTAATCAGGGTCCCAGAATTCACTTATTTGTGTTGTACTGTAGTGAAGTTATAATTAAGTACTTAATCAGGGTCCCAGAATTCACTTATTTGTGTTGTACTGTAGTGAAGTTATAATTAAGTACTTAATCAGGGTCCCAGAATTCACTTATTTGTGTTGTACTGTTGTGAAGTACACTGTAACCATGTTCTACTGTATGAGGTAGTGTCATTTTACAAAAAATTTAATGTAGCCCATTACTCAAACACTTTCAAAGATATCAACACAACACTTGGAGTGCTTGATTATCATGACAAAGTGCAGTTGGAAGACAAGGGGCATTATTCTAAAAGCTATAATCTTGGAGTTATGCCCGTTTTTGACTTAGAATTTCTGTCAAAATTGCTCATTCAATAGTATGATGTAAAACAGATGAGCGTTGGTGCCGCTCTGCAGAGCTCTAGTTAATTCTTATTTTTGAAATATTACTGTGTAACAGAAATGTATCATTATAGAAATCTAAAATACATGTATTATAGATATATCAGGAATGATTATGAATTATTTTATCTATTATAGCAATCAGTATATAATTACAGTATTATCTCTATAATTTAGCTAGATCTATAAATTGTATTTGTACCAGTCTTTGTGGAATTCATGTCAAAAATTGTTTACGTACACGTTTTAGTCATTTTCATGAACACAATTACCTTACTGAGTGTGGCTAATTGTCAGACACTATTTTTAAAAATAATCCCAATTTTAGAGGTTATTTTTATGATGAAAATTAAATGTTAGCAGTTTTAGTCTCATGATCTTAGCTTTTGTATCATATGGATTAAATCATCAATTATGTTTTATAATGACATTTGAGTTTGTGATCAAAGTACTGAAAGTCACTGTACATTTAAGCTGGTCTTAATTATTTAACACTTTCGAGATGCATTGTGGTCTAGAGGTAGAGCATCTGATCTCTGATCCGAAGGTCCCAAGTTTGAATCCCCACTTTGAAAGGTTTCGTTCATGAACTTCACAATCCCATTTTTCGGACTGTTCTGGTGTAATGTCCAGGAAGCAGACTCCATCATGATTAATATAAGCAAAATTTGCTTGTTTCACAATTTAGCTAAAATAAATCAGTATAAAGTAAGCATTTTATACCCTAATCTTTGTCCATAAACTAATGTTGAACTGATGTGTGGTATGTTAACTTATCATCTAGGGTTTATAGGTAATGCAAACAACCGTTTCTTTCAAATTCTCCCAGAAGTCTGTATATATCAACTGCATGGAAAATTCATAATGAACGTACTTATGAAATATCATACGAAAAAAAATCAGAATGGCAGATAAAAAGACTCAAAGCACTTTTTGTTGAAATAGTGCAAAGGATATCCATGAAGTCGTATTTTTATTTCATATACTCATGAATGTTAAGCTGCAGGCTTGTAAACATTTCACTGCAGAAGCAGGTTCCTAGTACTGGCATGCTGTTGTGTAGACAAGCAAATAATGTGTAAATTTTGATATAATAATATAGAAGTACATTTAGATATTTTTATGACTATATTGTTTTATGCGTCTCTGTAGTTACATAAGAATTTTGTTCATTTTGCTTAATTGTGTTCATAATTATCTTTATTTTGTTCTTTTTTTTTCAATCACCTAACAGTGATTATCTTCCCTTGTCATACGTCAACTTTACTGCCACAATGTTCCTCATGAAAATAGATATTTAGATACAATCATATTTGCCTGTAAACATATTACTATGTGCATTTCTGTATGTTATGATTGCAATTTAATGTAAATTTCAGAATTTTTGTTGTATTTGGGGGAGCAAATCATATAGTGCCCAAAATTTTTCTGTAATAATTCCAATGACATATGAATTGAAATTTCAGATTTTTGTTTTATTAGGGGGGGATCACATAGTGCCACCCCCACTTCCAAAATTTTCTTGTAATAATTTCAATTACGCATAAAAAAAAATTTCAGATTTTTGTTCTATTTGGGGCAGGGGGGGGGGGCAAATCATATGGTTCCCCCCAATTCCAAAATGGTTGTTCCATTCCAAGAGACCACTGCTCTAGCCTTACTATTATAATATTTATCATTATTTGTGTAATATCTATACATAATTGTGATCTACAATATTCTGTTGTACTGATGTGTCTTGTACAAACATTAGTTACTCAGTTCTCTGTTATCAGTACTCACATTTATGTATACATTTACATTGTGTTTATATATTTTGTTTATAAATGTGTTTACTTTATGCTACTACAAATAAATGATATAAATTAACATTTTGTCTTACGTTTTGTATTAGCTGACTCACAAGTCTACAATTCCTGATATAAATCTCAGATACCAGAATTATGGTTCAAATACACAAAGTATGAACTCAAAACATGCTGTTCTAACTGGTATGAGATTCTCATGTTCCATGAAATTCATAATAAAAACAGTAAATAAAATAACAATAAAAAAAATCCATTGACTATTTGCATTAAACATCCACATTGATATCTCTGTAACAGGAAGCAGAAAATAAAGTTTCCAATGCTGGGCTTGAACCCACAATCTTCAGTTCACAAGTCAGCTGCTCTACCAACTGAGCTATTGAGGCTTATGCATATACAATCTACTATAAACACATATATTGTATGTACAGCATTTCTATAGTTTTCACAATAGAGTTTTCTCCCTTTGTCTTGTTCCATGAAATTCTTGTGCGAAAAAAGTAAACAAAGAGAACAAAGGATGACCTACTTAACTTTTTTTTCACTAAAAAATCGCATCAAACCAACCATTGTTACCTCCCTTAGATAATTAATTTTTACAATAATTGAGTTTTCTCCCTTAGTCACTTTGTAACTATCTAAGGGAGATAACAATGGCAGGTTTTATGCGATTTTTTAGTGAAAAAAAAGTTAAGTAGGTCATCCTTTGTTCTCTTTGTTTATTTTTTTCACACAAGAATTTCATGAGACCTGACAAAGGGAGAGAACTCTATGGCAAAAAACATAGAAAGGAGATATCAATGTGTTTGTTTGATACAAATATTTAATGGAAA
Organism: Lutraria rhynchaena; assembly: GCA_008271625.1. Classification (NCBI taxonomy): domain Eukaryota; kingdom Metazoa; phylum Mollusca; class Bivalvia; order Venerida; family Mactridae; genus Lutraria; species Lutraria rhynchaena. Next base: position 2,844,704 of record VIBL01000030.1, read on the forward strand.
CAAGTTTTATGAGTTATCTATATGATTATTAATCTATGTGATGTATATTAACTATATTTTTTTATCCTTTTAACTCAAAACATGATAATAAAAATATATATGTAGAGAATCAGATGTCAGATATTAAAAAGTCTCTATAGCTCAGTGGTTTACATCTCTGCTTGTCATGCAAGAGGAATGAGTTCAAGCCCAGTTGTACCTTTTGCATTTTTTTATTGGAGATTTTTTTAATTAATGCAATAATGCATTAGAATTAAATACCCGATAAAATTTCTGAGTAATTTATACATTTGTTCATTTCTGATGTCTATGTGACCTTTACCAGGTACATCAATATAAAGGCAAATATAATGTCATTCTGTGTCTGTTAAATCCTTGTAATTTAATGTAAAGTGACTTATTATTGTTCTTTTTTGCTGAGTGTAATACCATTTTTCAACAAATTTTCAGTTATATATGGTGACAGTTTTCCTGGACTGTATACTAACCAGTACTAACTTACCTTTATACAAAAGGCAGGCATTTCAAATGAGGAGAAGAATCAACAGCTTTGTTAAAGATATGCTAAAAATGTCCACTGTTCACAGGTCGCAGTTATACAAAAGTGGCCGTCATAGACCCCTGAATATTGAGTTGATAGTGCATTTTAGATAATGTTAATAATTTTATTGTTAATATTGAATTCTACAATGTCACCAAAAAATTCAGTAAATAGACCTTGTCTACTCTCTAAGTGTATCACTGTAGTTTCCATTCTATTTTCACTGGACTATTTGTGACAGTTTGGCACTCTTGTAAGTCAGTGTGAGACAGCACCAGTCAGCCAGACAGGGAGATTGCACTAGTCTGCTAGTCTGTGAATTGCATGAGTCGGCCAATCAGCGAGATTCAACGGTTAAGATTTGTACAAATTAAGGGAATGTTACAGAGAAAAAAGTACACATATCTGATAATATTGTAATATTTATTTGATAAAAATGAGTTTTAATACAGAAAAAGCATGAATAGACCAGGACCATGTCTGATATATAACACAGTAAAAGATTAACATTAAGAATATGATAATTATTTTGATACAGGTGAAGTAAAGGAAATGTTTCACAATGTTAAATTATACCACAGAAAAACAATGGTGTTCAGTTACAAAACATGGACAGTAATACAGTCAAACCTGTGAACAAAGGCCACCCTCGGGAAAGAAAAAAATGTGGCCTTTTTGGATGGGTGGCCTTTATTCAGAGGTCAGTTTGTCCTAAATAATCAATGTTGGTTTTCAAAAAAGATGGCTTTTATTCACAGAGTGGTCTTTATTTGGAGGTGCCTGCAAACATGGGTTAGACTGTATTTCTTGTAGAAACTGCAATGACACACAGAAATGAACATTTCTTTTAACACAACATAAATTTATATTCAACATTGAACATAATCAAAGCAAACATTTTACAAATATCTTTCAGAATTGAAACACGTAGAAAATGTCTTGCAATATCACAAAAAAATGCCAAAAGGGACGAATATTTCTGTCAAATAGTCTTAAACCTGACATATTCATAAAGCTAGGCAGTCATTAAAAAGATAGAAAAACGCTTCATGAAAAGAAAACAGAAGTTTTAATAATATTGCATTTATCAATGCCTGATAATTAATTAATAAAAAGAACTGGTCCCTATTTCAGACATTTTTGTAACACAAAATACAACTTTCACATACAAATCCAGTAAAATAGTGTGACCCTCTCTTTAAGGATACCTGTAGTGCCATACAGACTGATACCAGTAACATTGTGCTTGTCTTAACAGTGGAAGCTCCAATCTGAAAATATAAATATAAATGTTCAAGTTAATACAATGTTAGATTTTTTTTCAAAAATACATACCATACATGTACTTATACACAGCATGTTATCATAAAACATTACCAGTAATTTACAAAAACAAAAGACAAAAAATAAAATGAGGAAAAGAAGCAAAATAAGGACAGGAATAAAAAATCAAGAAAGGCAGAAAAAAGTGAAAATTAGATTTCTGTATTAATGATCTTTCATGAGGTAAAAATATCATTTTATTTATTGTAGGAATTATACCATCATACTGCTAATCACATACATCATCAGCTGAGTAGTACTATGTGTGTACTTTATTTATATTCAAAGTCTTGCTGAATATTTATGTGCATAAATAAGATTTGTCTGGTATTTTCCCATTCTGTATTCACCAATCTGGACAGAAATGGTTTTTTCTTTGGCATCCAGCTTATGTTTTCATGTTTTTCAAAATTTTCAACACATATATGTACATTTGTGTGTATTTTCATTTATATTCTAAGTATGACTGTAATTACTTCGGATCATGTTCTGCATTTATTACTGACTCATTATTTAGTGGAATTTTACTTTTAATGTTGTGCAGTTTTTACCTCTAGTTGACATATATAATATATTACATGCAATGTTTTCACAGAGGGCTTTAGAATATTAGTAAAAATGGGTCATATACAATGTATATTTAATAAATGTTTTTTGTCCTCTAGAACCAATCTTTAACAAACTAAAGACATTTTTTTCTGTTTAAAGTTAACATGCTTTTATTCTTAATTAAACAATTCTTTTTTATTCTTATTTATATAATTCTATTATATTCCAATGTTTGGGTTTCATAAAAATGCAACATTAATCAGGAACTCTACATCATGTAATGTAGAATCCCTGATTAATCGTAAAATCAACTTTGATTATACAAGTTCGATCTGATTCTAGATTATACGGTTAAAACATAATTAATGCATCTTGCAAACAACATAGTCAACAATTAATTGGTATTTAATTCACTCAGTGTCAATCTCAATATAGTAAATTGGGAGTGAGAAAAATCTGTGGTCCCAACTGGGGATCGAACCCGGGACCCCTAGCACTGTAGGTGGACACTCAACCATGTCTGTATCAGATTTTTGAGGGACTTTGGATATCTTCAACCATCATTGTCCCTAGCGATGAAAACAACTGATATGGCCGATGAGATAATTGTTCTTAACTTTTTGATGTAAATTTTCCAGTTTTAACATTTCAAAATGTAACAAAGCATTCACTGTTGTTTGCATTTTTGTCATATTGCAGTCAAAGACACACACCCCTCCTGCAAATGTTTGGAATTCTCAAAGAAGAGAAAGATTTAACATTTAATAGAAAACACAACATGTTCTTGTGGTGCTGGAAAATAAGTATCTTTCCTTTCTGATAATTATATCTTGTGTTTGATATCTTAAGATTTTTTTGGATACAAATATTTATAAATGTATTATGGATTTCTAAGTGTATCTTGTGCGACCAATGTATCAAAGGTTCACATTTACAAACATATTCTATCAAAATTAGTTTTTTTTAAATGTTGTATTATGGATTTCTAAGTGTGTCTTGTGTGACCAATGTATCAAAGGTTCACATTTACAAACATATTCTATCGAAATTAGTGTTTTTAAAATGTTGTTGCAATGCATTGATAAAGGACTATTCTAGCTTTTAATTACTTACAAATTACCAAATATCATTTCAAAGAGTCAGTGCTACGGTTTTAACTTAATGTATAACATTCTCTTTATTTCACAGTAAGCTTAATCTAAAAAATATTGAATACGAACTGGAAACTTGAATGATGTAAGAATATAATATAGAGATTATAACAGTATTTGTTGTCAGTGATTGTTCTAATTCTAGTACAGCAAAGATCCTCTGGTCAACAACAATTTATGTTATCATCAATTTAAACAGGATTAGGAAATTGACATAAAACACATGTGCTTATGTTTTAGTACATATGCTAATGAACATATAATGAATCTGAGGTAATATTTTATGAATACTGCGCATACAATCTGTTCATAGAAAAAGATGATTATTTGGTATAATTTTTGCCATTCATTCACCAATTAAAATTTACTTATGGTATAATGGTTAATTTGGCTTCACTTGATAAGATATATATGAGGGTACATATTATCATCTTGGTCCATCTACCTGTATAAGATACCTATATATGAGGGTACATGTTATCATCTTGGTCCATCTACCTGTATAAGATACCTATATATGAGGGTACATGTTATCATCTTGGTCCATCTACCTGTATAAGATACCTATATATGAGGGTACATGTTACCATCTTGGTCCATCTACCTGTATGTCTTATATCTATGTTTATAGGGATATATCGTTTTTGTATGATGAGCCGAAGGTTGATAAAAGGCTGGAGAAGGTTGATAAAAGGCTGGAGAAGGTTGATAAAAGGCTGGAGAAGGTTGATAAAAGGCTGGAGAAGGTTGATAAAAGGCTGGAGAAGGCTGATAAAAGGCTGGAGAAGGCTGATAAAAGGCTGGAGAAGGTTGATAAAAGGCTGGAGAAGGTTGATAAAAGTGTTGTTTGCAAAGAGGCTATAGATCTTCCAGCCAAGGTAGGTAACTCAAATTTCACTGTGGTTTAATGTCGCACCAACAGCCAGGTGCAGTTGGTGACTTCCACCTTGGGTAGGAAGTTTTATCATTAAATCTATGGACTAGCCTGAAAAAAATTCTATGCTTAGTATACTTATAGTTTAGTGTGAAATTTAATACTTATGTAAACTGTGTATCTATAAGGCCTATAGGATTTTTACAGTCAACAATTTCTTGTGAATTACACTGGTGACCATTTGGAAATATATACATTGTACTAAACATAATTGATTATTCTCACTGTTTTTGTTACTTTTTTTAGGTTCTACGGCTACCAGACACACTTATACCTGAAGAATATCACATTGTTAAAAATAAAGGTGTGCTGGGTATAGAATATCATGAAGAGTAAATTTACACCTGCACATATTTCAATATTTCTAATATTACATCAGACATGAGTCCAGTTATCATTAGGGTATCTGTAGAGCAAGTTTTCTTTCCAAGTTTTCAGACCATATTGTTGCATTATACCAAGAAGTTCTTAAAAATTAAAGCAGTGTAGACTGAATAACAGTTTCCACATTTTTGCCTTGTAAAGACGTCCATTTATGAAGATGGGATAAAACAATTAATGGTACAAATTACAGACCTCATGACCAAATCACCTTTTTAGACACAACTCGCGATTTATCGTGGTTGAGCACTCAAAATGTATTGAAATAATCAATCTTTTGCTCAGAGTCAAACATAAAAAGAGGAAAAGAAGAAATCAAGGTTTGTCAGAAGGAATAATTGTTCTCCTCTAATATTACGTGTTTTGTTATATATTCTTCTGTACATGTTTCTTATTGTTTTGTCTTATTTTCTTAATTCTTTTTTTTCTATTAAATACAGTAATCAAGTTTCAGATCATGAGAAACGTTCAGTTGTATTCCCATCTATGTAAGTATACAGTACAACCTTTGTATAAAGATCTTCTACAACAAATCTGGCCTTTTTGCACAGGTGTCCTGTATTCAGAGATTGGGTCTATCATAAATGGGTGTACAAGTATTCTGTGCTGTATAAGAAATAGAAATATACCGTTTTTACAATACATTATGTCATTATGTTATATGTTTAAAACTTGGAACAGTTATAAATATTAAAAGCTGATATTTTTCAAAGGATTTTATGGGGAAATTTCAATTCTAATTGTTTATTTTGCTGGTTCCATGTCTAGTATTTCATAGATTTTTTCATTGATGTTAACAGGAAACCAGCAAGTAGATTTGAAGTTGTTCAGTTGAAATCTACAATGGAGGAGATGCTGGATAGAGCAGGAGTGAACGATGCTGATGTAGAAATAAAAGGACCAACTCAGGTAAATAGCTCACTGAATGCTTGATTTTAAAGTATTAATCTCGAAAGCGGTCTGTTGGAATCTAAAGATCTGTGCAGTCTTTGTTTCTTTAATAAATACATTAATTATGCCACATTCAAAAATAAAATAGTATATTTAATTATTAATTTTTTACTTAATAACAGTAATTATGATTATATTTTATTTGGAAGTGTTAGCTGATACAAAATGATCATGCTATAATATTTTTTTTCAGATGCATAATTTACTGGAACTAATAAAGAAAGAACAGAATATTTTTAACATTGTCTATCTAAATATAGCAATCTCCTTAATGAAGTCCCTCAACAAATTAAAAGGTAATCTAAAAAAGGTCCTCTACTTCTGGTACAAGGGGTTGGGGTTCATCTATAACTCCTTTTTTGCACACTCTTAATGGAGAAATATTATCTTTCATTTGTAACATTTGTTTCTCTCAGAACAAAATTTTGTGCAGTGACATTAATTATTAAACAAAATTTCAAAGGCAGATATATTCTTAATGATATGTTTATTAGTTTTCACTATTTGAAATGGTTTCAAATTGAACATTATGACAATACATGTAATGAAAAGTGGGATGCAAAAATATTTGATTCATACTTTATGTAATATGTTGATCTGGTAATACATTGAACGTTATTTTTCCAGCTTACATGAGGAAGTTATAGCACAGAGAGCTTTAGATAGAAGGTTGACAGAAGAATTGATGGGATTTAAATATACAATCAGTGATCTCACCAAGGTATAGTCTCAGTGATAATATATTACAATTATTTTCTTGCATTAGTAAAATATTCTGTTACTTTTGCAAATTTGACAATATGTTTAGCCTAGTTACTGTATTTGTACTGTACACTGTAAGTATATTGACTAGTAGCATGTATGCCACGTAACATAATGTTGAAACTGACTATATACATGTATTTATATGCATGCTTAGAAAGTAGTCTGAAATAGTTCTTGTTATGAGTTTATCTTCAGTATTAAACTTGTAGTCATGAAACACACTTGTGTTTTAGCTATTTCTCATTGGAGTTATGCATACAGCCATCTACAAAGTATATTACATGCCATATTACATAACATCACAGCTTGAAGCCTAGTCTGTAGATTGTTACTCTCAAGTTACTCACAAGTTACCCTAAATTAACTAGAGAAATGTTTGGCCCCTGCTTCAAAAAAAAAATTCAATTAAAGTTTATTACTTCAGGTGTTATGTATGTTTGAACCTGATTAATTGATGGATATTACAAATTTGTATCATGTGATGTCTTGATTTCAGTGAATTGTCTGAAGTGATACAATGAAATTTGTATGATTAGTTATTTGTTGGTCAGTTTACAGACTGCTAAATAATATTTACTGTTTTGTTCCATCAGACAGACTGTGACACCAAACAATTGTTTCTCTTTGATATTTTTAGTTTAAATTGACCAAATGCTGCCAAACTTGGTGTATCAAATAGTCAAGGAGAAACTTGGTTTATAAAAATTGCTAAGGAGACGTAGCTTTGAAAGAAGCTCAGAAAAATGCAAGTCTTCTGTCAGAATATCATGAGTTGTACGAATTATAAAGAAACTTGAATCTGAATTTTTTATGTTGACTGATGAGAGAGAAATATGGAGTATGTCTGTTTACTGTCTTGCTATGAAAGTATTTTTGATTCTTCATATTGTGTGAAAGGAAGGTATGGCTGAGCTGGGTTACTGTTTGTTCATATAAATATAATTAATGGAACATTCTTGTTCTTTTTATTGATAGAAGTATTACAGACATGCACATTTTATCAATGTATTTTACCAAGTTAGCAATTATCTCTGGGCTTGTAAGATTGGCTTAAGTAGTTACTGTAGAATGTGCCCTTTTTTATCAACACCAGAATGAATTGAATGAATACATCGACCAGAAAGAGTGAACAGAACAATAAAACTAAAAAAATGGCTGATTTTTTTCTCACCAGTGTTAAGTCTCACCCAGTCCGACTCTGTTTCATGTTAGTATTGTTGTCACAGACATTAGCCGGATGTTTGGTATTTGCTCTCAACAACATCTGCAATGATTCAAAAGGTTCACATTAGTTTCTTACAATTCAGTTATTAACGAGTTATACAGTAGTGAATGAATTGCTTACTGAATGAAGAATAATAAATATTTGTCCAACCAGGTGTCTAAGTAAATGAAGATCACTGATTGTCTTATATGCTAAAATTTAAATGTTATATGGAAGAAATGTTTAGCTTATAATGTGTATTTTCATCTACACTATATTTTAAATAGCTTGTTCCATTGTTATGTACAAAGTGTGTAGTTAAATTGCTATGGCCCTGAGACTTCTACATCCAGTATATATCTAAGTGTTGTATGGAATGCATGCCTACATGTTGGTCTAGTTATAATTGTATAGTTTTAGGATGTTGCCTCACAAAAGAAATTTCCACAGGTATTTCTTTATTAAAGAAACAAATTGGCTTGTGTCTTAACTTGTTGCAGCTTTTGTTGTTCCAACCATTTTTTCATTCTCTGATTCAAAAAACTGCTGCATCTAAAAGATAAAAATATTTACACAACTTACTTACTCACATTTACTCATTAAATCATTTATTGTGCCAACATTTACTCATTAAATCATAAAAAAACATATCAGTGACATTTCCCATCTGTGCAAACCTCTCATCATATTTTCTACCTTCAAGCAGCATTTGTTTGGTTAACTGAATGACTGTGTTTATTTTTTTATAGGCTAGGTACACCTGCTTTTTCTGCATCATACCTAATACTGAATGAATTGTTTTATGTGGTAAATACAACATAAATATCAGTGTAAGGATTTTATTTTGTTACTGATTACACAGAATTTTTTCATACATATTACGGCTGAATATTGGCTGTTTCCCCTAGCCAAAAAAACCAACTTTTTTTCCCCTAAAATGCTATATAAATATATGATAGTTTTTAAAATTTTCCCTTTGTTCTCATTTATTGCACTATATTTTCCCCTTCAGAAAGTCACATGTAGTTTTGAAAATTAAAAAAAATCACTGGACTGCATGATGAGTGATATGTATAAGAATTTACCAAATATGCAAGTTTGTGTGTTATACCATAATTTATAACTTCCTGTTAAATGACTCCCAAGATTTCAAGCATGAATAATATCACTTGATTACAAAAATGAACTCCTTTTCTTTTCCGCTGTCCGTATCTTAGAATATCTGAAGTAATCAATCATTAGTACAACATCCTTATAGAAGAGTTACTCAAAGACAAAAGTCTTTTATGGCACTCACCGCACGAAATCTCATTTCACAGACACCCACAGATCAAGCCCGTGGTCAGTAAGTTTTCCTGTTGTGTACTTTAGAGCCAATTCCCGGGCTCACGATCTGAAGGAGGAGGTCCATGGCGGTGTCACATGATACAAAGCCCGTATGGAAAGTCATACCCCAGTTGTCTGGACCTAATTTTGTCAATAGAAAATATTTTACATGTATTCACTTTACCAAGTTGTCTACATAATCTTACATTATTTTTTTCATTGGAGTTTAATGTCACACCAACATCCAGGATCATGTGACAACTTTCCAGCTTTAACCGTGGAGGAAGACCCAAGGCTTATATCCCGGGAGACGGAACAACCTTATTCCTTTTGGGCTTCTTTTGATCCAAAGTAAAAACTTAAGTATCATATCTTCACAGGTTTATTGTCAGGGTCAACTGTGCCTGGAAACACATGAACAATATTAGAACTTGGTTACTAACAGTTTGGTGATTAACGCAGCATACTGTCTAATTACCTGAAGGCCTTTGTGTCACATACTTAACATTAATTATAAACAACAATACTTGTAAACATCCAAAGTGGTAAATAGGGAATAATCACCTAAAAATAGCTAGAAAAAGTCAAGTTTACTATTACTTGACAAACAAGAGGGCCATGATGGCCCTGCATCACTCACCAGAATAAATATTAATTAACTTGATACTAAAAAGGTAATAAAGGTGTACTTGTGGGCAAATAATAGGGAACAATAATAAACTCGATAAAGGACCATCAAAGGATACTACAAAAGAATATTCATGATGACGGAAGGATGCCACAGACCAAATTTGGAAATGATCCAACAACTGGTTCATGAAAAGAAGTCATTTTAAGGTATTTCTATGTTTAGCTCAAGCAGCCCCTAATTGGGGCCAACCATTTTTATTTCAGCAAATCTGATAGAACACTATCTAAAGATGCTTAAAACCAAGTTTGGTAACAATCCATCGATAGAATCATGAGAAAAAGTCATTTTAAGGTTTTTCTATTTTTAGCTCTGGTGGCCCCTAAAAGGAGCCGACCAAATTTATTTGAGTAAACTTGAGAGAGGACCATCTAAGGATGCTACAGACCAAGTTTGGTGATGATCCATCCATTGGTTCATGAGAAGAAGATGATTAAAGGTTTTTCTATTTTTAGCTCTAGTGGCCCCTAAAAGGGGCCAACCATTTTTATTTGAACAAATCTGATAAAAGTCCATATAAGGATGCTACGGACCAAGTTTGGTGATGATCCATCCATTTGTTCATGAGAAGAAGATGATTGAAGGTTTTTCTATATTTAGCTCTAGTGGCCCCTAAAAGGGGTCAACTGGTATAATATAAGCAAATTGCAATTAGAATGTCAAAAGGCTTCTACACAGCAAATTTGAAGTAAATCCGACTGGTAGTTTCTGAGGAGAAGACCATTGTTGACGCCAGACAACGGACGCCGGAGCATCCACCTACCCATCGTAACAGCTCACCTTGAAACTTCTGTTCTGGTGAGCTAAAAAGAGGGTAGATAGGTCTAGAACTTATGTTAATGTAAATACTAAATGGTAAAATTAAATATCACAGCTGACATGAGAGTAACTGGAAATACAGCCTAATCAAAAGAGCTAGATTACTGGCATCACCATTAAAAAAAGTGTTTCTTAATTTTATTTTGTTTTATAATGTACTAAATATTTACCTATTGACTTAGGAATGATTTCAATGTAAAATTGTTTATTAAACTTAAGCAGGTAGTTCTAGAATACCATGAAAAAAGTTTAAGATGGACACTGGACATACCACAAAGTATCTCTAACGTTGGTGTCATTCATCATATAGTCCACTGTCTGTACTGGATATCTCACAAAAACTTCCTCAATAGTTCACAGAATGGACTGCCAGGCTGTGAAGTATGAACACATTATAATAAAAAAAGAAATGTGCTATAGTTGTGTCTACAATGTTACAGTCTTGTCAGCATGATCCATCATTTTAGATACAGTTGACCTGTTCTGTGAACTTTGGCATAAATAACAAAGACTTGTACAAATAGATAAAATCATCATATGTGGGTTATTGGTTATTGGTGCTATTCAAAAGGATAAATAAGATTAAAAAGCAACCCTATTTATTATCAACAAATATAATAAAACAACATATCAATGTATAGCTCTGTAACAAGATATGATGATCAGGACTCAGGAAAAATTTAAGAGGTCACAAAAAAGTAGAAACTAAGGAGAAATGTTTAAAATGGTTATTAAAAAATACGACAATGTTGGTGAGTTATAAGGCTATCAGATCAGTTTTATGGAAGTTACAGGCTTATTGTACGAATTTCTGGACCTACTCTCGTATATTTGATATAAAAAGGTTAGGTGACAAGGGATTCATACAGATAATGGTTACCTCCATCAGTAATGTTTTTTCCCCATATAAAGCCACTTTCAGTAACGGTTCAATCATTTTCTTGCTAGCAGCTGGTATTAGATTGAAAATATTGATGATGGCAGCACAGATCTTCAATTCCTGTAAGATAAATCACAATATTGCTTAATAGTCAACACTTAATTTGATTTATAAATTAACACAGAACAATAAAAATAGCAGCATTGGGCTATAGCTGAATGTAAGTAATTTCATGGTGAGATGAGAATATTTGGTTGTATGATGTATTTATGTCTTACCTGATCAGCGGCTCTAACTTGACCAGACTTCTGACTGTTTCCAGCACTTTACAGTCATTTTCTTAGATGAGTCTGAAAAAGAAAAAGTTTAACGTATTGCTTCAAAATTTCATCTGTTCTTCATTCCAATGTTCATCTATTACTTCACAAATATCCAGGAATTAATTCACAATGGGATATCTATCAAATCGCAATATCAATATCGCTGTATGAGGCTATATAATTAATATAAAATTTTTGGTTTCGAAAAAAGTTACTTATCAGAAGTTGTTCACATAGTTTCTCAATGAAATTATTGGGGAAAAGTTGTGTTAGACTTGACAGACGTTGAATCACATTGAGTTCTAAGTTACAATAATCTCCCAACAGCAGAAGCAGAGGTCTCATCACATTGTGTACAATATCCATCTCAATAGGCCCACTAGTAATAAACTGTAATACAAGAATTTGAAGAAAGAATGATTCAATGATAAATACAAGTTAGATATACAGAAGATACTCCAATAAACCAGCCTGCTCTGTGACAAGACCATTCAACTTGTTTAGATGTATAGATAGATTTATCTGCGATGCTTTCAACATGATTACAGTAATATTAGCATCTTAACATAACAATGACTATCACAGATAATGAACTAGAGCATCGTCAGGATTGCTCGTTAAGTCCGAAGACTTATTTCCAATGGGGTACTACCGATACAAGTCTAAAACATAAATGTCTAATAGCTAGACTGAAATTAGACAAAAATCTGTAATTTAGTGCTAGCAAATTCACAAATAAATCTAAGATAATGGTATAAAACATGTGATAAACATAATACAATAAGAATACAAGAATTTAAAATCACATAAATAAAAGATAAAATCAGAGTGTTCAACATTGCGCATCACAAAATTCTGTTCATTAGAGGTGAAGCCAGTTTAGAGAGGTTTTTGTAAAATCAACATGGGTGTACATATACTTTCTTTGTCTGGCCAGCAGCTGCTATTGTGACTGTGGGGTGTTTTTTGATAAATTGTGAAATAGGGATTTGTATGAAATATTTTTATTAGAATAGTTGACAAACAAATTGATTATGTTGTTTTGCATTGTAACAGAATTTCACAAACCTAAGAAATAGAAAACAGCAGCCAAAAAAGATATTAAAATACTATATTTATAACTTTTCATTCCAACATAATGGTCCAAGATTTGGTTTAAATGTGCTTGAACACAATCAAGAGGGTGATGTAGCAATATAATATTTAAAAAGAAACAGAAATCAACAGGAAGTTTACCTTTTTCATACATTCATGAGAATTTCTTGCAGTTCACTCGTTTTACTGTTCAATGCTTTATACAGAACTTGGAAGAGCTTTTCTCTTTTGCTTGGAATGTAAGGACATGCAGCCAGGGCCCCTGAAATAAGAAATAATACATATTATTAGTTTTTTAACAGTTTACAATCAAAGAGTTTTCATAAAATCTGATAACTTACAAGGTGAGCTTTAAATTTCAGAGAAAGATTTTAAATTGATTTTTATCAAGAAGTTTAAAGTATCATACATTCATAATTTACGTCTGGGATGAATAATAATGATAATAATTATATAAGTTTTACAATCTTAGACTGGTTCCTTATCTAAGTTTCACATCCCTAGACTGGTCCTTTAATTAAGTTTTATGTTCCTAGATCAGTTCCTTACCACTGTTTACTGTTCCTAGACTGGTTCTTCATCCAAGTTTTATTTTCCTAGACTGGTCTTTTAATTAATTTTATGTTCCTAGATCAGTTCCTTACCCAAGTTTGATGTCACTAGACTGGATCTTTATCTTAATTTTATAACTTCGTGCATTGATAACTACATAACTACTTACTCAGAGCATTTTTTTTTCTCAAATGAATCAAGTTGGTGACAGATTTATAACATGGTAATTTTAGTAACACAGCAACTTCAGCATCACACAGATTCTGCAGCTAGAATAGAAAAAATACAAACATGTGATGAATTTTTCAAACAGTCTTGATTTGATCACTTTAAGAACTGCCGATCTGCATATTTTATTTCATATGGATTAGTCAAGTGGTTAATCATCAGACATAGTCATTTCCACTTTGTTGGTGGCTACATATGAACTATAAAGTCAGGGAAGCACAGATACAAATAATGTTAACAAAACTACAGGGAGAAACATGCCGAGGTAAAATCACAAATATTTAATGAAACTTTATACCTATTTCTTGGAAATAAACACTGTGTTCACCAATACTAAGATCAATTGTAAACAATCGAGGGTTCAAACTGGTACAAAAAACATTACCATCCTGCAAGGGAGAAGGTGGAAACAGTTATTTTTAAATAATTAGCAACAGTATATCATTTCATGAAATCTTAAAATCTATGTTCAGATGTTTTTATTTTCTTTTGATTTTAAAACAGATCTACGTTAAATCTGAATAGAATTAAGCTTCATTTATAAAATTAATTAGCTCTGATTTGTTTATTTGGCAACATGTTTGCATGTTTAATCAATACATCTTTTGTCTTGACATGGAAAAATCAATTAATTAATTTTATTGACACCAATAAATCCTATAACTCTAGATGTTAACACTTTTACATCAACCATATTTTAATAACAGAAGTAAATATAGAAATGAAATTTGTATCTTGTTATAAATAAATAGGGCATCTTTGTGAAGTTTCTTCATAGAATTTTCTTTAAAGAAAAAAATCTACATTTTTCTTCAAAGTTCACATGTTACCCCAACTGAAAAACTTTGAATACATATTTCACATCAGTTCCACAAATGAAGAAGCTATTGTTAGTATGAATATATAGTTTTTAAGAAATGCAAAGAGGTAAAAGACAGTACTTACCATTTCTCTAATAGTTGTGTTTGGAGAGGTGACTTGACAAATAACTTAGTAACCTCATGGAATGACTTCTTCTGAACACTAGCCATCTCTTCAGTGGCATTTTCACCTTCCAGTTTTCTGGCACACATGGTTAGCATGGAGTTTAGGTTAGACTTGGCAAGATCTACAGTGCCACTAGAGACTTCACCAGTAAGATCCATCACCACTAAGAAAAGGGCTTTAAGGAGGTGCAACTGATGTTCTAACACCCATCATAATGCTATACATTCATTTAAAGTCTTGATTGCTAGACAACTGAAATAAATAGAAGTTTATTTAAATGAAGTCTTAAATAAAGTCACAAATATTAACTATGTCCACTAATAACAAAAGTGGCATTAAATCACACATCAGAGATAAACAGCTCAGACAAAAGCTCAACATCTCAGCCTACAGTCAATATTTATTTGTTTTACTTCAATCTTAAAAATAAAAAAAAACGTAAATGAAATTACAAGAATTAAAGAAAAACAACTTACACTCCAAACTTGGCATAGCAAGCTCTATCATAATACAGAGATCACATTTTCTCCACAAGGTATACAAACAATGGAAGCTGACAGGCCTGAAAGTAAATGTCACAATCATATACTATACATGAGGAGGTAAAACTAGACCTATCACTAAATTGTGACTTAATACCCCAACAAAATGGGGACAGACTGCATGACCAACCAACCAAAAACCAGGATGATTTCATTATACACCCAAAAAATTCATTTGCAGGGGTATAAAACATGCTTCATTTTCAGTCTTGATACAACAGTTAACAATTTCCATACCATTTGATGTCTTAAGACAATTGTGATATCCATAATTGATAATAAAGACACATTTGATACATGCACATACTTTGTGAAGGCAGACATGAAGGCTTGACACAAATAATATTTCAAAATCATTTGTCACTTCTACTGGTTTGTAAATCAGTAGATTAAATTTTTACATTTAACTAAAAACATACATTCACTGATTCAATGAGGGAATTCAAATCTAATCAATATTTGTAGAGATGCATTTTAAAAACACTTCTGTTTGTAGAGACATTATAAACAACAGCAATGTGTACCTTTTCTTTAGAACCGAGTATAGTGGTAGCTGTATCCAAAATAAGTACCAACGCTAGATTCCCTGGCTTACATAATTCCTTCTCCTCATGTTCCATGATCACAGCCAGGGTGTCAATCAAAATCTGTGTATTCATATCCTGTAGCTTGTTCTGTTTATCACTCACTTGGAATGGTTCACATGGCTGGGAGATGGCTATTATTGTATGTCGGACCATACAGCCCATGAACTGTAATGCTGACTGCCGTAATTCCTTAATGGCTGCTGCAAATAAAAATACAATACAATAATATACCCACAGCAAGAATTTATACAAGAGTGCATCAGAAATGTTCCTGTACCACATTGTACGACAGTCTCCGTAAATGTTGTGCAAGTAAAGAATGGATCTCCTTTTTTGTGCTTCAGGTTTCATGTCGCACCAACAGCCAGGATCATTTAGCAACTGTTATAGCTTTAACAGTGGAAGAAGAATCCAGGTGTACATCTGGATAGAACAGCCAACCATCCACAAGCTGGCTGGACAGCTTCCTCAAATGTGAACTTTGATGGGTCCTGGTTGGGATTTAAACTTGTGATTACTAGTCTGAGACCGTAACTACTCAACCACAGAGACACTGAGCTGATTTTCTAAACATCCACTTATTTTAAGGCCCAGGAAGGAAACTCATGAATTACACTCTGTTGATAACCAGGTGGACTTTTAACATATTCCATCCAAAATTTACTTTGAATACCTGATTTCTTTATGTACATCAATTGTAAGTATTGTAAAACATAAGGATTGATTCACTTGGGTTCATCTAAGCACTAAGTTCGATAAGTTGGACATTAACAAATTTGACTTTGACTATTGTAAATGTGTAACAAACTCTACCTTCTAACATTCTTAAAAATTACAAACATATTATTGGTAGCAGATATAGGCCAAACAGATTTAATCTAAGAATTCTGAACTACTTACCTAACATGCCTGTTAAGGCTTGTTCATGCACCTTTCTTGAATTAGAATCAGGCTTCTTGTACAACTGACTGTTACTAGTCAGAATCTCTTTTTCAACAAAGCTACAATACAATAATTAATAAGTCACATTTCTTGTGAGCAAATTTTTTGTTTAGCACTGTAGATTTAGATAAGAATCATATAAATTCTCATTTTTAAACAAGAACCTATGCACATGTTAAGAGTCATCAAGACCATTTGCTAGAGTACAGAGTACCCCAAGAAGCAGACTGATATATAACTTGAAACACAAATACTTAATAACGGTATATACAAAATTCAATTTTTATGTAGGCTCGCTGTTCTTCAGCTGGCTATGGTGCTTGTACAGTTGTTTCTATACATGACCTCATGACTTTGATGTCATGACGTCAAAATGTTGGGCACCAAAAATACAAAGTATAATGACATTGACACCTACATGCAGAATTTTAAGAAGAACTGTGAAGTCGTTACAGAGTCTAGTCTCACTTTTTATTGACCGACCCTCACAGGCAGCTACAAGTACATAAAGGGGATCACAAAGAGAGACAATGAGTGTTTTTTATGGATAAAATTTCCCTTATGTCAGATACCAGGGGTTGACAAACGCACTTGTCCACACGTTATTAAGCGTAGAAATTGACTCAGGGCTGGTTGACATTGCTGTAGAACTAGTTAAACTTCTAAGTTGGTCATACTGCTGGATGAGTATCCTGAAAAAATCTGACAAACCCTGAATGCCTTAGGCCTAAAAAACGGAAAGTTTTGTTTCCAGTTACCCGACTGACCCAATATTTCACATGCGGACTCATAAGTTTTTATGACATCCAAAGCTATATATCGTAATTCTCACAACTCATTAATATTATGGCACACATATGCCCATACAGTGTTGCCAATATATGTAGAAAAATAAAAATAAATACTTTATGACCCATATTTTTTGGGGCATGTAACCAGAAACAAACCTTTCCTTTTCTTAGGCCTTACCTTGATTAAACAGATTATCTAGAGTTGGTTTGTCATCCTCAAGGTTCATCACTGATACCAGGAAACATTTGATCAACTCCCAAGCTTGTCTACAATGGTACGTATCAGTACTACTACACTTCAGTGTTGTCATTGCTGCGTCTATAGCCTTCTCTACTGGCATGGAGATGGGTTTTTTACAATCTTGGAAGTATATGGATATACATGCTCCTATTGTCTCCTTAACATTGTATTGTAACTGTAAGCAAAACAACAAACATTCATATGTACATAATATTGTAAGGAATAAATGATTGCATATTCTAATTAGGAAAATATCATAATTCTGTACTTTTATTTGACCCTTAAAACAGGATATTAACTCTTGAAATCAGTAAAATAAAGATTTGACTCTTGAGAATTTGTACCACAGGGGTCAAATTTACAATAAAATTAGAAGGAAATTTTGCTGACTCTTTGAATTATCATCAGTTAAGGGTCATTTCATACCCTCTACTTTAAGGTCTAGTGAAAACCCTGTATTAAATTAATTATAAATTGTAACTCTAGATCCACAGACACTATCAGAGTAATGGTAGTGAGCCTCCATAATCAATGTGGTGATGGTTTCTGACAAGTAATGACTAGTCTCTCCTCACCATTGAGTTCGAACCCCAAAAAAGTAAAAGTACACTTAAAAAGTAGAGTATGTTCTTTCTTCCCAAGCATAACTCTAATGATACACAGGCAACATTTGAGATAGCTGTCTTTCATTGCAATAAATGATATCCATCCATTAAATTTCACCTTTTAGACATAATCTTATTACTATACTCTATTGTATTAAATATTATCTACATTCAAAAAAGGTGAAACAAGCATGATAAATTGCTTTCATAAATTCATACATTCAAATATTTTTTGTCAAGGTTTCCACTGTTTTTTTTATGTCCTATTCACAGGTAATTATGGTTCATACATTCCATGTATTCAACTATAACGCAATAAGTATACTATGTACAGTCTGTGGTTTACGTAACATCTTTCAATTCCCGCTGCCAAACTTGCCGAGCACGCAGAATGCTACATGAGATACGTTATCTACAGGGTTCCTCAAAGTTCTCCATAAAACTTGCATGTGATCGTACTGAAAGTCTGGTTGTAAATCATCTACACACAGTTCTAGTGTCCTCAAGCCTCGAAGAAGTTATGATGTATCTGTTAGCAACGAAGTCTAACTTGCAAAAAGCAAAGTATTAGGCGTAAGAAAATTTATTAGAATGACAGTCAGGTAGCTTCTTCTCACTTTTAATTTCAACTGTGACTTTAATTCTCTCAAACTTGTCATGAAGATACTTGGAAATAGTAGAAGTCCAATAAATTCATAAGTCCAAAAACAAAGATTCATCCAAGGGTGGAGATCAAAATGAAATATAATATACAGGTATTTTCCATGGCTGACCAGTGTCTGGGACCCATTAAGGGCCGACACTAAGGGGCCCATCAACATAGGTAGATACGGGAATAATGAACTCAACCTGACAGGTACAGTAAGACAAAGTTCAACCAACAAATATGTTGTCTATATAGACCACTCTGTAAACCGTTCAACCCTGCAAGTATGCAATATAATAAAGAACAGACTGAGGGAAACAGCTGCATGAGAGCAGGTAGAATATACTCTCAAGTTAAATTCCTAACCATGATAGACAACATTAGAACATGTTCTATTCATGTCTATTACTAGCATGTGCAATTTCAGTGCTATACTCTTAGTCTTACTAATGGCAGAAATAAAAATGAAAAATTTTTCGAAGCTCACAGAGATTTTTTTCGCAAGCACTCATTTCAAGAATCTCAATAGAGTCAAAACTAGCAATGCCTTGCCAAAATCAACCTAGCCACTGGTTTTTGTACAGGTCAACTACTTGTCAGTAATGTTTCAGACCTGTACTATCAACGCTTGAGGAATAAATAAGAAACAAACATTTGTCGCAAAATGCTGATGCGGTGAAATTCTGCAGCAAACAGTCATTTCTAGATTCTTAATAAAGCCAAATAATGGGACACAGTCTAATAACCCGAGAAGAATGATCTTTTGACATCACTAAAATTTATTAATAAATATTCATAACGTTTTTTACCATCGAAAACAAGCAATCACAACATGATCAAAGTCATAAATTTGCCTGATACTAAAAACCAAGATAAAAATCATATTTCCAGAAATTTGTAAGGAAAGAAATAACACAATCAGTGTAACAACAAAATGGATCATAATTATATCAATACAATAAATTACAAACAATAAGAAAAAAACAAACAGCTCTAAACAGATACATAAATAAACAAATTTACAATCAAACCTGTGAACAAAGGCCACCCCCGGGAAAAGACAAAATGTGACCTTTATGGAAAGATGGTCTTTATTTGGAGGTCAGTTTGTTCTAAATAATCAGTGATGTTTTTTCCAAAGAATGGGTTTATTCATAGGATGTTCTTTATTCACGGGATTGTCTTTATTAGGAGATGGCAGCAAACACAGGTTTGACTGTACAGATCAAAGTACAACACAGTATTATTTCTAATGACCGTTACTATGGCAACATGATAATAATATGACAGGTATAACGCAATACTTACTACAAAGAATGATGAAAAACAGCACAACAAAACTATTTCTAAGGGACTTAATTCCATACTGACATCAGATAATTTAATCAACAAAAAGTTACAAAAAAAATCCAAATTTGGGTTAAAAGTCAGTCATAAATATAAAAAAATGAAGATACATTATGGAATATAAAATAAAGAATTACTTACAGCAAGATTCTACAACTGCATTCTAAGAATTTGTTTACATTCTGATATCAATCTGAAGTTAACTCCCTTGAATTTATAGATGACTCATAGTTGGCTGAGTTGAGTTATTTTAAGATTAATTGAATCAATTATTACTAATGATCTCGTAAAGCTAGAAAAAAACAGGCATGTTAACTTATAAAGAGGTCACTAAACAAAAAAATAAAGTAGATAGATTGGAAAGAAACCTTAGAGAGAAAATCATAATCTGTCCAGTAGTTTTTTCTCAATTTAAACTTTGTCATCAGATACTTTAGATGAAGTGCTACAAAATAAGATCAGCTTGGTATCCATTAACACACAAACATTTGTTTTTTGGCCTTAAAGAATACATTTAGAACTGTGCATTAAATGCATTCACAGTAAAGTAAACGGCACGCAGAAAAAATAACAGAAAACACTTGAAATATGGTGTAAAAAAATTGCTTTCTTCTGGTTACCCAACCTACCCTAATTTTCCCCTTATCCTTTTAATTAGGCCCACAAGGAATGCTACACCCATTGTCTCACTTGTTTTATCTTTCTGTGCAAAAAATAATTTCAACAGACTCTTTCTGGAATAATAAAAATAAAAAATCCTTATCTACTTACCCGTCTATTTTTTTACTGAGCATGTAACCAGAAGCAAACAGTTTTTTATGCCTAATTAAGTCACGAACATATTATTATGCAAAATTTATTACATCAAACATAACAATCACAGAATATGTAACTATTTAACTGAGATATTTACAAGCACAAAAAAACACAGTTCCCACTGCTTAAAATGGTTCAGAAAAAATAATACTAAAACAAGAATAGCAACTTGCTTTTCATACATAGAAATGAACAGAAAATTGTTTAACCAATTCCTTTCATTTTTGTCAAATTTATCAATAAATCAACAAACTGAGTTTTTAACCCTGTAAAATATATCAATAACAAAAATAATATTTTTTTTAATTTTAAAACAGTCAAAAAATCAAGAAAAAAGACTGTTTTCCGCAGAAATCCTTAAAATATTCGGTTGGTAGAACTTTTTTTCACTATGACTCAATGATTGCCTTGTTTTTCATATAGACCCTACTCTTCTGTAGGCACTGGTATGCCTAAAAATAGAAAATGTTCCTGATTTACAGTTGAGTGATTGTGTGAGTGATAGTGTGATTGAGTGATTGTGTGAGTGATAGTGTGATTGTGAGATTGTGTGAGTGAGTGTGTGATTGAGTGAGTGATAGTGTGATTTAGTGATTGTGAGATTGTGTGAGTGAGTGTGTGATTGAGTAAGTGATTGTGTGATTGAGTGATTGTGTGAGTGAGTGATTGTGTGATTGAGTGAGTGATAGTGTGATTGAGTGATTGATAGATTGTGTGAGTGAGTGTGTGATTGAGTGAGTGATTGTGTGATTGAGTGAGTAAGTGATTGTGTGATTGATTGTGTGATTGAGTGATTGTGTCATTGAGTGAGAGAGTGATTGAGTGAGTGATAGTGTGTTTGTCAGTGATTGTAAGATTGAGTGATTGTGTGTGTGTGTGAGTGATTGTGTGTGTGTGTGTGTGTGTGTGTGTGTTGTGTGTGTGTGTGAGTAAGTGAGTGAGCAAGAAAGTCAGGCATCACAATGTGACATTTAAGTTCACAGGTTCTCTCAAATGAACACCAATATCCTCATTTCCAGTTCAGAAACAAAACATGATAAATATGTATAATATATCGTTATTATTATTTTTTCGTTATGAAACTGGTAATAATGACAGGCAGGAAAGTTAAAATTAGGAAAAAAACAGCAAACAAACAAAACAATAACAAGAAAAACAACAATGAAAAAAATGATTAACATTCAATCATGGTGTGCAAATGAATATATGGATATATGAATAAAATTACAGAATAACACACATGTATAAAACATACATCAGGCCTTAAAGGATTGCTTTTAACAATGATAATATCTAATATTCATATAATCAACGATTGCCATAAATACTTGAGCAAAACTAAACACAAACTTTTCATAAATGTCTATTTGAGCATTCAACAAAAACAAAAAATACAAAAAATGTGGCAATGATACCAAACCAGGTTCTTAGCTGAATATTGAGCAGGAACATTTTTCCAATATACATAGGTGCAAGTAGAAATTTCAAAAATAATGAAAAATATTGCTGGGGCCTTCATGCGAAAACACTTGGTTGTAAGTCGCGAGAGTTGTTTCCGTTTCATTCTAGTCTCCATAAAATGAAAGATAACTCCTCCTTGACACTTTACTGTTTAAGTGCTGTGGGAATGCACCCGCCCAATTTCTCATTGGATTTAGACACTGAAAAATGACCCTCGGGCTCTTCAAAAACTGGAAATCCGGTATAAACCAGAAAACTTGTATAACCTGTATATATATATAGCAATAATGACCATGACCTGAACCCCAAAATCCCCAAACATTTTCCTAGGCTAGGTTGCCATAACAACTTGCTACATACCAAGTTTGACAGAAATAGTTCAATCTAAACTGAAGTTATTGAATGGTTACTGATTGTTTGACTACCCGTCCTCTCGACAATTTATCTAAATTAAATAACCACGCTTTTGTTATTGAAAACCTGGTTAATCACTGACTTGTAATGTACGATGACTCAGATATTTGTACATGTATCATTAACAACAGATGTGATTTCCTTTGTGTAAGATTTATGGCTGAAAACATTTAATACAGATGACTGAAAGCCATGTCTAACTGCCTACAGCTAACAAGACTTGATACAAAAACATCATTTTACCTTGTACAGAATACTTGCTTTTGATTAGCTGAGACGTGTCACATGCTGACCTAATATTTTCCCCGTTTTAGGTCTGCAGCAATTCATATGCTGTCAGTAATCAAATTTTGAAATAAAAATAAAAAAAAAACCATAAAAGTTTGGTAAATTGATACAAGATAAGATTTTTTAAACAGTGTCTTACTGAACTGATATGGCGTGATACAGGGTCAAATAATTAATACTCGCTCTTGCCCAATATTTTTTACAGACTGCATATCACACTCAGGTCAGTAAGAAACTGTGTAACAAATATTATTCAACACCATGCAATAAAAGGTGACCTTTTTCTTGTTTCAATAAATGTGGACCCTTATATACCATACTATTATGTTTATTACTTTATGAATTACAATGTCACATCGAAACAAATTCATAAGTTTTCATGTAACAAAATAAATACATACCCTCAACAAACTTTACATAATAGACCAAAACAATTTTGGAAATAATTCTAAAAAAAATACAAAATGCCACTAATGCTTGGATACAACTGCAGGGAAACCTCGTTTACCAACCACACCAATATTAAGAGTACCTCATTAGGCCAACCTAAAAAACTTGCTTGTTTGCCATTACAGACCACATTTTTTGTACTGGGTTGGTTGGTTGGTGTATTAGTTTTTATATTAGATGAGCGTAAATTGACCACGAAATTAGAGGAAAAATTTTCACTAATATAGAAAAGAAATTTTAAAAATAATATGCAATCTATTTGTAGTGATAAAATTTTACGGACCAGCAGTCTGGGTCAGTCAATAATGGCAAACAAATAATATTTTAATTTAGGCCTTATATCAATCATTTTTTTCCGACCAATTTGCAACTCAATAATACGACCACCTCAATTTCAGACTTAATTATTAATTTTAGTTCTAATGGTGGTTTTTATATCACAGTTTTATTACTTCAAGTTTACATAATTCATGATGTGAGGCAGTGCTTATATATATTTCTTTTCACATACCTAATATATTTTGCTCAGGGGTTAAACATCGCACCAACAGCCAGGGTCATTTGATGACATCTCCAGCTTTAACGGTAGGAAGGCCCCAGGTGTACACCTGCGTACACCAGCAACATTCCGTAAGCTAGTTTGAATTTGTCTGATCTGCGAAAAGGGGCGGAGACCATAACTATTAGACAAAGGAGCCCCGCCCCCTTACGAACTGATAGACTTAGGAATAGAGTTGAAATCACAGAGTTACCTTTAAGAATATAATAAATACAATATGAATATACAAATATATAAAACATGCTGCATTAAATACAGTGTAACAATTTATAACAGATTTAATGTAACATTCAGCTCTATCAGTGACCATGGCACAATTTTACAACAGTAACGTTAAACATTCAATAAAAAAGGAATGGAACTAAATAACATTTTTGTTTTAGTCAAGGTAAAGTTCTAATCAAGTCTCAAATATTAAAATTATTTCTTCATTTAGCAAGTAATTACAAAATATAAGTGAAAAGACAGACAGTGTGACTGCTATATGCCACCCTTTGGGGAGGGGCACATAAAAATGTCAGGGTTTTCCCTAAGATCTTCAACATTTTAAGGGTCCCATGGGATTTTTGGGGGTCCCACACAGAAAATGCCAAGGCAATTTCCGAGTCTGAACGGGTACTGAGGATGTGGTGATCATTCTCAATGTGAGTCCCTTGGCTGAATATTGCGTCAGAAACCTGCGTCAGGGAAATCCCTGAATGCGCATAAAAAATATTACTCTTTAATATCCAAGAAGATGAAAAATAAAACCACACAAAGGGCTATTAATCTAAGCTTGATTATAACAAATCTCACTGAGTTGTGTGCTCCATGACCCTATGCCAGACTGTAATGAAATGCCTCTTATCTTAAAACACACTAAAATTGTTGTGCTGACGTAAACAATGAGTCAGACAAAGTCAAATATTATAAATAAATAAAACAAAACCTATTGAGACTTTTTTTGAAAAAGTGGTGCAACACAATTACGAACATTTAGACAAAAATAAAAATATTTCCATCAGCAAAATGTTAAAATGGCAGTCTACGTGCTATCTCACTAGCCCAAAGTCTGGGGCCAGTAAATTTCTATTCAGGCTAGTAGTAAGCTGTTTTTTTGCAATCGCCCATTTGAAGTTTGGGCTAGTGCTTTAAAAAATTCATTTGAATATTGAAATGGGGAAAAATATTCAAGAGTCTGACTTTGCTTGAAAAAGAAGAAAATTGTTCTATCTCAAAGAAGAGAGGTTAAAAAATAGCTTGACATAATTAAATTTGTGATCAGCCAAATGAATATATTTCAGACAAAGTCAAAATGTGAATGAACAAAGTTTGGAAAATTACAGAAAAAAAGGCAAAAAGCTCAAGAAAAAATAAATGATTTACATGTAATTAACTGGTAATTAACCTGATATTATTAAACGTAGGCATCTAACAAGTAATCCACATTTTCTAATTGTCTTGGTTTGTCTGCAGGTCCTTTGAGAATGTCGAATATTGAGACATTACTATTAGCATTTCTACCTCGTCCTAGAGATGGTTGATCTTCAATTAATCCTGGTCTCTGAATTTTTGTATTATCCATTAAATTGTCTACATTGGAAACACTAGCAGCATTGTACTTATAACTGAAATCCAGAACTGATGGAAAATTGTCCTGTCTTTGAATATTTTTCTCACAACCAGGCATTTTGACATTATGTTTCATCCACATAGGATTAGTATGAGCAAGAGATGATTTTTTCAACAGACTCGAATTATGGGCATCAAATTTATTAGGCATAGAATAATCCACAGCATCAAATAAATCAGAAGTCGGCTTATTCGAACCTTGGAAGCTGTTTGCTCTTGAGGAAAAGAATGGCACAGAGTTGATGCAGCTGTCATCTTCACTGTACCTTGTGATACTGGGGGTCTCACAAGTGTTCCTATTTATTCTCTGTAATTGAGCAAAAGTTTGGTCAACCTTTACATCATGTACAGACACAGCTGAGTTGTGTCTTTGAGAGCCAGTTGGTGAAGTGAGTCCAGGCTGACTGGACCATGATGTACTCAAGCCAATACATTCTGCATTCGCAAATTGCATTCTGTGCGATGAAATGTTAGTAGAAGTAGCAGTAGTTAAACCATATTCAAGACTAACCCTTTTTTCTACTGGATGGCAAATTGGCCCTTTCATAGAGACATTAGGCAGATCATAACCTTGGTTTCTTTTTAGATATGATGGTTTATCTGTGCTGCAAGGAACAGACTCTGAACTATATCTTTGTAATGTAGTTGATGATGACATCGTTGATGAAGACATTGTTGATAATGCATTAGATGCTGGAATAGAAATGCTATGAGAAAACAGTGTGACACAATATGGCTTTGTAGTTAAATTGGATCCATGTGTAGAAAAAGTAGCTGAGCTTAATGAAGGAAGTGAATTTGAAGAGCCTCTTGGAGATGAAGATGAAACAAGTAAAGAATCAGAACACACAATATTTGAAGAATGTTCACCAGTGTAGAATGATGTAGCGTTTAATCTACTATTGCACACAAAATTAGTGTCATGATTGCTTTGTAAAGTCTGATTTACAGTCAAAGCAGGTGTACTGCTTGATTCGGCATGAGATGAATCCTGCACACAAGTCATGGCATCAAAAACAGAGGAGGACCTTTTGAGCATATTCAGATGTTCAGAAATAGTTAATGTATCATTCTGAGCTAGTTTTCCCACTCCAGCGCAATCCTGGTTGTCAACAGTTTGTTTAACAAAAGGATTAGACAAAACAGAGTTCTGAATTAAATCTGGATGTTTTTCACTCTGTTTCTGAATAGCAACGAGAGATTTGATAGCTTGAAATCCTCGTTCATCCCCATCTTTAACTTTATCAATGATGGCACTATCACCTGTATTACTAATGCTATTTTTATACATGGAATATTGTTCAGTGCTATCCTTTGTATCAGTACTACCTCCAAATTCATCATGACAATCAGTAAGTGTTCCTCCAGCTTCTTTAAATATTCTATTTTTTTCATTAACTGTTTTAACATCAGATTTTACATTAGCCATATCAGCTGCATTCATGTCCGAATCATCTGTTCTTTTCTTACTAAGGTCACTTGGTTCCATTCTCCTCATAGCTACACTCATACCAAGCCAGTGAAATGGAATATTCTGCTTGGCTGATAGATCATACTTTTCAACAACACAGTTATCAGACTTTTGTGTTATTTTATGTCTTTCAACAAGTAATTTTAGATCTTTCACTTCCGGTAATGAATTGTACAAGGGATTTTCAAAAACGGCTTTGTCAAAATTGTCCTCATTCTTTAGCAAGAGCATGTGTTTAACCATAGAAAATTTTCCCCTTGGTATATGGGATGCTGGAGACTTAGAGTCTGAATTTCTATCAGATGTATTAACAGGAGAAATAGGCAGCTGAGCAGGTGACCTCCTTGTGTCTGGAATCAGAAAAGGATTATGTAAATTTTGGGTCAGAGTTCCTAACTTACTTGGAAATTTCATCTTTGTTTTTGCAGGCTTTTGAACCACTGGGTATGTTTCATTATCAACTATTGGTATACCAGACATTTTTCCAGGCTTTGGAGCTTGATTTGATTTAGACATTATATTTTGAATAGAAGATGGTTTGAAAACGAGTCTTGGAGCATTTTGAGTTTTACTTGTAGGAAAACTTGTGAAATTTGAATATCCTAGTGGCAGCGATTTATCCTCATCATCTAAAGCCGAGTGGTTATTCTCAGAATTTTCATCTACTGTGACTACAGACATATCACAAGAAGTTTCTACAACATTTTCATCTGTTGTCACATTAGTGGACCCAGCTAAATTTGTTTCAGTGCCTACATCTGAACCAACAGCATCACTATTAGGTTCAATTTCATCTACATCGATGCATTCTGCCATGACATGTACTGGTAGATGAGTTTCAGTTTCTGAAAGTTTCGACTTTTTGCTTGCTGCCATGCATTCAAGGGACTCAGAAGAGACACGCTTTCTATTCAAACTAGCTAAACTTTCAACCTTGTTCTTATCATCAGACAGTTCATCTAAGCCAGGGTCATCATCACGAGGGAAATCATAAGTATCAACTGCTACCCTTTCTTCAAGTTTTTTATCTTTTTCACCAAATTTA
The DNA here is from genome assembly GCA_008271625.1 of Lutraria rhynchaena. Lineage (NCBI taxonomy): Eukaryota > Metazoa > Mollusca > Bivalvia > Venerida > Mactridae > Lutraria > Lutraria rhynchaena. The sequence goes on from VIBL01000030.1 coordinate 2,873,214, forward strand.
CAAATGTCATTCCTTTCAGTAACTGTCTTATTTGTGCTTAAACTAGATATGCCATTCTTTAACTGCAAATTACACAAAGCTTCATCTGCAGACACATTGTCACTTGAAACATCTGATGGTTTATTTACAGAGTCAATCTCTGCAGCACCTTTATCAGCTTCTATCTGTCTCTCATCTTCCAATTTTGTATCAGTCTCATTATGATGGACTTCATCTTCAATGTCATCAAACACATCATATCCATCAGACTTTAATTCGCAAGTAAGACTTGAACCATTAGTCGATCCTTTTTCAGCATTTCTCTGATTGTGTAATGATTCGTGCTTTTGTAAAGCTTGTTTCCATCGAAACTCTCGATGACAGATTCCACAAACATATTCCTTCTGAGCTGAATGGACTGCCATGTGCTTCTTTAGGTTAACAGGTTGAGTGAACACCCTCTGACACTCAGGGCATGGATATCCGCCATCTTGGTGCACAAATTTCACATGCCGACACAAACTTTCTTTTATCTTAAATTTCTGATGGCAAGTCTCACATGAATAAGGAAACGAAGTTTGATGGAATATACTAAAATGGCGAGCTAAACTGTCCTTTGAGCTGAGTGTCTGACCGCACTGAATGCAAACTTGTTTCTTTGTGTCATTGTGCACATCTTTGTAATGAATTTTCAGAGAACTTATACCAGTAAATTCTGCTTCACAAATCTTACATGTACAACTTACACCATCACCGGGCAAGCTCTCCTCCTTAACAGTAACAGAGAGATCAGATTTACTATTTGTCACATCAATGATATCTATTCCTGATTCAATTTCAGCAGGAACACCAATTACATCTGCAGAAACTTGACAACCAAGCATTTCCACATGTTTATTCAATAAGTCAGCAGTTTTAAAATGCTTATGACATACTTGGCAAGCAATCGCAAATTTTCCATCGCGTTTGAGACGGCGATAGTGTTTTCCACGATCATCAGAATTTTTGAACCTCTGTAAGCACACATCACACGAGAATGGCCGATCATCCTCATGATAAGCAGCGTGACGTTCAAGTGCTTGCTTTGTTTTAGCAACCTTGCCACACTTCCCACAAACATAATTATCAGGCATGACTGATCTTTTGTTGGATGTTAGGACTCATTGAAATTCCCTAGCCAAATTCAAAATGAAAATGGGTCATTCACATTTCACACGAGGAACTGATAATCAGCTAATAGGAAACACTGAGGATAATGAAATCTAGCATAAATCAATGCAAGGTAATTTTCACCATGTTACATACATATAAATGAAATCACTATTAGTCTTGAGTTTCACATTGCCATTTGTTTGTTAAGAGGTACACTAATAACAACATAATATCATCATCTAGGCATTCATCAAAGGCAAAGACTAATTGCATGCATTATATGGTGTCTCAACAACAATCCACTCGTGCCTCAACAACAATCCACTCCTTGGGTATCATCATTGTTCAGTGGCTGCATGGTTGATATTGCAATCGTTCCATAAAAAATACAAGTCAATGATGTGATCTGAAATGAAAAAAAAATCAGGGTTTTCACTCAATGTCAAAAGTTGAGGTTATAAATGACTCTTCATTGATGATCACTATAAGAGTCAACAAAATTTCCATCTAATTTTATTGTAAATTTGACACTTTGGTGCAAATTCTCAAGAGTCAAAAACTTTATTTTACTGATTTCAAGAGTCAAAATGCTGTTTTAAGGGTCAAATGAAAGCCTAGTAAAGTATTTTTGATTTTTCTTTTTTTATGAAAATTTCACATAAATAATTCACTATTCTGTCTCCACTGGAACAATAACTAACACAGAATGTCAGGGGAACATTTTGCACCACATCAAAGACCACAATATTAATAACATGAATATGAAATTATAACATGCGAAGTGAACCTCACAATCCACTGTTATAATACATGTAGTTTGTTCACACATATTTTTGAATAGCTTAAAGTAATTAGACTTCATTTTTTTTCCTTTTTTCCTAGAAACTCTGTTGATTTTAAGGGTTTTTTTCAAATTTATCAGAACATTGAAAATTAAAAATTGTCAATTATTAAACAAAACATGCTAATATTCATAACCCACCAACATGACTCATTACACCAACTAGGCCAGAAAAAAATAGTTCTGGTTACTTCAAAAAAAGGTAAGTAGGAGGTAAAACTTTTTTTTTTTTAAAACCATACTTTTTGTAAAGAAGGTACGATTTTCATACTTAAGTTTTTATAGTTAGAAACCATAAGTGCCAAAACCATGGCACAAAAACATAGTACTGGCCAAGTAAACACAACGACTTTTTTCAGGTTTAACAAGACAATGGCATACAATAACATTTAACTCATCTGCAAAAACCACTTTAGGAAGCATGAAAAATGGTCTTTATTCAAAAGTAACAAAAATACTGCAAGAACAGAAAAGTTTTGGTCTTTAGGTGGCCTCTACTCACAGGCAGCTTTTTTAGGACAAGTTCCAATAAAAGTTTAAACTGCAATGCATAACATTGCATCAGTTGAAATAGTGAATTATAGTTTAAACAGTAACTATGTGTACTGAACAGGCAATATTTATCGATAATCACCAGGTGTGCACAGATGTGTCCATGAACAAAAAGATTGTTTTGGCAGGAGAATGTACATGTATAAATTATAATATGAATATTGGATCACACAAGGTAGCAGATGACAAGGCTATTGTGTCACACTTAAGATTATGATGAGCACATGCAACAACTATGCTAACTGTTAAAGATATTTTCCATTTTTTCTATACATTCAGAGCACTCGATCTCCCATATTTGGGACCGAAACTCAGCCTCATTTCCCCACCTCTGGAATATACTTTTTTCCCCTATTTTTGGTAAAAATTCCCTCATCTATTATATTAATTAGGCTTTTGAAATCCCCCCCTTAAACCGAAAATGACACGAAGTTCCCCCTCCCAGGGCTCCAACCCCAGTCCGCCAAAAGAGAGAGCCCTAATATTTCAGCTACATAATCTGACTACCTATATATTATGAATGTTTTATGGTTCTACAGATAATCTTGATATTAACTTAAGATTTTACTGAACACAAACAGGAGTTGATTTAAATTTAATTATACATGAATAGTTCACAATATGCACCTTTTGTAACTGCCCCAAGTGGGAGTTTAAAACACCTTTTTATGTGGTATGTAACCATGAACGTCAGATAAGTAATCAAAGTTGATTGATCTTGACTGCACTCATCTTTAGAGTAATTATAAAATATTTAACCTGTTCCCCTTAAAAGTCTGAACTGAATCTTGCCTACATATTCTCATGAATAAATATTTACAAACTGTTTAAGACTCATACCTGTAAAATTTCATAGTCAATTACTAAAGAAATAGCCCAATGGAATTTAAACATAGATAGAATGTAATATCACCTAATTGGGAGTGTGTGTGTGTGTGTATTGATTTTGCTGCACAGTTGAAATGTCACAGGGAAGATTTATACACCAAACAATAATACATGAAGGTTGTAACTTATATTATAAGCATATTTTCCAATACAGAAATTAGAGAGAACTATTAGAGTTATGAGGCGTACTATATTAATATACACTAGTATACTGAAAGTGGGTGAAAATGATTCCTGACACACACATATATTTACCAGTATTATATTTCTAGCCAAAATGAAACATGATTGCAAAACTTGAGATTGGTGTCTAAACTCAAATTCGATCTCAACCATAGGATTGTTTTTGAATGTTTAAATGAACATTTTATCATTTGATTTGTACACAAATTACTAATAACGATGTCACAAAAGGTGACATCATCAATTCCCCCCTCTAAAGACTGTATCTTAAAGGTGATCAGGTCTTTATCTCACAGGTAGGGGAGGAGGTTTTCTTCTTAAATTTGGAAAAAAAATGGCATTTCTGAAAAAAAGGGGAAGAAAAAATCATGATGAAAAGTGAATTTTAGGGGAAAACTACAAAGATTTCTGCTGAGGGGAAGAAAAAGAGATAAAGTGAGGTTATGGGTCCTGATCTCTCCCCGTCATCTCATTGCTCTTTAACTTTTTGAAGTTTCAAAATGGAGATCTTAATCAGTTTTTGAGTTATGCTTTGGATAAACATTCAGCATTAACAGACGGACAGAGGCCATTCAGTGATGTAGAAGTTTTCATGTAGATGGTAAGCTACTAAAAGTAGAAGGGGGGTCAGGGGTTCCCCTAAAAGGAGGCAAAGGGGCAACGTGCAATGTCCCCTATGGGGAAAAATTAGCCGACAAGAATGCTCTAATAGCCTGTGGATTTGTTCAGCTCCTGGCTCCTTTCTACACCCCAGTCATTATCATATCCTACTTTGCCTTTTGGTGATGGCTTCATGATATAAACACAGACATGCGAACATAGATAACAGATCTCAAGGCTATATTTGGCGCACCCCTTGGTGACCTTTGTATGCCGAGTAGACAAGATCAAAACAAAACAAACGTGGTAAGATTCAATTTTGTGGCATGAATTTTCATACAGACTCTGACAGACTTTTCAATTTTAGTTAAAAAAATCAAAAGTATGTTAGCATGGTCATAAACTTGTGCATCAATTTAAGCATTAAAGTCATTCTTAGGTAATAACAATGTTACCTCAGTATATTATAAATTTAACAAGGATTCCAATGCAATATCTGCGAGTGTTATAACTTACACAATCTATAACAGATAAAAAATCAGTCAGAAAGGAAACGGCATAACCATATCAAGCTAAATAAAATCAATGATGGGAGACCAACATGAGGTATTGATTCTGTTCACACTATCTCAGTAAATCTTAAAGTATGCCGAGATGCAACAGGATTTTTGAACACCTGTTGATGAAAGTCAATGCTGAATTACTAGGAAAACTGAACTAACTGAACGTCAATAGACTATTAATCAAAAGTTTGTAAAGTACACAGATACAAGAAAACACATAAATAACAAATAATTGAATAAATGCCCCAACCACAGTTTGAAGTACAATGTTATCAGACCGGGAGGTAAAAATAAAAAAAATTATAGAGTTGTAATTGTATGTATGAGAAATAAAGCTTCATTATATGAACAGTCAAAACCTCACTTAGCACAATATAATGACCACCTCATTATAACAACCTTATGAAGAAACAAGTCATGGTTTTCTGGGATGTAATAGAGTAGTAGGGTCATAACTCCTTTCAAGAAACATTATTCTAATAGAAGTTGATATGTGTAGAGAAGGGAAAGGGCGAAAACTCATCTAAAATCAAAATAGAAAAAGTTGACATGAGGAGACATGTATAAAGGTATAATAATTGATATTATATGAAGAGAAGACATGTGTAATGATCTGATCTCCAATGTATGAAAGGTATGATATGAGGAGACATGTATAAAGGTCAACACAAAAAAATTCTCACCTAACAAAAAAAAACAACAACAATTTTTCAGATCCTGCCGATGTCAGTATAACAAGTGCAAATTCTTCTTGGCTTCTGTTAACATCCAAAACAGAGAAAGGGTTGGTAGGTTGACAGACCATTGTTTTCAAATACACTTTTTCAGTTGAAAGATATAGTTTCATATGAAAATGAAGGTATCAGCAAGAGAAAATTGACCCAAAAAGAAGGGTTGGTAAAAAAATTAGGGTCAGTCTGATACGCAAAAACCAAGAACTTTTTTACGCATTAGTTATAGTCCAATCAGTAAAATCAGAAAAACAAATGTTTGAACTACATTTAAAAGTACACTGTCTATATCTAATTCTAAATTATAAATAAAGTAAATAGATTTACTTGTTAATGTTAATTAATTGTTAATGCATGGTAACTACCATCATGGTTGAAAACCTTGTACAGTGTTTTTGCTGCATGATCATTATTAAGATTTATGCAATATTCATTTACTACTGCTGTCAGTATAATGCAGTAGAACAGTTTATATAACATATCAACTTGGTTTGTCAAACATGTTTATTTTTTTTCACAGGGGTTTAATTCAACCTGCGCCTACAGCTAGGGTCATTTGGCAACTTTTCCAGCTTTAACAGTGGAGGAAGACCCCAGTTATACATCGACCTTCCATAAGCCAACTAGACAGCTTATAAATGCACATGAGAATTACTCTGGTCCAGGGTTGGATTCAAACTAAAAGCTGTAACAGGACTACTGATAACTTGACTATGTTTGAAATAAATATTAATGTGGCATTAAAAGCTGGTCAACATTTGAAATCACACACAGACTTATGCATAATTACTTACAAGAAAATGTGCATTTCAAGACAATAATAGTCACTTTTAACAAGAAAGCATGTATGCTAATTTGTTTCCAATGTTTTTCTGCTTTTCCATTGACCACTGATACTTATAAAAGTAAAGAAGTTACAAAATTATGACCTCAAAAACAAAGTAAAAATAAATAAATTACAAAATAATCATAGGTAAGCTCTGGTGTTGCTATGAGTATGATATCACAAACTAACAAACCGCATTTATATTGTAAGAATGTGTCCCTTCCATTCATTTTTTTTTTGCAATTCTGGGAAAGGGTCTGAATCCAGTCCAGTTGGGAAATATGCGGTGTGATGCTAAAAATTAGGAATTTTAGGTCTGGAATTTGAGAAAAAAAGTCTTTATTTTTTACTGGGATGGGTACATTTACCAGACCCAAACAAAGAAGGAAAAAATCTCTACATTCCAGGAATAATAATTATGGCAGAAGGCCTCTTGACATATTGCAGAAGTCAAACTGAATCATCAGTGTGTTCAAAGACTTCCCTTGCACATATATAAGCATCAGCTATTCTACTATATCGATAGGAAAGCCGTTTAATGGTATTGTTATTGTTGATAATGTAAAAGACAAATAAAAAACTGTCAGTACTCCAGACCTGCTTGACAATAAAATATTCAAAAGCAGATTTTATATCGAATTTGCCACTTCAGTCAAACTGCTCTTGACTGACACATTCTCAATCTGCAGGTAATGACAGCTACCTAACTATGCTAAACATAAGTAATTTAACACCATTTCCAAACTTCTGACCCCACACAAGTAAAAATAATCACAATAACTAATTATGCACGATATCAATGAGCCATAGAAGGAAAAACTATATCTTACCATGATCCAAAGCAACGAATGTTATCAATGACAGTTCTAACACAGACACAGTCGAGTGGAGGCGATTTGACCTACATTATACGCCCCGTGTACACCTTTGATACACAAACCACTACGTTTTAAAGTCACATGCATAATTCTTTTATCTAGCTGGTCAATTATTTCATAGTTAAATTAGGCTATCTTACGTATTTTAACCAAAAAACACCAGAATTTCTCTTTTCTCAGTAAATGTAAACATCTGTGTCGTGTAAACGCACGATGCAGTAAGCTTCTGTAAATTGTTAACGAATGCTATTACAAAATCGTTGTCGACTCGAATTATTCTTTGCGGTGCATACATGTATAAACATTGTCCATTATAATTCTAAGTGAGATCAAAGTTGGATCGACTTGGTTTCATTTGAAAACAAAATTTGACAAAAATGTTGGAATATGTATCACAGAACAACCAGTTTTCGATCACAACCAACCATCGGACGCTTACTTAATTCAACGAGCGCTAACGTCATGTTGCACTAATTTGCATAAAGTCACGGGCTGATTTGACTTTAACTCCCGCTGAAACGTCAAATTTGACATACTGACAGATATGATCAGAAAACTGGCAAGAAACAGTTTGTTTTACTTCTCCCAACGTAAATTGTCCAAATTCTATTAATACAAAATAGTAACTGACTGAAAATGGTGTAAACATTTTTTCCAGCGAGTAAATAAAACTTTTAACGTATCGACTGCAAAACTTTAACTTTGACCTCAGTCTCAGATATGCGGAATATGAAATGTTAGGTTAAACACCACTAAATGTTTACCAGATTTGACGTAAGGGTCCTTATGAACAAAAACTGATTTCTGCATAAAACTTTTTTTTTTTTCAATAAATTATTTTTTATAGGTTCAGTCCACAGCTAGGGGTCCATACAGGTCCTACAGGTTCTTGATGTAGATGTGATAAAATTCGGCAAATCACTTCTGTTTTCTTCGGAACTAGAGTCCTTACTTGCTCAGCACCTTAAAACCATGGCAGGGTATGGATATTGTAGAACAGAAACTATTAAACTTGCAACTGATTTTGCATAAGTGACAGAAAATCTGTCTGCCCTGATTGTCATGCCGAGCATTATCACGCTCACAAGAAAAAGCTACCCTTTAACATCTTATTGTACAGACAGGTAAATTATTACTTATCAGCATATTCCCAACAATACATTTTCTTATACATTCTTGTTCTCCTTCTTATAGTTTCAATACTACTCAAAGTAGATGGACGTTTTTATTGAAACAGGACCAACCCAGAAACAGCAAAATGCTTCAATTTATAAATTTTATTTAACCTACAACAGGATATAATAAAACGAGACTAGATCTAATTTGAACAAAGATAAAAAATAATCTAAATGATCGATGTTTGTCAGTAAAACTATTATTGTGTGAAAATGGTTATTAATTATTATTACTACAAAAAATAAGCGATAGGACGATGCAAGAGTACGGTTTTGTACAAAAATGGGAATGGTATAATTCTGGGCCGTAGCGTCTGCGAAACGCATAAATAAATTGCTGCGTCGCGAGTCACTCTGTCCGGTGTCGTAGTAAACAAATACAGAGATAAATATACCTGCGAGAAGCGGAAAACTGTTTTCAAGTCTTGCAAATTTTATGGTTGCCGTTAATATACATCTTTGGATACCTCTTTATATCTCAGCAGGACCGACATTTATGCAAAAATCACCTTCATAATTTTTATCGACACGGACCGACGGACCGATGAATTTCGTATCTATAGTCCGAATGTCAAAAGAATCTGAACCTGAGAATCTGAAAAATGCATCGTTAGCGATACCAATCTGCAGATCTTGATAAGTACCCTGAACTTGTGATAGTACAATGGGGAAGATATGATAGTTGTGATGGTTAGGTACATTTATCATATTGCACCCTTATATGGGTTCTTAGAAGAGGGGACTACTTCTACTGCCCTCTGTGCGCACATTAGCAGTAGATATACAAACACTTTTTACTGTAAATATGTTATGACAGTTGATGTTAGTGCATTCAAAAATTGAACAATTGTTGACCAGACTGTTATGGAAATTGTTATGAACAGAAGTACCCCTGACATACCTTGGACAATATATTTAGTGGTGTTTAACCTGCTGTACGAAAATGGTTAAATTCTTCTTGGGAATAAGGTAAGAGGGTTATCCCTTTATGCTTACATTTTTCAAGTGTTATCACGTTGTTTAAAAATATAACCACAGAATTGGTAAAGTATGACAAGTGCATCAATATGAAAGAATGAACTTGAAATATAGCATATATTATATATAAATATATAATTGGCCAAAATAATTATGCTTAACTGTTCTCATATTGGTTGTTCTGGGATATGATTAAGATTAATGCATCTCGCAAAAAATTGGCGTAAAAGGAGGCAAAAAATAAAGTTAATGATGCGGGGCTCGAACCCGCGACTTTCTGCTTGCAAGTGAGCTACTTTACCAACTGAGCTAATCGAGTTGACGGGAATACAAAGTACTATAAACATATATATATATGTATTATATATACAGCCCTGTTACATAAGAATGATTTAGAATTATTACATGAATGAATGAACGAACGAATGAAAGAAATGTTAAAGAAGTGAATAATAATTATTAATAATGATGGCTGGGACCAAACAAAAGTAATAAGTACTTACTGATGGCATTGTTACATGTTACCATAACATGATTATGGTTTAAAGTCGCCATGATTAGAAAAAATACGGGGACAATACGACACATAACTACATAGTACTCTAGTAATATTTTATTGACTTAAATCTGAACATTTATATTTACAATCGATACAAAACATTGATTAATTTGTATTATAATTGTAGTAGTTGTACATTGCATAAAATGAATTCTTGTTACACCAAACATAAATCATAGAACTTGATTCTTATGTCTGAGGGTGATTATTATACACAGTCCCTGAAGGTGTGAGCTTTTTGTCTGTATTCCAAATTATCTACTCAATCTTCGATTATATGGCAACGAAGCAACGATCGATATCAACATCATCATAAGCATCGTCATCACCATTAACATCATCAACATTAACATCACCATCATCAGCTGCAACAGCAAAAGCATCAACAGGAGCAGCAACAGAATCAGCTGCAGCAACAACACAACATTGCCAACTTGGTATTGTTTTCGTGATTAATGCACGACTCTAAGGTTTTGAGATTCCATTAAAACATCATATTCCAGATATCACTTGGTGACCACTTCAGTATTAACACCACCTTATCACCTGTGTCCGGACTGATTTTCAGTATTTTCTTGAAATTTTAACTTTCAATGATATGCCTTCTATATCAAGGTACATCTTTTGTCCCAAATGTAGTCATGATGTTAATATTTTACTGTAAATACACATATATAGCAATACTGAACAATACAAAAAAGCAAACAAGCCTTTGCAAACATTTTGAGATACATTAAAAAGATTGCAGTTCATTTGAATTCAGACGCATAAAATCAACACAGTGAGTGAAATGATCTAGAGGATCCCTCTACATCTAGGGTCTTATCATGTGTAAAGAATTTATTCACAATTTCCCTAAAATGACTACACATGTTGTTGAAACAAATACTTATACTGTGTGTATAACAACAATAAGGAAAAGGACCAACAGCTACAACAACAACAACAACAACAACATCTTTTCGCCGTAACTTCACATAAAAACAACACAAAATAAATGTTTCTGCGTGTACTGTCTACACACATAGTTTTATAAACAAAGTTAGTTAATCAGGATCGAAATTGCTTCACTTCTAGGCAACCAAGTTGAACGAAGCTATATTTGTGTATGTGTTACTCGAGTCTAAATGGGCTTCGACACACCGGAAGCAAAATTCGAATTGTTCCTGAAAAAAAACCATTTAAAAACAAGATTAGTGCAAAAAGGCAGTGGATTACGTACATACTTTCTTATTCAACAGTCTTCTAGACTCAATGTTATAAAATTTTAGTTAGATCTCCAAGCTCAAATCACGTATCCTGTCTTTTAATGTTCCAAAACATACCGTTCTTTATTTTATTTCTATGATACTGTAAAACATGGGGAAAATGAAGACATTATTCGCCTCCCTAGGAATTTACTCTCACCATTGTCTACTGTGTTATCATAAAAATTTGTGGACAGTCCTGTTACCTTATTTGGAATAGCCTTTCTCCTGCGATTTCGAAGTTGCCTAAGGACGTTAGGTACACTGATTTGACCTTCACCCTCGACCTTTTCCAAGAGAAGGCTTACAGCGCAGAACAACCCACTCCTCTCCGCACCGTTCCTACGTATATGAAAAAAACAATAGTACCGAATTAGAATATAATCCGCATTAAATCGCAGATTACATATATTTGTCTATGACTCCCTATTCTGTACATATACAGCGTAATTCATAATACACGGACACTTAACGTGTAAATTTGTTTACAAATGGAGTATCAATCTATGATTTAAATGTAATGCGGAAAGGTTTTTCTTGTTTTTCCCGGCAGTAATTGTGAGTTTGGACCCATCTAACTATAGTTTACCTCCATCCCCTGAGACTTTGCAGTAGACAATTTTAATGCGGAACTCCTGTGGGGAAAATTGTGGTATGTCCTCCATTTTTTTTGCGTATTTTTCTCTTCCAGGGAATCATTTTATTACCTAACTTGTTAAGAAATATTCTACGCATTCAGAAATGATAGAAGTGAATCTTGAAGGATTAATTAATTTATTAATTGCAATGTCTACTACATTGGACTTACAGGCAGTGCACAAGAATAGGCGCTTTTTCATTGTTAATTTCTTCAGCTTTGTCTGTGACATGCTTCACAAATTGTGTAAACTCTATGGCATCAGAAGGCACCATTTGATTACTTTTCCACTTGTTGAAGTGGTAATGATGTACTACCCTTTCTCCTGATGAATGCTGAAATTATTTTAAGAAAAGAAGTTTTGACATTGAAAGGATGATGCAACTAATTAATAGACTTTTTATATTAATAATTGATAATAATATTAAAGATCTTGTCTCTAATATTTTGTAACCGACACCAACAACAAAGCTCATTGCATGCTAACTATTACAAGGACAGTGGAAAAACACGCACATTTTGGTCCATTAATTTTTTGTGCTCTCAAGGCAGACAGCCATACATACGGAAACACGAACTATGTACCATAAAGCATTTATTTACCTTATCAGTATTAGTTATAGTCAGTTTCCGTGTTGAGTAGTTTTGCTTGGACTCGCTTCCTGAAGCTTTAACAACAAAACTTCCACGTTTCAATTCATGACTGTCAACTCGAAAATACGCACCAATGCCCTAAAATGGAAAAAAAAACATTTTACTGACCGAACACAAGTTAGCCGCAAATGGTAACGGCTTGACAATATCGTAAAAGCTAGTAAATTGTGAAAAGTCCGATTTTCTCTCTTAACAATTGCGAACTTTTTGTTCAGGACCAATTTGTAGAAATTTCTTTTGGTTGACAAACTCATCTTGAGCCCACACAATCTATTTCGGATGTTTTAAGACATAATGACGTCTTAACTGAAAAGCAAAAATACATTCTTCGTCTTTTAAAACCCAAAGAATCATAAGATTTTAAATCATAGTATATTCAAGCCACATCACTAAGCTAATAATGTATCTCACCTTCCCAAATAACTCGGCATCTTCCATAGATACGATGCAGCTGCAACTTTCTTGGTAAACCAAACATAGAAAATCTACCACCGTTTCCGGTAGAGGAGATTGCGCAATAATGTATTGGTTCTTTTTTCCGAAGCCCTGAAATCAAAACATTTTTCGAAAAAAGTTTCCGGTGGATTCGTGATCTTTGGTAATTTTTAATGTGGTTTCGCTATACACGAATTCTGATGACTAGACAAAAGCCAAGTGGTATGGAAATTGTCATGACTTGAATTGATCACTTTAACCAACGATTCTAGTATTACGACCATCTGATCAAAAATGACTGCTTATTTCGGGTTCTATATCGGTACATCTGTATTTCATACTCGATAATGACAAAACTATAATAATATTCAGACTTTTATAGCGAGATTTAGCTCTGTTACATGGTCTACTGAATTGTTAGATATTTACTCACGTTAACGTACATGGCGTTGATATAATTGGAGGAATTGATACTACGACAAATGTGTAACATTGGTCTGTGCTTGTCGCCTGTATTAATGATAAATGACGGGAATTTTATGCGTGTTTTATACATGTACCATCAGTTGTTGTTGTATTGTTATATTGGGGTTTAACGCCGTTTTTCAACAATTTTTCAGTTATATACGGCGACCGGTTCACCTAACCAGTTTTCCTGGACTGTATACTAACCAGTACTAACATACCCTTCAACAAGGAGCCGGCAACTTCTCCACATATGGAGGAAAATTGACATTTTTGTCAAATTTTCATGGAAGGGTATGACCTGCCGCAACCGGGATTCGAACCCGGATCTCCGGGCTGCAAGTCCAGCGCACTAACCACCGGACCACGGCCGCTGCTTCTGTACCATCAGTATAAATCCTAGAAATAATGTCTAAATACTTACTATAACATTTGCAAATATTTCAATGTTTAATTAATAATGATCATGATTTATTTGATCCGTATGTGAACGTTTGATCAGCTTAAGTGTGGGTGGATTAATGCCAAAATGATCTCACACGACAACACATTCTGAGATCAGTTTGAGTGCTAGCACAACCGGTGCTCCAAAGTTTTGTTTTGTTTAAAGCCAAAAAAGAAGTTGCTCTTTCGCTGGTGGCAACGGTACGACCCATAAATCAAATGAATAACTTCATGCCGTAATATTTCTGGTATTCTAAAAAGGTGATGAATTCTGCGGAACAAAATGTAGTTTCTATGAAAAGATTGAACGTTTTGAGGCCGTATGTGTCATGAAAAAAAAACAAGATGGAATTATGCAGTCAGTATGGACGCTACATATTTCTAGGGCTTCGTAGAACATCTTCGTTTTATAAATATACAGAAATTAATTCGTAGAAACCAGGTATGTCGCTGTCTTTTCGGTTCTTGTCCTTATGACGACCATTTTTTGCTCTGGCTTGTATTTCCTCTGGGGATTGTTCGTCAATAACATTCTTCAACAACTGAAACAGATAGAATATTACAGTAACACTAAGAAGAAAGCACAACTGAAAGTAATGTGGTGGCACTATTAAATGACTGTGAAATTACTGTTGAATATTCGCAACTAACTAAAGTAGTTTGATAGAAGTTTTCTCCTAATGGATTTTTAATTGGTATATCTCACATCAAATTTCTTCTTGAACTCAGCATCACTCGTGTTTCTGACGTACTCTCCAAACTCATCAGCACGAACGGCTGTGCCACCAAACGTCAATGTATGCACCAAAGCTTTGTGTAGAAATTCATACTGCTCCTAATTGTATAAATATGTAGCATTAATGACTTTCATTGAGATAAGAATTAAGCTGCTACATTAATAAACTAAAATTGTTAACTAAAACATGTATATGTCCTTTACTTATTTACATTCGTGTAATAATGTTCAAAATACATTTGGTAAAAATCATCAATTTTATAATTGACAATTAGACGTTTTCTTGATAATAAATGAATTAATAAATTAATTAATTAATTAATGTAATTTATCAACCGCATTACGCATTAGATGTATCTTACCAATGTTTGCACCATGTTAACTCTTTGTTGCCTCATCTGGTACACACAATCATACACATTGATTCTCTCCCCTGCCTCACCAGTCTCTGTTAACCTGTCTAGAGCAATGTATGTTCCCGTCCGCCCAATTCCTGCACTGAAAATGTACACATATCAATGTAGATGCATATATCCTTATGACATTATACTAATTAATAAACATGTTTTAAGATTTCATATAAATGAATATTTATTAAATTTATTTACGTATCATTTGAAACGGATAATTATGTAAAGCATTCCCAGAAACAATCGCATTTGAAAATATCCCACAGTCCCCAGATGTGACAAGACCAAGACCAAAAAGCCACCAAACGTTTGGACAAAACACCATCTCCCAGAGGTGTACCGCCTGGGATCTGGGATTGCTCCACAGCAAAGTCGCGGGGGGTCACTAGCTTACGTACAAGGATACGGTAGCACGTTCCATTGGATATACATATATATGTGTGTAAATATTGTTCCTACGTAACTATGTATCTATACCTGCAGTGTACAATGACGGGTCCATGTTGAACACGCGAGATACTTCTGACTCTTTGTCGAAATTCTACCAAGCTTACCGTCTCTTCAGGAATGCTCTTGTCAGGCCAGGCCGTGTAATGAAGCTGATAGATAACTCTTTGTTCTGATTTCTATTAAAGCGATTAAATTACACAATATACGATTAAGATTTCAACATCCATATTAGCTATAGCAATATGAAAATACTATTCTTACAAATTATCCTACACAGGCTACAAAGTACGACCAACCATTTTTGAAAGAAAAAATAACTCTGTAACATTAAGTGTAACATGCAAATGTAATTAACTCCAGTATTAAATTTCTCAGTTAATCCGCCGTATCTATTCAAATGCACTGCTCGCACGATTTTGTTTATCTAATTTATTTCTTTTAAATATTTTCAACACGCGACGTAGTTCTTCATTGTCCAATTTACCAGAACAAAGAATCCGAAAGATTAATTACGGGAGCATCACAATAAATCCTCATTTTGTTTTGTTTTTATTTCAAAGACTAAAACATGTTCAGGTCTAACTCTGCGTACAAGGTCTTTGTTCATACATTAACGTCCCTATATCAATAATGAATTAAGCAACAATTAAAAAAGAATAAAACAACAAATGTAAACAGGACGAATGTATTGCAACCGTATTGATAGCATCAAAACCATTGTATTGAATTAGATTAACAGATTAATTTGTATCAGTAGGACGTTAATTGCGCGGACGAACACAAAGAGAGACGATATTAAATACCTCTGTATTTGTTGTTTTGTAACTTTGTTTACCAAATTTACAAATGGTCAATTACCACAAAAATAAGAGAACATGAAAAGAATGATATTGCGACATGCTCATACAGTAAAACCTGGTTATAGTTATGTGTGACAGTTAGATGGCAGTTATATATAATACTGGTCGTGAAATGATGTTTGACTGTACAGTAAAACCCGAATATAGTGTTAAAGTGTGACTGTTAGATGGCAGTTATATATAATACTGGTCGTTAAATGATGTTTGACTGTACAGTAAAACCCGAATATAGTGTTAATGTGTGACAGTTAGATGGCAGTTATATATAATACTGGTCGTTAAATGATGTTTGACTGTACAGTAAAACCCGAATATAGTGTTAATGTGTGACTGTTAGATGGCAGTTATATATAATACTGGTCGTTAAATGATGTTTGACTGTACAGTAAAACCTGAATATAGTGAATTCGGATAGTGTGAAAAGTAATAATCATCCCATGACCAAACCCTTTTTTATTTCAATGTAATGGATGAGTGAAATATGGATACTGTGAAGAATTTATTCGGATCCCACGGACTTAGCAATAACCGTGTTCTACTGTAACACCAATACAGACCTTTTCAATAGTAAATGTCCTTAATGTATATTCGGTAAATACTTGAATACTCTGACATGATACAGTGATATCTTGATGTGTGTTAGAGCAGTTCAAATTAGGCCAATACTGTTCACATTTATTACCCTGAAATATACAATGACACACGTATAAAGTAAACATAACAATATGAATCAACAATACACTATAGATGACAAGTAAACATATGTAATAAAAGATAAATAAGTCATCAATTTAAGCTCAATTCAGGCATGCAATGATAGCTAGAGCAATCACTGATCTGTATACGCTTAGCAACAATCCTAGAGAAGATAAAGTATCGAAAAATTTCCTATTGCATAATACAGGGAAAAAGCGCAATGCACGTTGACCTTCAACTTACACTTGGTTCTATCAGGTTTGTCAACATAACGATGATGTCAGATTTCTTATACCACACCATTTTCCAGAACGTGTAGTATTGACGTGTCGCTTTAGCAATTGGACCTGGAAAAAAACGTATTTACCTTGTATAACAAACACGTATAAATATCCGAATGCTTAACCTGGTTTTCTCATATCTAGATATGGGGACGTTTTTAAGATTCTCAAGTATATATGATTTAACATGTGACAAAAACTGTGTAATTATATTTATCTTTACAGTCAAACCTGTGCTTACGACGACCTCCGAATAAAGACCACCATGTGAATAATGGCCGTTATTTGAAGATTAGATATTAGAACAAACTAACCTCCCAATAAAAGTCTGCTGTCAATAAAGGTCACATTTTGTCTTTCCCAAGGTATTCACAGGTTTTACTGTATATCATTGAACAGCTAAGTTGAACGAGTATTGCATTAAATTTCAAAACCAGAACCTACCTAAAGAAGCGATGTAAGCATTTGGGTTTTGAAATCCCTGAAAATATCAACAACAACAACAATTAGTTAAATACAATATGTATTAAAAATGTGGTTCCGAGCATTAAACATTATCATTTTATATCTGCATTTAGAGAAATGATAAACAGAAATCATAATTTTGTAGATATACTTACATCAATGTAGCAAGCATTGATGAAAAAGTCCGGATATTTGTTTATCTTAACTCTAGAGTGATCGTCTGAAATGAGACACATGATATATATTCATCTTGTGGTTTTAAATTTACTTAGTTAGTGCTTATTGTGTTATATGGTGTTTCTTTAGAATAATAAAATAACTAAACAAACTTCTCAAGTTGTAGAACAAAGAAACTCTAGATTCTCTATGTCAGTGTTTAGACTCTAGATTCTCCATTCCATTGCTTGTCTGACTGGGAGTCTGTGTTTCGATGCATTTCATGCGAGTTTAACCTTCCACAAATCTTTGAAAATTGAAATTGCTCCTAAGAGGGAGTTGTGGCATCAGATTGGGGAAGGTTGTATTTTGGTGAAGGTGGGATGTTTTGTATGCTTATTTTCTTATTTATATCAGCAATTTTCACTCAGTATATTGTGCATATCAGTTCTTATATGTATTAAGATCATTCTCGACAGTTACAGTGTAATAGACGCTGTTTTGCTCAAATATGTATTTTTGAACAATACGGTTGTGTACATTTTGGCATTTTTGTTAGGTGGCTGTAATCAACACATAGAAATACTTACACGGATAGAGACCATTGTATCGATTCATCACTACATTTTCTGGTTTCTGTGAGTCATTATAACTGTGAACAAGTCCTCTAGGTAACCGCTGTGGTATTATTTTAAAAGTATTTATGTGTTAATATGAATTACATTACATACATCTGTTACATTTACAAATGATGTTTCTTTTTTGTTGCTTTTCTTATACATTATCCTCATTATTCTCTTTGTAGTTAAAACCATTCTCGCTCTTTTTTGGGAGCAATGAATAAGTACTTTTATTCTTGCTTTTTATTGTATTTTTTATTCTCTTCATGATGTAATGTAGCATGCGGCATTACTGTTTTGCATTACTGATCGCAGTATACAATAATTTTGTTATTTTAACAAAAAAATAAAAGGTAGCAGCGAAAAACACAAACAATTATTAATGCAAACTAAACTGTTAGATATTTTGATTATGCAGATATCTGTTATGATAAAAATACCAGGACACAGTTCCATAAAGTTTAAATACCCCAAATTCCAGCTCATATGTTTCTTTTGTTTTAGCTCTCACATACGCTGCAAGTCTGGAAATATTCATACTTGGTATATTCTCATACACCAAGTCCTGTCTTTCTGTCACAGTTTGTACGAGGTCCTGGTTCACGTTCTCAAGGTCTTCTTCTAGATCATCATTCTTAGCTGCCTCTGTTGTTTTCCGAGTTTTCTCTCGCTTAATTGAGTGTGCTATAAAATTAAATCAAATTTGTTTGTGAAATCTTAGTCCAGTCTTCAGAACAGTAATTCAGTTTGGCCAGAAAAATGTTCTTACCACTTTTGAACCAAAACATATATATATGTTCGTTTACAAATATTTGGAAACTATTCGTGAAAAAATGTTGAACTCTTCGGGAACATTTATTTTCTGTCATGATGATATACACTTTCCTTCCAAAATGGAATAAATTACACACATTACAGGGATACTCTGTGCAGAAACGTACACTGGATGGATAACCAAACACAGGCTAGCTATGGTGTTACTAATATTGCAAACTTACCCATCTCTTTCTGAATGCAAACGCCAACTTCAGAAGTGGGAGACACATGTCATAATATTAAGCGTTTCCTTTCAAATGGACAGACATATTCCGCAATTGGGTTTTTCTCATGCAACCTTCGATCAACATTCATGGTCATAATTTAAAACGAACTGCTTCAGTATTACTTTAGTTACAGGTTACATTGTGTCAATGCAAATAACCTTGGTTGAAATAAAACTCAAAAACATGTTTACTTACATCCAATGTTCATGTTCATAGTACAAGACTGGCATTGTTTTAGTTTTATTCAAATTTCCAATTTAACATCACTGCATACAAAGGCAGGAAGTTTTAAGCTTTGTAAAGCAACACTTATCTTGTTTACAATCTTCTGTACGGCAGTACACTAAAACTGTATAAACTTGAGCTCAAAACAAAACGAGAATAATAAATATAGTCTATAGACAAACTAACTAACAAACAAACATGATTCTTACCCGGCATTTTAGGAACGTTTTGTTCATTATCTTCCTTTAGGTTTTTATGACTTCTGGGTTGTGATCGCCTGAAAAGAACTAAGCTTTTGTGGGGAAAAATGCTTTATAACAAGCTTTTGTATACAGTAACTAAGCTGCAACAATTCGTATTGCATTTTTATGACGATAATGGATGTAAACAGGACAATAATGTCCTATCCAATTCATAAAATGGTATACACAGAAAAAATCTTTCAGCAAGCTTTTTTTCAAAGGCCAACTTACCAATTACTTTTCTGTGACGTAAATCTTCAAAATGCTTTTTGCAAGCACGCCTGGCATAAAGATCAAATGTTATTCACATGTTTATTGAAACTCTTGTTATCGCAATTTCCTGTCCATGATAAATTACTGCCGCGATAAAATGATATACTGTATTCTTTGTTTACATTAAATAACAAGTGAATTTTCACGTATACTCACCTTCGATACACGACAAATATGATCACAACAATGCCTATAATAACCACGACACCTACAACACCTCCAACTGCTGCTCCTGCTGATGAACTAATCGGTCCTATTAGCTCACTTGTGTCTTCTATGATAGAAACTTGTATTTGCAAAAAAAATGCCACATGCAAATAATCCCACCTTATACTACGGACTAAATAGCTACTCTATAAACAACCACACAGAATATATCAATATGCAAAATGAATTTAAAACATTAATCTAATGGTATAAAGTTATACTTATATAATCAAAAGGGGAAATTTTTATAAGAATTCATTTGCCGAAAGTATGATATGATGTAAGTACAGACAGCTAATCCCCGAGTACTGTTTACAATACGTAACTAAAACATAGTTCATAAAAGACGTCGAAACAAAATAAATACCTTCTGTGCAGTTCTGTCCTTGAAATCCGTCAACACATCCATCAGTACAGTGTCCAGTATCCTTGTGACATCGGTTGTTTTGACACCGTTCACTGCAGTTGAATGTACAATAGTCACCGTATAATCCTACACCACAGCTTAAACAAGTACCATTCACTTTTTCACATTGAGTTTCCAGTGTCGTCTTTTGGCATGCCCCTGGACATGGTTTGTTACACATTTGCCCGTAATAACCATCAATACATTTGTCACAAACTGTACTTGAAGAACACTTTTTGCAGTATTCACCTTTTACACAGCACATATCCCCCGAATACGATGGTTGACATGACAGACAATGGCTTTTATCTGTGCAATGTGAACATGTAGAAGGACAGACATCACGACATTGGTTTGTTATATTGTAGTAACCTTGTGCACATGAGGAACATGTACCAACAATTTCACATAGACAATTTCTCGGACACGTTAACGAACAGTCTGTGGTGATTTCATCATTGAAATAAGGAGAACTACATTCCTGACACTTTGTTAGTGATGTGCATTTCTTACATTTAAACGAGCAATTTAAACATTCTCGCCTGTCTGTTGTGCTCAAGTACTTTCCATCAGCGCATGATTCACATATCTGGGGTTTGGTATGATTACATGTAAGACAATATGATGGACATTTGTTGTAACATTTGTTACCACCGTATCCTGGAATGCATCCATGTTTGCAAAAGTCACTCATAATTTGTCGACCTTCTGCAAATCCACTACCACATACACCATCCTTGCAACAACCACAATTTTCACATCCTGCTTCTATTGTAGTTGAATCTGTAAGAAATAACGTCAATACAGTAGATACATTAAAACCTTGTGTAGGTTAATTGATTAATAATCATCAATAACATTCTGAGTTGTGACATCTGCAGCAATTTTTATGTACATTATCCAGTATGTCTTGAATTTAATAAAAGGATCGCTACAAACTCACTTTCTTTGATTGGCATACGTAGACTAGTTTATCACTATTAATACCTAGGTAACGTATTGTTTTGCTTGTTTTGTTTTGTTCATTATGAATACGTGCAAATCTCGAAATAACGCTTATCTTACATGTCATAACCTAGTGTTTAGTTAACCCTGCAAATATTTGATATTTTACACGTAAAATGTCAATGAAAATCAAACTTTGCAAACATTACATTTCAAATTTGTATTATTTAGAAAGAAAGTTTATGAATTTATTTTCCAACAATTGTCATAAAATAAGTTAAACTTACGTAAAGGGATTAGCAGAACAATTCCCACACCTATCCCAATTGTACGGATCATTTTGTGTGAACTAAAAAAGAATGATCCCTTAATAACATTCTACCACGTTTAGAGAAAGTAAAAAAATAATAGAGAATAAACTCAAAACATTATTCACAGATTACAAATATGCCGACAAAAATGTCTGTCTTCAAAAATCAATCTAAGTTTTCCTTACTACAAAATGTATGGGTTATGTATTAATCAAATCAATATATAGTACTGTACTGTTTACATATTCGCATGTAAACAAATTACGATAATACATACATTTTAATTAACCGTTAAGTGAAAAATAGTCCATGAACACTAATGCTACATTAAGACAAAATCAAGTCCATTTTCAAAATCAAAACTATCCATACATTCTACCGTAATATGTGCATACTTTACATCAAAGCACACAACGAATGGACCAAGCTATGTTTTACCACATACCTGTTCAGACACAAACAATGTACTAATCATAATTTCCTAGTGTGTGTACGTTATTTAAAAAGAAGAAAATCATCAGAGCTATCATATATCTATGAAACAAAACGCAGTGACCCAAGCTCAGTCATTTAAACGTTTGTCTATCCAAATTTTGTTAGTCCTTACATACGCAGATGATGATATTGAAATTCCAATGAACAGTGAATTTTACTCGTTCACAAAATATAAAGATTATGTTAATGCTGATAAACAATTGTTTTAGCCTTTACATGTTTGCGAAGGAGTTGAAATTTACTATAACTTAATTTTTAACAGAAAGCTC
The DNA here is from genome assembly GCA_008271625.1 of Lutraria rhynchaena. NCBI lineage: Eukaryota > Metazoa > Mollusca > Bivalvia > Venerida > Mactridae > Lutraria > Lutraria rhynchaena. The sequence goes on from VIBL01000030.1 coordinate 2,896,091, forward strand.
GTTATCTTTATGTTCATAGTATATGAAAGTAATTTTAAAAATATACTGTCCTTTAAAGAAAATTACTACCATTGTGAATTTCAAAATTTGCGAAATAGTTCTTTTAGGTGTAGGAGACATCTGATATTACACGTATACCCATTTTAGTTGTCATGCTTTTTATCTATGGATACAATACTTGTACTTATAGTCCATGTCTATTGTACACAAAATGGAATACATGTACGCACTTGTTTAACTGCAGTATTAAAATATACACCAATATACACGTACATTCCTTGTTTGCTGATCCCTAACACATTGTTTGTACTTTCCGGTGCATGTGCGTGTGGTCACATTCATATACTTCATAATAACGTTTGGCTTGGTTGAAATTGTAAATAATGAAATCATGAAAAGTGTACTGTGAAATATTTTGGTGCCATCAGACATGTGTTTATATTGCCAAAAAACCCTGATAGTATGTAGATCAATATAAGAAAACACAAATAAACATTTACGTGTTTTTTATTTAGCAAAACAAATAAGCTTTATGATACATGCCAATATACACAATCACATAAAAATACCAAATAAGAGCAGTGGAATGAAAGGCAAACAAAAACAGGATATTGGTAACAAACCTGAATACTCCTATTTCTTTTGTCGTTTTATTTTTTATTTCAAACTTCAGGTGGAAAAGCAAACATGTCAACAAAAGGGTGAGGTGTGTATAGTGGACATTTCATTAACAGTTGAACATTAAGCACAGTTGACGGTTAATAAGAGATTATTCATATTTTGAATTGATAAATTTTTACATTTCAGTGTTAGACACAATTGACAATTATTTTAGTGTTGACCGATATACTCAATTAAGTGTTAAAAACAGGTTATTGTTATTTTCAGTTGACAGTTATTAACAGATTGTACAAAATAGATCGTAATAAATAAGTGTCTATCACACAAAATGTTCATTACACACAGGTGATCGATATTTACAGGTGACCGCTGTACACGGTAGTCCGTTACATACAGCTAACTGTTATTTAAAGGTGACAGTTGTATACTGGAGTCTGCTTTACACAGTCGACCGTTTTCAGGGGTGACCCTTTTCCAGTTTGATTGAACTCGACAATACTTAGATCTTAGATATAAGTGGTGTTACCAACATGAGTATTTACTGATAAGGATCACTTTAACAATAACATATCACACGAAAGGCGGCAGATATATGTCTTTTCAGTATCAAACTCCGCAATGAAAAATCTTTTTCTTGTCTTGTATGTGATACTATTATTTCTTGTTGTTTTCATTCACTGATTAGAGCTGTTCATATTCGTCTATGTGTGTTACATTCCTTTCGTCAAGTGTTTCATATTCAAATTGTGCTGAAAATACGAATTCAAGATGATTGATCAGTGGAATTCAACTATTGTAACAGCGCTTAACAAAGAGATCTGCAATGCGGTAAAATGTATAAAAATCATTTGAAATTGTGTTATTTCATATGTATGCAATATATAAATGTACTATCATAGAGAAGATTATCAAATACAAATATAAATCTCTACATACCATTTTCGTAGCTGCAGACATCATCTTTATCCATTGATGTAGGCTGTGACTGTGTGTTTACGTAACTCACATTATTTTCGGATTCTCTGTTCATTCGCTGGTACTTTTCTTTCCTACATTCACAGTGCAAGAATGTAATGCATACATATCTCATTACAATTACCCTTTATTCATCTTAACGTTATTAGAATACTTCCTTCATTATTGACATAAAATCGGTTAATTTATATTCAACCTTACATTAATAGTAATTGGAAGATACCTCTTTAAATAATGGACCTGATAATAAAACACAAACATCTTACCATTTTCTCAAAGTAATACTTGACAGTATAATGATTATGAGGAGTATAGCAACAAAGACTGTTGTGACAATTCCAATCACTTTTCCATTGTCTTTTACCGTGTCTGCTTCATTGTATAGGCATTCTGAGAAATAAATAAGATATTCAATCAAAACATTAAACAATGTCAAAACAGCAATCCTATGCATGGTGAAACATAGTGATAAGTTTAGACAAAGTATATTATATATAGTTCGTGTTTTCATTTACCCTTACAGTGTAATGTTAGTGTTTCAAATGGAATTGAGAAATTTATACAGTATAGTAGGTAGTTAAATTGCATTGACATCTTATTTCTGTGATATTGTGTGAATTTTGTACGACTCACTTTTTTCTGCGCAGGTTGGGCCATCGAACCCAGCGACACATCCATCAGTACAATTTCCCGTATCCTTGTGACACTGACTGTTTAAACATCTTTCACTGCAGTTCAATGTACAATAGTCACCGTATAAACCTACACCACAGCTTAAACAAGTACCATTCTCTTTTTCACACTGAGTTTCCTGTGTCGTCTTTTGGCATGCTCCAGGACATGGTTTGTTACATGTTTGCCCGTAATAACCATAAACACATTTGTCACAAACTGTACTTGATGAACACCTTTTGCAATATCCATCCTTTACACAGCACATATCCCCCGAATACGTTGGTTGACATGACAGACAATGGCTTTTATCTGTGCAGTGTGAACATGTAGAAGGACAGACATCACGACATTGGTTTGTTATATTGTAGTAACCGTGTGCACACGAGGAACATGTACCAACACTTTCACATAGACAATTTCTCGGACACGTTAACGAACAGTCTGTGGTGATTTCATCATTGAAATAAGGAGAAATACATTCCTGACACTTTGTTAGTGATGTGCATTTCTTACATTTAAACGAGCAATTTAAACATTCTCGCCTGTCTGTTGTGATCAAGTACTTTCCATCAGCGCATGATTCACATATCTGGGGTTTGGTTTGATTACATGTAAGACAATATGATGGACATTTGCTGTAACATTTGTTTCCACCGTATCCTGGAATGCATCCATGTTTGCAAAAGTCACTCATAATTTGTCGACCTTCTGCAAATCCACTACCACATACACCATCCTTGCAACAACCACAATTTTCACATCCTGCTTCTATTGTAGTTGAATCTGTAAGAAATGACGTCAATACAGTAGATACATTAAAACCTTGTGTAGGTTAATTGATTAATAATCATCAATAACATTCTGAGTTGTGACAAAACTTTGACATCTGCAGCAATTTTTATGTACATTATCCAGTATGTCTTGGATTTAATATTCGTTCAAGTAACGGGCTTCGGCATATTCCGTACCACATGTACCGTTCTTGCAACAGCCACAATTCAGACATTCTGGTCGTTTTATAGCTGAATCTGTAAAAAATCATGTCAATTGTGTGGATACATTAAAACATGAATATACACTACATTAAATGCAGTAATGCAGTTACTCATCAATCAGATCTAACGGTTTTTGATTGGTTTATGTTGTTGTTGAATCTGTGCAAATAATGTCAATACAGTAGATACATTAGAACAATGTAGATAAATTCAGTAATTATCATCAGCAGCATACTGCGTTGTGACAAAACGTTGACATCTGGAGCAATTTCTTTATTTACATTATCAAATATGTTTTCCATTGACTGGTTTATGTTGAATGGTTGTTATTATAGTTACCTTATTGTCTCTAAATAACCAGCGTTGATAAAAAAGTGTGATTGTTACTAAATAAATTAAACTTACGTAAAGGGAATTCAAGAATAATTCCTACAGTCATGCCAATGATGCCGATCATTTTGTGCGAGTTTCTGCTTGGAAAGATATACAATCAAAGATTCCAAATATGCATTGACGCTACATGTATTTAGCAACTAAGTTGGTGGATTCCTGACTATCGGAAGTAGATTATCCGTATAATCATTAGTTGCAACGTATATTTTTATGCTTTATCAACTTAATCGTTATTATAATGATAATATTTGTTTTCATTACACATTTCTGAGAAATTCTTTTCCTAAAATTAGTTTGTTTGTATCAGAATATTCCTACAGAAAGAATCAGCACAACGTACAATGTATTATTAGTGAATGATCATCACTCCGTCTCCCAATGAAACTTTACGATATTGATTAAAGCACACTGTTGATAGACTAAAAAGTCCCATTCCATGCAGCGTTTACAAAATAATCCAGTGTTTTAATGCGATAAAAAAGACAATCTTTGAAGGCAATAAAACTTCCGTATTATTGACGTATTCATATGGTACTACAGCAAAATGTATAAATAAACCTGTTAGTGTTATAAGAATAAGTATAATAAGATGTGCAACAAATGTATTTCATGTTCATTTTATTTCCTCGTCAAAATGTAAATGTAGGTCGGGGGTATCATTACACCGTACACGTGGCTGTTTTAGGCGGTGTGATGAGTGACTGTTGTCTTTATGAGGCTAATTTATTCACCGTGATATATCCCACAAATCCATTTCTTCTGTTGAATATGTTTACTGACACATGATGTGAAAGTCTGTGGTACAGTTTTTGACCTTCGTTTGCTCGAACTTTAGTAAGGTTAATCATCATATCGAATGAACCTATGAGTCCAGTGAAGGTCTAAGTAAACAATTAGCAAGTGTGCGACGTATTGAACATTCGTATTTACACGGTAATAATCACGAGAACGTAAACGCACGCACGCACGCACGCACGAACGAACGAACGAACGCACAGACACAGACAGGCACGCAGGCAGGCAGGCAAACACGCAGGCACGCACGCACACACACACACACACACACACACACACACACATACCTATATACAGTCATATAGTCATACGGTTGCGCATTGATTTGCTATCAAAGTATTATTATTTGTGTCCATATTACCTAAAAATTGATCCTCAGCGAATCAGTTGAAAATTTGTTGCGCAATAATTACCAAACATGCGAATTGTAACTTGAGTATGCATGTTTTTCTTTTTTCAGTGTTAAAACACTTCATTCTTCTTCAGTGCAATTGTTGTAATGACCATAAGTTTGTTAATATTCAAAGGCTGTTAAGAAATTTCTTTTGTGTAAGAAATAAAGTTTTGTGTGCAGTTTACGAATAGTACAATTGCGACTGGCTATAACTTCCTGAATGCAGTTGTAAATACAGTAGATGTGCTTCTCTGGGATTATGAACATTATATAACATATACATGTACTTCAAAATATTCTTAATTTGTGATTTGTTTATGGTGATTGTTTATTTTGTGTTTCCTTACATAGACATAACTCTGTTTAAAACAAATTTATTTTTGATACCGTGCAATTGTAGAAAACACAACACTAATAATTATTATGTGTCATTTATTTTTACATACAAATTGCGACAAAACACTACCAGTTGTTTTAAATCAGTTTTTTTATACATTAAGAACAACTAGTTGTGAATGAATTCAATGCTTTGTAAATACAGTATAATCCCTGAAAACCGGACTGTGCGAAAGTCCGGTTTTCTGAAAACTATCGTTTATAGACGAGAAAAGCGCACTTGAAATATTATTCGGTTTTCAGAGAATTCCAGTTTTCATGAAGTTCGGTTTTGAGAGGTTTTAGCGCAATACTTCTGCACCTAATTGTAAAAACAATGGATAAAATTAACCTGTGGGTTAAATTGAAGTTAGTTTAAATTTTGGTTTAATGTTAGTAAAGCGATTATTTACAACATTGGGAAATTATTTCTACTAAGAATTAACCCGGCGTCTGAAATTAGTGACGAAGTTGTCAAGATCCTCAGTTTGTCTGAATTCTGTAGTTCTGTTGCTCTTGTTGACTCTGATTAAGTATAACCATTTCACAAATGAGCATTTCAAACTTACTTGGTGCAGTACGTATAATTACATGGATCGAGCACATCCCGCTATATACCATACATATATTAAACAGTTCAATAATTGTAAAATGAACACATACTTATGACACAATTTATAATTTATATGTACATTTGAAACATGATGCCTAGAAGTGACCCTTTATTCTACTGTTGACAATAGTAAACTATAACCATGCAGGAACATTTTCAAACTTCCTGGCTGATATATGTATCTGAAAATGCCGGTAGTCAGTCATATTAAGTTCGTTTAGCCATGTTTAGTTTTTTGGCGATTGTTTTTGTCACCTGCTTTATATTTCTTTTGTGATTAATGTGGTTGACTGCAAGGGTCTGTAAAATTTATCTATTAGCCAATCAGTTTAGTTGTAATGTTATGTTTACCCTTGTAAATAATTCAATAAAAAGATCAATTCAAGTCATGTTCTTGATATAAGTTCAATATAAAAAATAAACATGCAATAACAGTATTCACAGTAGTAATCAAATTGTACAAAGGATAGACTTTACCTCTCACATTGATTATAAAGAATTGAAAGTACTATAGAATCTGTGTGTTTTTCTCCCTACATAACGATGCATGAAGCGAATCTCTCATAATGAATACTTATTAAAAAAAGAACTAATTCTAAAATCAATTGACCATTTAAAAGTTTTTTTTCTAGATACTGTTATATTGTACGACGCCTGAGTTTGAGGAAAGCCTGATAGTCAATATTTAACGTCCTAGTTTATCACTTCGTAATCTTCACATTGTCTGTCATTAACCTCATCCAATTGTTCATATTGAAGTTGCTCTGGAATGGGAACATTAAACATCGCATTGAATTATAGAAACAAAATGGAAAGTATCCATTTAAGGAGACAAACTAAAACTATACATAAATTGTATAAATTGTCAATATTAGAGTGTCAAGTAAAATTCTGTGAATATATTACTTGAAATATGTTTCACCTAAATATATACTTTAATAAGAATTTTTTACTTATTCTATCACTTTTGAAAAAAACATCACCTGTGCCAGCCGCTGTTGTTTGGGTGTTGATGTAACTTACACTGTTTCCAACCTCTTTGTGCTTTTGTATGAAGTTTCTCTTCCTGGATAGATCATGTCGTATAAGTTATATAGTACAATAAATAAACATGATTCGCAAGCCCGACAAATTTACTTACTTTTTACGTGAAAACCTAAAGCAATGCGTTTTTTTTTCTATTTTGGCCGTGAATATTTAATTCATTTGAACCAAATGCATATTACATGTACAACAAAACAATTTATCTGCCGTTGATATTTAATTGGTTTTAACCAGTTGCACTGTTAGAAGAACATCGACCCATATTCTCTACAGGAGAGAAATGTAATAAGAACGTTTCTTAATTGTAGTTCCTGTGTTAATAAAATGTTAAATATAAACATTCCCATATCATTATTGTATAATTCATATCGCTAATATTTTTGTAATTTATCAAACAACTTACCATTTTCGCACAACAACAAGGATAACTACGACAAATAGTATTGCTGCGACAACAAAGACGGCTGAACCAATGCCAATCACTTCACTAGTGTTTGTTACAATGATAAAAGTCGTTTTGTCTGAGATTTCTGCTGAATAAATCCAAATAGTACAAGATTTTTCAAATGAAAGTTATATGTTGATAGTAAAATATAGTTTGTTGAAGGTAATTACGAGTGATTTAATGTATTTATATCAACTTCCTTGATAGAAATAACAAAGGATGCTTTTATACACATTCTATTTGCCATGAAACATTCTTTTTGTGTATTTTCCTGTGTGGAGGGCGGCTTTAGGGAGGGTAGTATTTTGGGAAAGGTTTTGTTTGTGTATTGTTTCTAGGAATCCATCATTTCTTATCGCTGTACTTAACTAAATATATTCATAAAATGAATACCTTCTGTACAGTTCGGTCCTTGATATTCACCGCCAATATATCCGTCGGTACAGTTTCCTGTATCCTTGTAGCACCGGTTGTTTAAACATTTTTCACTACACCTCAATGTACAATAGTCACCGTATAATCCTACACCACAGCTTAAACAAGTACCATTCTCTCTTTCACATTGAGTTTCCTGTGTCGTCTTTTCACATGTTTCTGGACATGATTTGTTACATGTTTCCCCGTAATAACCAGAAACACATTTATCACAAACTGTACTTGATGAACACTTTTTGCAATATCCGTCCTTTACACAGCACATATCCCCCGAATACGATGGTTGACATGACTGACAATGGCTTTTATCTGTGCAGTGTGAACATGTAGTAGGACAGACATCACGACATTGGTTTGTTATATTGTAGTAACCTTGCGCACACGAGGAACATGTACCAACAATTTCACATAGACAATTCCCCAGACACATTAACGAACAGTCTGTGGTGATTTCATCATTGAAATAAGGAGGAATACATTCCTCACACCTTCCTAGTGATGTGCATTTCTTACATTTAGACGAGCAATTTAAACATTTTTGTGTGTATGTTGAGCTTAAGTATTGTCCGTCGGGGCATGAGTCACACATGTATGGTTCAGCTTGATAACATGTAAGACAATATGATCGACATTTTTCGTGACATTGGTTCCCACCGTATCCAGTAAGGCATCCATATGTGCAATATTCTTCTTCAAAATGGTCACTGACAAATCTCCTACCACATATACCTTCCCTGCAACAACTACAATTTTTACATTCTGCTTCTATTGCAGTTGAATCTGTAAGAAATAACGTCAATACAGGGGGTACATTATAACATTGTGTTGGTTAATTAATTGATAATCGTCAATATCGTACAGAACTGTAACACAACTTTGACACCTGCAGTACTGTCTTTACGGTCATTATCCAGTATGTCCTTTACAATCTTTACAAACTCACATTCTTTGATTGGTTTAATGTTTGTATCTAAGATGCAAATGTTGTTCTTTATGAATGTCCGCAAATCTCTAGGAATAAACCGCGTTCATCTAACATATCATAATCAGAAAGGAATCGAATTGTGACATTTTGTCTTTTCGCTTGATTAAGCTTGCAAAAAGTTGATTTTAAATAAAGAACGACAATAAGGTCTAAAAAAGTTTGTTTCCGGCTACCCGACCGACCCATCTTCTACCTGCCGACTCATAAGTTTTTACGGCATCCAAATCTTAGAGTGCTATATTGTAATTTTCACAAAAGTGTAGCCGACATATGTAAAAAAAACCTAAAAGAAAAAATCCCTACCTACTGACCCATATTTTTTGGGCATGTAACCGGAAACAAACCTTTTTTGTTTAGGCCTAAGATTCAAGCATCGTATAAAAGCATTATATATATTTTTTGAATGGTAAGGAATTATTATCTAATAAAGCGTAATTTATACAAAGTAAATTAAACTTACGTAAAGGGAATACAAGAATAATTCCTACAGTCATGCTAATGATGATCATTTTGTGTAAGTTGCAAACTAATAATTAGTATTATTCATTTAGTTTTGTCTGGAAAGATTTAACTTTTAATTTAAACTATCCACCCTAAATACTGCGACAAATGAATAAAGCGTACAATTAACAAATGGGTTCAGATTTGTTTTACATCATACTTTTACATCATACTAGTTAACGCACTAATTATTTTCCTGTGTGTGTACATGAGACTTTTTAAATAAGCTATCATATGACTATGAAACAATGTCAGGGAATGTTAATTTGAAATTTTGTTATAAGTTAGAGTTATCCTTACATTTGCGGGTAATTATATTGAATGTACATTGATGAGTAAATTCAAATTGTATCAAGAATGGTTATATTGCTTCTTTGTACAAAAACACTTCAGACATGGCCAAAGTAACTATCAACAAAGCTGTAGAAATATGCTAAATTAAAGAACTTAAATTCACGCCGTTCCTATATTCATGATAAATCAACAAATGCTCATACAGGAACCATTCTTAACATGAATTGTATACTATGACCTTTCATAAATTTTCTGTTGCTGGAGTTTTTCAAGTGCAAGTGACATTTCTACTCATATATTTATTATTCATTGTCATATTATCGCATTTGCATGTATTATAATGGTTGTGTTCGTTCGCTCATATCGGTATTATTCGTGAACTAGAGAGCCAGATTCGTTTGCTTTGTAGGTACTGAGAAAGTAGTTAAATTCAAGTGTTTGATCAGCGTAAGGCGTAACCAAAGTGGCGCCATTCGTCCACATACACAGAAGTATGTTATGTTTTGAAATGTAGTTCTAACTACAAAAATACCACTGAAAACCGGACCCCATCCGGACTGATATAAAAGTCCGGTTTTCTGAGAAAACTGGTTTTCAGAGAACTATTGATTCTAACGCTTCTGGTTGCTATGTTCCAATCATAGCCACTCGTTAGGCCTAAAAAAGTGTTCGTTTCCGCTACCAGGTCTGAAAGACATAGGGTCGGTAAGTGGGGATTTCTTTATTTTTATTCCAGAATATGACTAACATTACAGGTATTTTTATTTTGCAAAATTTTAATTTGACCAAAAAAGCATAGGTCGGGGGCAAACAAATAGGGTCGGTCGGGGTAGCGGAAACAAGCTACTTTTTAGGCCTTAATGATCATTTCAATCTTACAACTATCCCATTGTAATGACCACTAATGTTTGGACCGATTTTCGATATTTTAGGCCTTATTCAAAAAACAAACCCACCGCTAAATTAATCTGTTTTAAATTACTAATGTCTGTTGTTAAGTGCTTGTTTTCTCGGGGGTAAGTGTTATATATGTGTTTATATTTATACCCAATAATTCATGACAGATCTAAATGTAAGAATGGGAAAGAAAAGAAAAAAAACTCAGTGTGAAATTTGGGTGCTATGCTATATTCCATTCTGAAAAATCAATTTCAAGGGACGTAACTCTAATAAAAGCAAAATATGAACTACATGTATATAAGGCTTTTCACGTGACTTCAGTAAAGTAAGATAATGCTTCACGCAGCCTGTTAAAATTCGAGGATGCGATTATAATTGATTGCACTCACAATATGATAAAAGATAATTCGCTCTCACGAATATATGTATACAGTCTCGTTTCGCGTCTGTATACGTGTTCACGTCCAGTCTTTCTGGCGCACTTACAAACGCCGTTCAGCATCTGAATGTATGTGAAAGAGTCGTGATTTTTTATGCAATACGTAATGCAAACGTGAGAATCCGTTGAATGCACTTTTCCAAGGATTTCCCCGTCATCATAATACGAAGAAGGCTGTTTTAAGAGGCACTCTGTCGAATTTGTTTCGTCTTCTGCGACAGTAGTTACACATTCGCCTATAAAGAAATTTATCGCTGTCATTACGTTCAAAGTCATTTCTTTAAAAGTGAGGGTTTAAAACGCCTCTAACTCAGACATTTCTAAAATAATGCGTAATACTTGAGGCGTTGGCTCAAAATGACGTCACACATAGTGGATGACGTAACAAGAAACACGTCGTCGGTTCATTTCTACCACCCCGTAACTCAATATTTGACAATATTGATATTTTGGTATCATTTTCTTAGCCTCGATGAGTTCTTTACAATGATCATACTTACCTGCTTGTAGATCTTTCCTAAATAGAGTTAATCCCAATTCCACAAACCTGTAACTCGCTTAAAGTTATTGCAGTTCAAAACTTCAAATACGATTACCTCAAAATGGGAAAGAAATGACATTCGGGTTTGTAGAAATAACCCGGCGATGTTTAAATACAGACAGGCAAATCTAAGAATCTGCCAGTTCTCGGGTATAACTAAGCGTTAAGACAATTTATGTTTGGATCAAATCGAAAGAGCAAATCAGGTTTAATGTTTTATCAACTGATAAAGTATTGTCAGTCGTTCATCAGCAGGCACAATGTACTTTAAACGGATTTAATAATTTTGTGGTCGCATGCTTGTCCATACTTTATCAAATGATGAAATATGGTAACATTGTGTTTTTTTGCGGAAAATACGTACGCTCGAGACATTCTTGTGCTCCTTCCCACGTGCCATGTCCGTTACAATGCATGAATTCTGATCCAACTAATAGGTAGTTACGGAAACATTCCAGCGTTATGTTAGAGTCATAAGTTAAAGAATACGGCTTCTCCAGGCTCCCACCATCAGTTCTCTGTGGCCAACCGCAATCTGATATAGACGTGAATAAATTATAGTAAAACATCCCGTAGACGTGAGTTAAACCAAATAATCCATAGTGGATGCTGTATGTCAGGTTTTTGTCTTCTTGAATAATGATTTTGCGACCTGAATCAAAATGTGACTTTCGCAATGTAATCTTCGCGAAATAGGATATGCTTATATTCATTGATCATTAGATTTTTATGATTTTATTTTTTCTTTCGACTCTCTTTTGCTCACGAATTATAGGTACTTCGCAAAAGTAAAATACGTTTTAATAGTTTTGTTTTTTGTGTTTCTTTTCACAAAATTACTGTATTTCAGTGTGGAAGATGAAGTTTACCTTAGCAGATTTTGTTTCTGTACAAATAAGATAAGACTGTAAGTCAGATACAAATATGAAACTATTTACTGATTGGTCTACAGCGTGTCCAGCCAGTCCATACTCCTTCTACACAACTGAGGTACCAGTCTCCAGAGATCACGTGACCATAGTTGCACTGGATTGTTAGCCTTGTTCCTTCACTATAATATTTTTTCTCATCATACTGAATGCTATTCACTACCAGAGGAGACTCACAATCTGTTAGAAATACATTTACATTAAAACCTCAAATAGCGACCATCTCAGTTATAACGACCACTTATTTCCGGAGCAGCTTCCAATGTTTCCCTTATAAGTCAACTTGATAGTGAGGCCATCTCATTATCACGACCGATTTTTCTGATCCCGGAGGTGGTCTCACTATTGAGGCTTTACAGTATATAAACAGAAAAAATATCCTATTTACATTTTATTCATACATGAATTGTACGGACTGGTTTTTAATAAATGTTCTATAATTTGTCTTAATAATAAGTCTAATTTAATATGTAATCCGTTCTTAATAATACATTGCAACCTCTCCAAAGCAATATCTTTTTGTAGAAACAAAAATATGCAGTTGTTGAGAGGTTGTTGCTCTAGAGAAGTTAAATTTACGGTAAAATCGTTCTAAGGCGGCACTCCCCGGGGAAATTGTATTGTCCTCCATTTTTGTGTGGTTCTGTGTTTAGTTGGTTTATGGGAATATTTCATCTTTGAACGAGCTAAAACTCCTTGTAGCTTTGCGGTAATCTCCGGGGGGGATTGAGTCTTGTCCTCTTGTTCGTGTTTGTTAGTTTTTAGTGGAGGCAGTGTTTAAGGCAATGTGGGATACTTTATATATATATTTTGTATACATTTTTTCCAAGGATACTTTTTTATCTGTAATAATGTACGACTTGCCTGGTTTACATGTTGGCAGTGGAGTCCAAACCCCATCTGCTGTACAGGTAACGTCTGAAGCACCAAATAATGAGTAACCTTCATTACAGGAGATTCGAATAACACTGCGGAAATAAGTAGAGTTCCCTTCAAACCGACCATGGGGTATTTCCGGAGCACCACATTCTGAAATACAGAAAAACCTCACATTGTGACCACCCCAATATTGCGACCATTTATTTTCAGATCGGTTTTCAATAACTCTCCTGCCATTCAACTTTATAATGAGACCACCTCATTATTTAGACCGAAGTTGATCTCATTATTGAGGTTTTACTCTGCAATCAAATCTATGAACAAACATCACGATTGATCTAAAAAAATATTTCTTTTACCCTGAGATAACTTTTATTTTATAGGAGGTTCTTTTCAAGTCCATCTACATCAACATTTGTGTTTTAGGGAAGCTGTTTGTTGACACCTCATAGTTATTTACTCTTTGTCGTTAACACAGATGTGACTGCTTTTACATTTATAGCACAGTATTGTTCGTACACAATATAGTTCGCACACAGTATTGTTCGTACACAATATAGTTCGCACACAGTATTGTTCGTACACAATATAGTTCGCACACAGTATTGTTCGTACACATTATAGTTCGCACACAGTATTGTTCGTACACAATATAGTTCGCACACAGTATTGTTCGTACGCAATATAGTTCGCACACAGTATTGTTCGTACACAATATAGTTCGCACACAGTATTGTTCGTATACCAACAGGTATGTATAAAAAGATAGAGGGGGAGAGAAAAGGGAAAGAAAGAGGGAAGAAGTGAGAGGGAGGGAGAGAAAGAAGGGGGGGAAGGGGGGGGGAGAAAATTAAAGGGATTAGGGAATAGGGGGAAGGAGAGTGATGCGCGAGAAAAGTACAAAACTGATAGGCGACTTCCGGTAGGGCAATCTCACCCATTACATGAATAACAAATGTTATATCGGAGGTATGCTTACTATAGAGACATTCGCGTTATAACAACAATAGGAATACTTGTTTGCTGTCAGGAAGAGACAAAAATGGTGCCAAATTGAAGAAAGAGTTTTACCGTACACATCCTTCAGTTGGAGAACAACTTTGAACAATTCCTCCAGTTTGTCTGGAACATAAATAAAGATTATCATTTAGAGCGTAATAATCTTAAGTTGAAATCATATTAATACAGTCTAATACGGTTATAGTGAACTCTGGAACATAATTAATAATTATCATTTAGAGCGTAATAATCATAAGTTGAAATCATATTAATACAGTCTAATACGGTTATAGTGAACTCTGGAACATAAATAATAATTATCATTTAGAGCTTAATAATCATAAGTTGAAATCATATTTATACAGTCTAATACGGTTATAGTGAACTCTGGAACATAAATAAAAATTATCATTTAGAGCTTAATAATCATAAGTTGAAATCATATTTATACAGTCTAATACGGTTATAGTGAACTGTGGAGTATCTGATATAGCGAAGTGATTACTTTCCTCCGATTAAACACTTTTTTTAAATTTCAATCCAGTAGACGTTGTGAAATTTGGACAAAGCGAGGTAAATATTTGTGATCCCAGGAATTCACCATTCACTGTTCACTATGAACAGCGAAAAAAATGGAATTAAAAAATGGTCCGATTTTCAGGAGTCCGTTTTTCTCTCAAGGAATCCGTTCTTCAGGGAGTTTGTTTTTCATGGAGTCCGGTTTTCAGGGGTTATACCGTATCTAGGTTGTATTGCGTATTTGTCGTATCAATTTGTTACAATATTATCATATGTCGTATCAATTTGTTACAATATGGTAATATGTTACTTACCATTAATGTCATTCAGTTTCTTCTCTACTGCAACACAGCCGTCCATTTTTTCTGAATGAGAATACACACAAATACTACAGTTAACCAATTAACCGTAAGATACGTTTATTTTCAAAAATCATTATTTTTTTAAATTTGATACAGTGCATCCTCACAAGAGCTGTCTCCTGTCTTGAGCAACAAATACATACACTTCATTATCCATATTGATGTCGCATTGATAAAACGAGAACAAAATTTAGAATACAGTGCAACCTCTCCATAGCGGCTTTCTCTTGAGCAAAGACTTCCCTTCAACAACATACTGATTTTTTTCCCACTGTATGATTTGATTATTAATTTAACAGCTATAGAGCAACAACTTCTCAACAACAACATATTTTTGCTTCTCCCAAGGTTTTGCTTGCTTCTCCCAAGATTTTTGCCTTGGAGAGGTTCAACTGTATATTTATTGTTTTTTACTCGCTAATACAAAGAAAATATGAAACAGACGAAAATGAACGATGTTCAATGGTAGACGTGACACATTAGGAATTATCCTAATAGTATAAAACACGTTTCACAAATCATGCATTAAAACTTAAAAAAATGATTCATCTTTTCAACTCAAACTGACCAAAATGGCATCCGAAATGTATATCTTATATGCATTTCACATGTTACCAGATCTTATGATGTTTCGGTCCAATGTCTCAGAAGACGCGTAATTTGTTTAAATAGATTTAAATGAAAAAGTAAAATATTTTCGTCCATAAGAATCACAGAGAATCAAGTTTTACGCGCAAAAATATCATCTAGAAGCCAAAAAATAAATTAAAGTCATACAGATTAAACGCGGACAATAGTCCGACTGCTTTAAATATAAATTAGTATACCTTCAATACTCTCTATATGCACAGACATGTTCACCAAGGTGTCGAACATTTTATTAGACACTGTTTTATTATCTGCATTAGTTTGTCTCGCGCTAAACAGAAATGCTACAACTAACATGTAAGTTAAATCCATGGTAACCGTGCGTTATTGTCGGTGATAAGTAACAAAACTGGAAGCCGCAGTCAAGTTCGGTCAGATAAACCATTTACAGGCAATTTCCATGACGTGTTTGTATACAGGGTGTTTGTAATGACGTTCAGTATACAGGGTGTTTGTAATGACGTATTTATATACATGGTGTTTGTGATGACGTATTTATATACATGGTGTTTGTAATAAATTCGTTCACGAGTAAGCATATTATTAAATTGGCTGTGAAAAGTTTTGATTTATCACAAACGTTGGTTTTGTCGTATGCAATTTTAATACACATGTTTCCCAGATTTTTCGATTCCTAGATTTGTTGGGAAAAAATGACGGTGGTCTTTAAACAGGAAATTAATTGATGGATCGCAGAAATATATGAAGGCCGCGACCATGGTCCAGTGGTTAGTGCTCTGCATTTGTAACCTGATTCAAATTCGGTTGCGGCAAGTCACACTCTTCAATGAAAATTTGACAAAAATGTTGATATTTCTCCATATGTGGAGAAATTGCTGGCTCCATGTGGAAGGGTAATTTAGTACTGGTTAGTATACGGTCCATACAGTTTCGGTGAACCAATCGCCGTATGCACGAGTAAGTGAAAAGAATGTTGAAAAACTAAAGCAACAGCTCCGAAAACAACAATTGAAACATAAAAGCGGTTCATATTGCGTGGACATCCTAGTGTTAAAACCTTCGCAAAATTTTACACAATTTTTATTGGAATTTAGGACTTCCAGAGAACTTCAGTTAATATGACCTTATAAAACATTATAGTTTCACGGTCGCATATAAAAATTTCATTGTCAGTTCTATAAAAATCGTTCTCAATCTTAGTTTATACTCAAAAACACAGTATATTTAAGATTTTACTTTTCCCACAAACCGTAAATAATAACAGGATTTGTAATTTATAGTCAGATGTGAGTCACAGATACTTTTATCAGAGCCTGGCATTTACAAATTCATGTCTTCATCATGTCATCTAGGCTCTCGGAATTAGATTGTATTACAGTCAAACCTGTGCTTGCGGCCACATCCGAATAAAGATCACCCTGTGAATAAAGGCCATTCTTCGAAAAATCGTCACTGATTTATTAGAACAAACTGACCTCCAAATAAAGGTCATATGACAATAAAGGCCTCATTTTGTCTATCTCATGGATGGCCTTTGTTCACAGATTTGATTGTAGAATAGACATGACATTTCACTGATTGACGTAATTTATATGAATTACTCTAACAACCAATTTCAGTCCTTTGTACTGTAAAGGAAATGGCAAAGTTTATTTCTGGACTTTAATTATATAAAGTTTCGGTGTTTTACGCAGAAATTGCTGGTGTAACGTATTTTTGGTTCGAGCGGTACATTATATACATGTATATATATTATATTGCAGTACATGTATTACATTTTTTATATCTCAGCCAAAACAAGAAGGACAAAAATGTAAACATTAGTGGAAGTTTGGTTTGGACAGTTACTATCGTAGCGATCACTCCAATAATGGATCACCTCACTGTAATAATCAGTTATATTCAGACTGGTTTTCAATAGTTCTATATTACAACACATTAATGAGACTCTCCGAATATAGATGCTGATACATCTTTTGTCAAAAAAGTGGTCTTAATATCGTAGTTTTACTGTAGTTATGTACATATACAGTACTGCATTTTACACCACATATTGTACCACACACAAAAAACACTAACTGGTATTAATTAACAAGCAATGTCCTCGATAATTCAATGACGGCATGTCAATTCCAATTACTTCACGGAAAAGATAGTTAGGACTACAGGTATTGCAATGAATTAGTATTATAAAATCATACCGAAAAATGAAACGCGACTAATTTATAATAATCAATACTGACATACTTATATGCATAGCTGTCAATAGTCCACTGGCTTCAGGTGTGTGCTTTTCTTAAGTTGGGGGCTGCGAGGGCCCCCGATGGGGTCCGAGGCAACGCCCTGGCCAGGGATCCAGGAGGCCGGAGGCCCCCAGAAGCTCCTGAAATATAGCTAATTCACTTGTTTACATAGCGGAAATATTCGATTTTTATGCAAAACAGACACACTGATAATCTTCTGTTCAAAATTTGTAACTTGCATTTTTATTTGTTTTTTGAGGACAATATTTTTAATATGCGTGTGTTCTTGAAAACTAAGTGTGTGAGCGTGATTCAAGGCTCGAATGCGTGTGACTTCATAAGTATGTATAGGTAGTAGAACTGTATTGCCAAAGAAAAGTATCATATATGGTACACGCTCAAGGAAACTTCCATTGCCCATACTGTTCCTTGTTGAATATTTCTTATCAAGAATTTTATAGGCATACACTGAGCCGAATTATCTCCGATCATGTTCTTTTAGTCTTTTCCGATAAGCCTTATGAGTAGACTGGGTGAACAGTATCCACAAAATGCTTAAAAATAGTTTTGCACAAAAAATCTACAAAATGCATTCTTTTGCTGTTCTTAATGTTATGAAATGAAAATATTTTGAAAAAAAAAAACCTGAAGAATTAACGTTTATAGGCACTTCCCGCGGAAAGGGGCCCTTTCTGATATGAAATCACACCGTCATAAAATTGCATACATGTTTAGATAATCAATATAATGTTCAATTAGTTTTCTTTTCATTTGAACAATCAATATATCAAAAAATATCACTATTGAATGGAGAGGAACAGAACAACTTGTAGATAAATAACCATGGAACGAAATAACTAGGGATCGAATTACTGCGGCGAACGAACATTCTAGTAACCTAATGGTTCCCGTTCGTGTCTGTGTAAAGTTGTTTCCGCAGAACTGATTGTAGACCGGGAACCTATAATCCAGCGCATTGCGTAAACTGGTTCCCGTTCCAAGTTGCAGTACAAACATAGCGAACGGAAACCAGTGTAAGAAAATTATTGTATAGCTTATTTCCATCGACGAGAAGCCGTCAAAGGTTAAACAACGCTAAATTATATCGTTGTTTATACGTGATTGTGTGATACAAATACCGTAATTCAGCGGTGTTTAACCCGTCGTCGATGCTCTTCGTCGATGGAAATAAGTAGGTCCCAAAAAGCATGCATTTTAAACTGAGCGAAGTTCAGTTAGCGTCCCTCCGTGCATGTGATCAGGAGGTTAATTCTAATGGAGGATGATTTTCGGAGAAAGGAAGAAAAATCTAGTGGGTTTTAGTGGCTGGTGACTTGTTTCATAAAACTGTTAGGATGTCTATGTCAGGGAAATCTAAAAGACGTTTGAACATTCGTAATTTTGACGATTGATGGCAACTATTGAACTAGCTGTGAAAAACATTTTGAGCGAGCCAACTTTTCTTTGTGCTGTTTTGTATTCCACTAATGTCAGAACTTGTTTAAATGCAGAACCAGCGAATGGCCAGACATGGAACAGATTCTTTGTTAAGTGATGCCAGGCAGTTGAAACATATTCCATCAGTAAAGGACGAATTTCTTCATTTAGTGAGGTGACCATTCTTTTACGGAAGTGAATCACTGGATGAGGTTGGATCATCACACTGACGGACAATATCAGGTAAGTTTTTATTTAAAGATTTTCATTTATGCTATTCTGCAGGGCCGATGAATACAAGTTGCTGTCATATCATCACCTCAGTGCAACAAGGATCCATGTATCTGCATAAAAAACATTCTCTTTCCATTTATTTGGTGCAACAAGTTTTTAATTTGGTGAAAAAACAACATGATAATTGTATTAATAAAAAATAACTTCTTTTTTAAGAAGATTCAAATTGTTTAAAAAATACATATTATCCCTTTAATTTTTTGTATTTTTTGGGTAAATTATTATTAATACCATAAATTCTCAAGAAAATGTCCGTGTCACTTTTTGATACAAAATATGACGAAGGTAACAAGTAACTTGAATGTATCTTGCTGAATAATTTCTTGTTGATTGTTTGTTCATTGATAAACACTGTTTGGACCACCTAAATAGCTTGTTTAACTAATATAATGTATTAATCATACCAAGACAAATGATTATAAGTATTAAATATTAGATCATCTAATAATGGTTTCATCATAAAAGTGCATAAATTTCTGAAGTAGGTGTACAAACTAATGATTAGAACTTTTTCTGTGTTCACAGTTTTAAGTGAAAATTATAATCATAAGTACTTAATTTTTTCTTAGTACTTAAATACACTCAAATTATAAATTATCTTTTTATTTGTTTGTGTACAGAAATATTTTAAATGCATCATTTACTTGTTTCATTGACAAATGCTAATAAATTATTGAAAAAGGATAAAACACGAAGATAAAACAAAATTAATCTCTGATAATTACATCGTGATGTTACCAAATACAGTAAAACTTCATTATTACGAGCATCAATATAAGAAGCACCTTACTAATTATCTAAAGTTTTTAAAATCCTGTCAATGTGTTCTTAGTTGTGTACAAGTTTCAACCAACAAAGAAACACCTCATTATTATGAGCACTGAGTTTATTTAGAGCATTTAGTCTGTTCCAATATGTCTCCTCAAGATAATGAGGTTTTACTGTATTATATATTATTATGTTTTTCCTAATTAATGCTTTATAATTCTCCCATCATCTTTCTTAGAATATAGAATAAAATTCTGTTTATAACAAAGTTTGCTCCTATTTTTGTGATATGATTTGAGATACAACTTTGTTGCACCAAACAAATTACTTTTGCAGTTTTATCTTTAAATACAACCCCATTGCACCGAACAATTTAAACAATTTGATATACAACCTTTGGACAAATATTGTTTTGGCTGGTTCAAATTAATAATAAAAAATCAGTATTGTTATATCATATGTATTTATGTATATAAAAAAAGTTAGATAAAACCTTAATCAGATACAACCTTGTTCCACTGACATGATGATATATCATCAGTTACATTAAGACATGGCCTTTAGAAGGGGTTTGTTGTACGTAGCCAAGGGAAAGGCTTCACTGATAGGCTCTTGTAAAGAACTGGGTAAGAAAGTGTGGGTGAGAAGCCCAGGCAGGATGACAAAAGTCTTTGCTGGTCTTGGATGCATTCCGGGCTCATCAGACTGGTTGTGTTGACGATGTTAATGGAGGATTGTGAGACAACACCTGCTGTCATTCCAGGTGGAATGACCTCGGTTTTACAACCACTAGATGTATCTATCAATGAGCAAAAAAATGGTATCCTTCAACGGTAAAGGACAGCATGTGGATGCCCAACATACATCCGGTGGTAGAATTCATACTCCAGAGCGAAACGAGATCTGATAATCGATGCCTGAGATGAATAGGACCTGGCCATCATTTTCAGCTCTTCTGAGCACAAAGTGCTCAGAGTGAGCTATATTGTTGGGTCTATGTCCAGTGTCCATTGTTGTGCATTGTGATATGTGGGTCATGCTGCATCAGCATTCACCTTGTGAACACCTTAGAGGTCACATTCATGGTCAAAGAATTATTTTTGGGCAATGGATGAAAATCTTGATGATATCTTGGATGAGTTCGAAAAAGGGCTATTTGGGTGAACAACTAGGTCACTTGGTCAAATGGATGAAAAACCTTGTGAATGCTCTGGAGGTCACATTTTTCATCAAAGGGTCTTTAAAATTGATAGTGTTTGTCTTCATAATATCTTTGACAAGCTTGAATATGGGTCATCTGGGGTCACAAACTAGGTCGCCAGGTCAAATCAAATGAAAACCTTGTTAGCACAAGAGATTACAGTTTTGATGGGATCTGCATCAAACATTGTCAGAATGTTTGTCCTAATGATATCTTGGACAATATCGAACAGGAGTTATATGTGGCCAAAAAAATAGGTCCCCAGATCAAATCACTAGAAAACTTTGTTAACACTAGAGGTTATTATTTCGATTGGATATTCACCAAACCTGATCAGAATTTTTGTCTGAACAGTATCTCAATAATTTTTTACATGGGTCATCTTTGGTCAAAAGGTAGGTCACCTGGCCAAATCATTGGACAACCTTGTTAACATTCTAGTGGTCATAATTTTGATTGGATATTCACAAAACCTTGTCAGAAAAACTTAATGATATCTTGAACAAGTTTGAATGTGGGTTATCTGTGGTCAAAAAGTTGGTCATTAGGTCAAATCCGTTACTATAATTACTCAGGTGGGCAAAAAAGGGCCATCATGGCCCTCTTGTCAAAGCTTTCAAAAGATGTGACTGTGGTTTAGTGGTTAGTGCGCTGAACTTGTAACTCAGATATCCAGATTTAAAATCCAGGTTGCGGCAGGTCAAACCCTTCTGTGAAAATTTGACAAAAAATGTTGATTTTCCTCCTTATGTGGAAGGGCAAATCAGTACTGGTTAGTACACAGTCCTGGAAAACTGGTTAAGCGAATTGGCTGCC
The DNA here is from genome assembly GCA_008271625.1 of Lutraria rhynchaena. Lineage (NCBI taxonomy): Eukaryota > Metazoa > Mollusca > Bivalvia > Venerida > Mactridae > Lutraria > Lutraria rhynchaena. Next base: position 2,918,567 of record VIBL01000030.1, read on the forward strand.
GTATGTAACAGTAATGAAAAAATGTTGAAAAACTGTGTTAAACCACAGTGACGATAAATCACATAAAAACCAAGTATTCCAAAAATGTTGTATATGAGAATGATGATGATGATGACTGTATTTGCAGACTTTTAGAAACTGCTAGAATACTTGCCTGACATTTGGTCAGGTAAAGTTTGAATTTCTGTCTGCCCAAAATCTAAGTCATTTTGTATATTGATTTATTTTCAGTATCCTTGTTCTGAAGATTTATTTGCTTTATACCACTAGTTAAACATCATGTTTTTTTTCAATGTTTACAAAGTTCATAAAATAAGGCCTAAACAAAAAAAAGGTTTGTTTCCAGTTACATTCCCCAAAAAATATGGGTCGGTAGGTAGGGATTTTTTTCTTTTTTTTTTTTTTACATACATCAGCAACACTGTTGTGAAAATTACAATATAGCACTACGATTTGGGTGCCATAAAAACTTTTGAGTTGGAGGGTAAAAGATGGGTCTACTGGGAAACGGAAACAAACCTATTTTTTTAGGCCTAAGTGGTTCTTTTTTTATATTTTTCATCCAGTTAGATAATTTTCTTTGCACAAGAAGTATGTTGGTTTCCTTCATGAAATTTTTTTCCCTGGGTTTCATGTAATTTTACCTGTGTCTTGAAGAGTATTACTATAACTGGTATATTGCACAGCTCTAATCTTTATAATGTGAATATGTCAATACCTAATGTTATTACAATTTAATCTTAGAGAATTAAGGTCTGTGTATCTACCTTCAGTGATAGTTCTAGTTTTAGTCTACTGTGGATCTTTAATTGTGTCATCCCTGGACTTGGACTAATATACCGTGTATGATCTTTGTTCTTGTTGGGTGGTACTATTGTAAATTCTGTATGTAGTACATGTAATAATGAAAAATCATGATAAATACATCATTAATTAGAATCATTGTTATACATTAAGCTCATGCATATGGGCACAATACAACATAATAAACAAACAATGCATATTTAAATGAATAACATTAAGGTGACATGTCACAATGTAAGATATACATTTCATAATGAATAACATTAAGGTGACATGTCACAATGTAAGATATACATTTCATAATGAATAACATTAAGGTGACATGTCGCAATGTAAGGTATACATTTCATAATGAACAATATTAATGTATCCACAAAATCACAAAGTGACACATAGTTGTGTCCTAACATATGTCTATTCTTGGTCATTATTATAAAGAATTATTAAATTTTTCATTGACACATTTCTGACACAAGCACATCAGAATTGAGGGCTTGGTAAATAGTAACTTTGAGCTGTGGGACACAATGAGTCTATCTTACTTCTCAATAACAAACAACATAGAGAATTCATTTTCATTATCATTCATGGATTCAAATACATCCCAAAGAACATCTAATGCTTCCAATTCCTGGTCAATAGTTCTCACAGGACCCTACTCCATAGAAGCATTTTTCTTCTTCTTCTGGAATTATTGATTCCAAAAATTCCAAAACGCTTGATATCATGTAATTATCTAACACAGACTTAGATGTTGGGATCTCTTTCTCAAACCAGATGAAATTGACCACCCTAGGACTGAGAGACTGTTATGGTGGCCCCTTACATACATCCATGTTCTGTCCCTTTTTCTTCTCTCCCAGCTGCTTTTGCTTTAAAAACTGTCTGTATATAAAGCAGTCTGTATAATATGACCAAAACTGTGATTTTGTCTTCTGAATGCACGAAGCAGAGTGTGAACAACAACTTTTTACAAGGAAAAATACTTTTACTATTCTTAACCTTTTAACATTTTAGAAAGTTATTGATTTTTAAAATGATTTTATTTAACTTTTAATTTCATCATGTGAATCTTAATATACACATATGAAGAATTTTTTACTTTTTGTTAACTTATTCTCTAACGTAAATGATATGGGAAAGTACATGAATGACAATTTTTAAATTTTTACTTATTCTTGAACACTCATGCTCATTGCAAGATGGCTGACTGTGGAGGAAATTTTCTGAAAACTGATTTATTTGTAAAAAATTAATTTGTAGTCATAATCTTTTTTGTACTCAGGGTACACACACATTTGTGCATTTGGAATTGAAACCTTGAAATATGAGGCGAATGTTAAACAGTAATTTTTGTCACTTTTAAGAAATTAACCAGTTTTTATTTGCATATCTTTAGCCTACACTGCATTTTACTCTTTAGATGTATGACCATACTGAGGGATCAGCAAATGTACTGAAATTTTTGGCCATAACATGAACAATTTATATAGTTGTATATGAACAATTTTTTATACTTATATATGGGAAGTCACTCAGTGGTTAACTTTTTATTATAGACATTTATCTAGTATAAAAAAGAATTAACAAAGCTCAACATAATTACATAGAATTTGAAATGGCAGGACAGTGTCTTTATAAAAAAAACATGCTTTAATGAATTGACACAGTGCAATATGTAGCACTTGGATAGTACATGTTAAAGGAAGTGCTGCTTACCTTCTCATTATTTATGTACAGTACAGAATAAGATCAGACACCTTTATTACCAATGTTTGAAAGGAACCACTAAACTAAATATTGAAGGAAACAAAAAGCACAAAGTTACAAAACACAGGAAAAAAATATGAAATAGCCCTCGATAATATTTCTCAAAACAGAAATACAATTAATGGCATATTGAAATGCCATTTATAACACCAAAGGGCAAATATTTGTTCCTTTACTATTTATCTGTGATGATCAACTAATATGTATTGATAACAATACAAGCATGTATCAACTAAGCACTAGGCTTAAATGATACGACCAAGTATTTGGGTACTAGTAACGTTCAGAGCCCAAATTTGGAGTACAAAGTTTTAAGCTATGATGTGCAGTTAATTATTGATATGATCATCTGTGTATTGGCAGAAAGCTGTTGGTACCTGTGTGTTGTGTTAGTTTCCTAGGAAGTGGGCAACTTCAGATATTGGTAATAGTAATCCAGTGATATTTTGCAATTTTAAGAAAGTGTCAAAGTCCAGTTCAGTCGGGAAAAAATGTGTTTGGTCAGGAATTAGGAAAATTAACTAGATTGAATTTGACAATTATTTTACGGCTAAGATAAGGATGGCACTTCTTTTGTTGTACTCATCCATGATGTTTGTTTGTGTACTGGGTAATTCAAACAGATTGAGTTCTGACACTAATCCTGTCATAAAGTAAGAGTGATTTTATATATAATGTAGAACTTACTGTGAGTGATTTCCTTTTATTTTGAATCTAAATAACGGGTGTATTGTGTTTTATAAGGTTTGTACATTCAACAATTACTAATATTGATATTAGATGTGTTGATTTTCCAAATTAATGACATGTGTGTGTATCTTGGTGTATTGTACATACGTATAATTGTCAATAACAGTAAATTTGTTAAAATTGTAATAAACATGCTTATGTTAAGATTGTTTCCACACTAACAGTTTAGTGCAGGTTTGATTCTTAGATGAGTATTATGAAGATAAAATCACAGTTACCTTCCTCTTACCTTTCCAGGGGTTGCAAGCAACCGTGGGCCACTCCATACCACCATCTGGCCGTACCACTCTGTCTTCATTTTCAATTTGGGTCTGTGCCGTTGTTAATACATTAACTATAATTTAAACATGGTCTTGTATACAGTTTATTGCATATGACTGATGTGTCAAGAGTTATAACGCATACCTCAGAATATAAATACATACACAGGGATCTTTTATAATTGTAAGCATGACTACAATTAATCAATGATGTCCAGTACCGTGCTTCCATACCAGGATGCATAAAGTGTGTTGACTTTGTCACAAAACTACAAATCACCTTATGGAATGATTCTAATGATGATGTCTGTTCAGTGGGTGACAGTTTCTTGACATTATTTACTTACTTTCTGCCTTTGTCAGCTTTTCATGTAGCCCTGAAAAGTAGTACTACATACAAATTTTCATTTACCACCGTCATACAGGAATCAAAGAATAAAGGCCTGGACAATGATTATCTATTATTTATACATGTGTATGTGCACCAACTCCAACCAAGTATTTCCAATAAGAAATATAATTATAATAAATCTTAGGACATTAATGCTTTAACACAGAGTATGTACCTTATTAAGTTTTGTGTGCTTCATAACTATTACAGAATTAAGATGTTTACTTGTGGTATAAAGCAACTAAATTGTTGGAACAAGGATACTGAAAATAAATTAATAATACTGAATATTGACGTGTGTTTGTTTTTGGTGTGACAATTTGAAGTACTGGTAATTCTTCTGAAATGTGTGTAGTCCTGAAAAGGACTGTTACCAGCCTTGAAAAGGCTGACTTATCTCAAGCATTGAGTCTGTTCCAAAGACTCCTTGATGTAATGAAGTTTGGCTATACAACATTTCCTGAAGCTGAAGGCTTTGACAATGATAGCTGTGTTCATTTCATCTCGGGCATGTGTATGTATAATGCTGTCCACCTACCACTCCATCTGTTGAAGGATACCCATCATCGGCTTATTGATGGACATGCGTAACGGTTGTAAACCCGAAGTCATTCCACCCGGAATGATAGCAAGTGTTGTCTTACAATCCTCCAACATCGTCTTTGCAACCAGCATCTGATGAGCACGGAATTCATCCAAGACCAGTAAAGACTTCGTCATCCTGCCTGGTCTTCCCACCCACACTTTCCTCACCCAGTCGAATACAAGAGCCTGATCAGTCAAGCCTTTGCCTTGGCAACTACGTACCACAACCCCCTTTGGCCATTTTACTGTCTTGGGCAGCGTTTGTTAAATAATATAAAATAATATAAGGTGACTTGCTCCCATTTGCCATGCAATGTAAAATAAAATCTACTTTAAAGTAATGCTTAAAGCTGCATGACATTTTTTTTACAAATTTATAGTATTAAAAATATTTTGACACAAATTAATTAGTATTTTTCTACTATGAAAGAAATTATGTTTTATTTCAATAGTTTTCTTTTCTTTTAAAAGTTTAAAATGCTGATTCTTTCATACAAAGTACAATTTCATTAGTTAGGCATCTTTATAGAGTCATACCAATAAGACAAGTATTTCATGCAAAAATGTCCTGCAGCTTTAAATATATTTAGCCATAAAGAAAACTGTAATAATTTAATACAGTACAACCTCTCCAAAGCAACACCCTTTGGGAGAAGCATGATTATGATGTTGTTGAGAGGTTGTTGCTCTAGCGAGGGCCGCTATGGAGAGGTTGCACTGTAAAAGATGAAATATATTTATATATAATTTATATATACAGTGATACCTTGATAATGAGACCACCTTCAGAACCTGAAAAATTGGTTATAATAGTGAGGTGGTCTCATTATCAAGTTGAATTTTAGGGGAGTAATTGGAAGCCTGTCCAGAAAGAAATTGTTATTATAAGAAGGTGGTCGTAATATTGAGGTAGTTCCTGTATGAGGTTTAACTGTATTTATTGATTTATTATGAAGAAGTAAGAAGTCTCCCTTTGATGTATAAATATAACTCACCTTGAAGAATATCTTACAATATTCCAAATTTGTGGGTGTAATACTATTACCTGGACTGACCTATCCAATTGTATGTACTAATGTTAATGATTAAGATATTGTGTGGTCACAAAATTTCTCTAAGGGTTCCCACACCACCTGGTTTAACTGGTATGTCTTTCTACCCTCATTGTATACACCCATTATTTTTGTATCCCCCTCTAACCTCTATAGGTCACAGTTTTGATTGAATGTTCACCAAACCTTGTTGAAATGTTTGTCTTAATGTTATCTGGGGTAAAAAACTTGGTCACCAGGTCATATCACTGGAAAAGCTAGTTAATACTTTAGAGGTCACAGTTTGATTGGATCTTCATTAAACTTTATCAGAATGTTTATTTTAATGATATTGTGAACAAGTTTGAGCATGGGTCATCAGGGGTCTCAAACTAGGTCATCAGGCCAAATCACTGGAAAACCTTGTTAACCCTCTAGAGGTCATTGTTATGATTGGACATTCACCAAACCTTGTCAGAATGTTTTTTTAATAATATTTTGAAAAGGTTTAAACATGGGCAACCTGGAGTCAAAAAATAAGTCATCAGGTCAAATCAGTTGCAATCTTTAGTCAGGCATCATCTTGGCCCTCTTGTTTGTACATATTGCAATTGCATGGAAGATGTGGACAACATATTATTCATGCTGAAGTTGCCATATATTGCAGAATTATGTCCCTTTGACCTTAGTAATTTGCTACATTATAAAGAATAGCATTTAAATTGATATGAGAGAATGAGTCATGTTTATATGTCCCCACAAATGAATAGTAATTGTGTATTGGCATATTATGGAATTGTATACATTGTAATCATACTTTCTTTTGGAATTGTTCAAAGAAGTAAATTTGTTGGGGGTTTGTTAACATTCTAAAACAGGCTTGAACACACTTTTATAAAAACTCTTTAGAAAAACAATTATCCAAAAAATCAGAATCAGTACAAACAACAAACAAAGAAATAAACAAAATACAAAACCTAACAAGCAAAAATCCACAATAATGGGGGGTGTCAAAAGGTTGTTCTCATCCACAGACACCTAGCAGAAAGGCAGATCAGGGTAAAGGCAACTAGTACTCCTGTTAAACTGAAATAGTAGGAGACTGTTGAGCAAAGTTGCATTACAGTCTCCAAGTAGCCAACAGTATGGGATGGCCCAAATAAAAATAGCCAAATTAAAGCCAATCCATGTGTAGTAATTTGAATATTATTTCATTAAATGCTTAAATATTGAGCACCCGAAAAAATCTTTGAATTAAAACTTCTTTTTTGTAAAAATCCATGTATAGATATTTTATGTATCCAGAAAGCCAGGTTTAACAGTTTGTCGTCAAAGAATATTCCTGAATTCAATTCAGAACACAAACTTTTTTTGGAAAAAAAAACTTTATGTGGTGGTTTGGCAATATATATAAAAAATTCACTCAATTATGAATACATCAGAGTAGACAACCCCAGGGATCAAAATGGTTAGCCATGGCCATGGTCCAGTGGTTAGTATGCTGGACTTGTAACCCAGAGTTCCGGGTTTGAATCTCAGTCACGGCAGGTGCCCTTCTATGAAAATTTGACAATCATGTTGATTTTCCTCCATATGTGGAGAAGTTGTCAGTTCCTTGTAGAAGGGTAAGTTAGTACTGGTTCGCATATGGTCCAGGAAAACTGGTTAGGTTAACCGGTCGCTGTACATAACTGAAAAATTGTAGAAAAATGGCGTTAAACCCCAGTGACAATAAGTCACATAAAAACAAACAAACAAACAAATCAAAATGGTAACTGTAAAATAGAATTTAAAAAAATACATTTATTTAAAAAATCTTTACCTTTGGCAAATATTTATTTGATCTTGAATTCTTAGGTCACATCATAAAGAGCTTCCCAACTCAAAATGAGGCAATTAACCGTATTATGAGAGTATTATAACTGGGGATTTTAAGGCTCACCATGTTAAGTGGGGCCCAATAACCTCAGACGGTCATGGGAGGGATATTTTAGAATGGGCTAAAAACATGATTTGATTCTATTCATTGATGGCACTCCAACAAGAACAGACAAATTAACGGGGTAATTAACAAACATAAATTTAACCTTGGCACTTCCAAAATTGCCTCAGTTTCAGTTTGAGGTGTTCATGAAGATACCCTGGGGGTCAGATCATTTCCCAATCCTAATTTCAATCAATGGCCAAAATTCTACAAATAGAAATTCCAAAACTAATGATTTGAAAAATCAAAATTCTCTGCAATACATGAAAACCAAGTCTACTCTGATGATATCAGTCAACATCTACAAAATTTTAACAAATTCAATACTACACATGGTTCAGGGAAGTACCCTAACTTTTCCACCAAACAGGAAATCAAAAATTCAAGTCCAGTGGTGGAATGATGACTGTCATGAAGCGGTACAGGGCAGAAAAAAAGCTTTAGAGAAGGCAAAAAGAAATCCTTGCTCAGATAATATTAAAAAACTAAAAGAAGCTGAAAAACATGTAAAGCAAACAATTATAGAAGCAAAAACAAAAGAATTGGCAAACATTTTGTGAATCTATTACTTTTCCTCAAGCCAATTCTGAAACATTTTGGAACAAAACTAAGAAATTAACAGGCAAAATGATAAACCCTGTACTGTTATTAAAATATAAAAATGAAACTGCACAAACTACCCTTTGAAGAAGACTCATTTTTTAGTAAAATTTTACAAAGGCATATCAAGTGACTCCAATCTAACTCCTGAAAGTTTGGCATATCAAAAACTATTTGAGTCACTACAACATGAAAAAGTAAATGTAAATTAGGCTAAAAGATACACCTTTAAATAAACGTTTTTCATTATTAGAACTTAAAAAATGCATTCATGACAGGCATAACTCTGCCCCTGGATTACTTACTCCATGTTTAAACTTTTGTCTGATGATACTTTAAATATTTGGCTAAATCTATATAACAGGGTGTGGAGTGAAGGTATATACCCAGTAAATTGGAAGGAATTACATTAAAAAACCTGACAAAAATGACAGGTTTTTTAATGCCAAAAAAAAATGGTGAAGATCCAAAATCTTATTGACCAAATAGCCTTACAGCACACCCTGGGAAATTGCTAGAGCACTTTAGACCAAGTAGGTCTTCAGGCAGCATTTGATCTAATTTGGCACTTTGGTGTGCTTCTTAAACTTAAAGAATATGGTATAACAGGAGCTTGTTTCCAATACCTCTGATCTTTCCTGGAAGGGTGCAAAATTCAAGTGTGCTTCTTAAACTTAAAGAATATGGTATAACAGGAGCTTGTTTCCAATACCTCTGATCTTTCCTGGAAGGGTGCAAAATTCAAGTAAGGGTGAATGGTACCTTCTCAGATCATGACATTGTCTGGAGATGTACCCCTAAGGGCACAATTCTTTACTCTCTTTTATTTAATCTGTTGATCCACAATGTTCCTGTATCCATTTCAAAATCTGTCTCTTAGTCAATTTGCAGATGATTCGGGCACTTGAATAACAGGCAAAAATCCTGAAATAATGGCCAAAAAGGGGTTAGGCATGATTAGGGGATGGGTTCAAGATTGGGGATTTAAGATATCCAAAGAAAAAACTGTCAGAATCTTGTTTTGGAATCAGTGGTAACATAAACAACACAACACAACACAAACCAAATTTGAAAAAAGCAACAAATTTTTTTGTATCATTTTGGATAATAAATTAACTTTTACACCCTAGATAGATTATTTAGTTCATAAGTGTACCACAATTCTCAAAAATACTGACTTCAGAGCTGATGAAAAAGCTTACTGCTCCTATACAAATCACTGATAAGATCCAAAATTGATTACAGTGCAGAAATTTATGCTGCTGCTGCTCCAACTTTATTAAAACAAATTAGATAAAATTCAATACAAAGCACTTAGGATAGCCCTGGGGGCCCTTAGCTCCACCCCTGCACACAAAATAGAAGCAGAGCCTGGTGTGCTTCTTTTGGCCATCAGGCGCATGGCCCATACTGTCAAGTACTGGGCCAGAGCACAATCAAAGGGAAATAACCCCATGAACTCCATCTTTTGAACCAGACACTTTGCCAAGAGCAAATTTGAAAAATACCCCCCATTGAGGTTTTACACCAAAACCTTGGTGGAAGATTCAGCCTCTAAGACATACAGGCAGCAGATTTCAGATCAGTAACTGAACATCCTTGGTTAATGACTGCCACCTCATATTGATCTATCACTATCTTTTAAACTTAAAAACCGACCTTCCACACCTAAGCAAACTTCAAGTTAATTTTCATTCCGACTAATTTCGTAATTACTATTTATATGGATTGATCCAATCTGGTAAAGTGAACAGGTTTTTACATCCCTTCAAAAATGTTTCTTCTGTTCATACTTTCAGATTACCTTCCCATCTATTCAGCTATGATTAATTCAATGAGCTGGGTGTTTCTTCATAAACCCAAAAATTCAGTTAATTATTCAGATTCTCATTTGGCGCTGCAGTCAATTCAAAATTATCACAGTAATTCCAGACGGGACCTTTTAGAACAAATTATCATCCTAAATTGTTCCATCTATCAAGTCGATCTGGGCCCAGTTTCAATAAAAAACTTAAGTTTGAGCACACTATTTTCAAATTCAAATATCAGATGTTAAAATATATTATAAGTTTACTATTGGATCTTGGTGAGAACTACCCGTGCCAGTTTAAAAGATGAACAGACATAACTTTGATTTTCACGGAAAATAGTGTCTAAAGAGAATAAAAACACTAGAGCAAAAACCTGAGTCTGTTATAACATGCTCAAGTAAAAAATTAATTTAGCAAGATAATTCTATGTTTTCAACACAATTGTTTTACTTTGAGTTATATTTTGCAAGAAATACTCTGCTTTTCAAAGAAAATAAGGTACAAATAATACAAATATAGTCATAAAATACTTTAAAAATTGTGTGCTCAAACTTAAGTTTTTTTGTGAAACTGGGGCCCGGATATTACCTAAGTTTGGTGCCCAGCTCATTTATGTGTGGAGGGTAAAAAATGAGGTGGTGGACAAAGTTGCCAAATCTGGATCATGTCACTGTGTACATTAAAGTCAAACTCTCACCCACTGAGATAAGTTTATTGGTCAGGTCACAGTCCATTATGTACTGGAAGAGTTACCAGGTAGCTGTGAGTCTGTCTGGTACTCAGTAGGGCTCAGATGGCCTTATGTCTATTCCACAGATCAAAGGATAGACAGATGTATCACCCGTCAGGGACTGGGGGGCAAATCTGTTGTCTGGCACCCAGGGAAAACATATAAATGGGCTGGATCCTATTTGTACCCAGTGTAGAGTATTGAACACAACCAGTCACTATCTGCTACACTGTGGGGTTCACTTCACTCCAACACTTGAGCTAAAGATTGCCCTTGTAAACTCAGGCTTAACCTTTAACCTTGAGAATATTCTCAACCCTAACAAGGCAGCTAAATACTCAGTCATCCAAACCTTGGAAATATACATAAAATCATGTCAAATGACAGATAATATCTAAGGCCCCAGGTCCAGACATGTGTGTGTAAGTAGCCCAACTGCTGTTAGTCCTGCAAAATGTAAAAACATAAAACAACTGAAATATAAAAGCAAAATACCTTAATGAATAATCCTTTTAAATTTCATGTTACCTTTATTGATACATGAATTACCTTATAAATTATATCAATTATATATTTCACATTCAGTTGGGCTGCAAAATATCTTTCTTAGCAATACTTAATAATTAAAAATAAATTCAAATTTTAATTGTTCAAGTATCTACTGTTTATACAGTAACAGTAATATATTACTTGCTAAAAACACAACTAATTCTATAAGAAAAATTACACATCATTATTGTATAGGTTAATCCATACCTCATAGTAGACATTACTGTCTGTTAATTTTAATTTTTTTCCTTAATCACTATATATAAAATTTTATTTTTTCTTTTTGTAAAGAAACACATGATTAATGAAATAATTTAATGAGAGATAATATTAGTAAACCCAAATAAATAACTTTTTCCAACACAGTTAACACACTTATGTCTGGACTGGGAAAGGGAGTGAACTCTAGCCCACCTAGTACAGGAGTACTGAAATGTGAAACAATAAGTCCCAGTCAAATCCATACCAACTAAGTTATTATTAGGACCTGAGGTGTGACCTGATAGCCCATCCTTATAGTTTAAATTAAAAAAGTTTAATAAAATCTTTATAGTTTAAATTAAAATAGTTAAATAAAGACAATATAGATACTTCATCTAAGTGTATGTGTAAAAGAGTAATTATATCAAGTAAAAAATTAGACATACGTACAAACATAAAAAAAACATAAAAACAAAAAATTAGACATACATACAAACATTCATTAAAATAGCCTACCCTTACAATATTGCTTTAAAATTGTTTTTTTATATAAAATATAGGCTACAACACACTATAGATTATTGTTAAAGATAGTGAATGCTTGCCATATGGGAATACCCCAGAGGCAAGGGTAAACAAACTCATTAGCCTTGAACATGGGTTAACTTGGATCAAAAACTAGGTTACCAGGACAAATCACAAAGATTGCAATCTTTACTCAGGTGAACAAAAAAAGGGCCATCATGACCTTCATGTTTGGAAAGCATGTATGTGTATAAATGTGAAATGTCAGAAAATAAAATTGTTTTCTCTGTTTATTATGATTTAACTACTGCACAATATACAATAAAAATGTATACCATTCCCTTAATATGCCAATATACAGTTATTCTAGTCAACTATTTGCATACCCTGTAGACATGCTCACTTTGTCCACTAACTGCATTTTGTGGGGTATTTAATCACTATTCAGTGATAAGTCTAGTTTATTTTGATGAGCTCCACCACATTTGCAGGTTCGAAACTGAATCTGGGCAAAGCTTGTTAATGTCTGCAGGCTCCCCATCAATGATCATTTCTGTGAATCAGTCCTGCTTGGGTTGTTTATTATTGTTGTCAGAGGTTTGCTGTCTGGAATTCCAACATTGATTATCCCAATAACAATGGGGTCACCCACTAGACCAGTGGCTAGTCAGTGTACTTAGCTTAATTACAATTAATTTGGATAGTAACCTCAGGCCCCTAGATGTAAGGATGCATTTATCAGTTTTGGGGACCTTAACATGGTGTTGTGTGACGGGTCTACTATAGGCTACTATATTTTTAATGTCGAATGGGTGACAACTAGGTTCAAGGTCTTCTGTTTAAGAAATAATGAGGCTGAATGGAAGACAGTTGTAAGTCACTTTTACAAAAAAAATTCAGGAGAGGTTTAAAAACATTAATTTATTGCTGAAAGTATTTTTTATTATATGAATAGTTATAAAGTAAACTCACTACTACTACGTTTGATATAGGAAAGTTTATTGTCAGTGTTAGTTACCAATTTTTTAGTTAGGACAGTTTTCCAGCAGGAATTTCTAAAATAAGAGATTCTGAAATTATTGGAAAACTGTCGTAACTCAACATAGATACACTTCCATTCATCAACTCAACACAAAATAATTTTTTATAAAATGCTCTTGATGTCTTATTCTTTTGCTGTATCTTTTGGCAATTATTTTCAAAGTTTCACCTCATAGTTTGGCTAAATTGACCATGATTACAGTTATTAATACAGTGCAACCTCTCCAGAGCAGCCCTCTTGAGCAACAACCTCCTTTCAACAACAGCATGATTTTTTCCTACTGTATGATTTAACTATTAAAGTAACCTCTCTAGAGCAACAATCTCTCAACAACATAATTTTGCTTCTCCCAAAGGGTGTTGCTTTGAAGGTTGCTTTGTAGTTCACAAGAGGTCCTCTACCGTTTCATCTCTTGTTTTCATGATCCAAATAATCTTAGAGTTTGCTTTTTCTTAACCAATAATCTTAGAGTTTGCTTTTTCTTATCCAATAATCTTAGAGTTTGCTTTTTCTTATCCATTTCATATTTCTCGCAAGTGTTCCCAAGTCTATGGATATTCTCATGTTGGTCTTCCAAATGCATTGACATTACTGTACTTGCATGTTTCTTAGTACATTTTCTTCCACCATTAAATCATTCTATTCTGATATGATAGCTAACTAAATCTATCCCCATTTTGTAAGTCACTTGCTACACCCCAGTATTTGTCCAATTATCACTTCTTCATAGTGGTCAGAGAAATCCTTACTGTACACATAAACTGTATACTACAAGATAGTTAACACTTATGATACTCTTCACTGACCACTGAGCAACACTGAGCACGTGTCCATTATGTTACATTTCTAATGCATTGGAGTTATTCTTTTCCCAAACCAAATTCCAATGTACTCATTTCATATTCTGTTTAATGAGATCCTAACAAGGATGCTGGTATATGCAATTAGCGATTTCAACATTAAATTCATTTATAAAATACAAGCTATTCATATCAAAAACACGAACCCATGAGAAAACATTGACTGTGATGTCATGCAAAGTAAACTAAAAATAAATTTTTCTTGACACACATGATCTCCATTCTTTATCTGGTCTGTGTGTTGATGTGTATTTAACTCAACAGATTACTGCTTCAGTTCTTATTTTACCTATGAGTCTGTAAAATATCCATTCTCAAATCTCAACACTTAATTCTTAGTTCGCAAATCTCAACACTTAATTCCTAGTTCTCAAATCTCAACCCTTAATTCTTAGTTCTCAAATCTCAACACTTAATTCCTAGTCCTCAAACATCAGCACTTAATTCCTAGTTCTCAAATTTCAACCCTTAATTCTTAGTTCTCAAATCTCAACACTTAATTCTTAGTTCTCAAATCACAACCCTTAATTCTTAGTTCTCAAATCTCAACACTTAATTCCTAGTTCTCAAATCTCAACACTTAATTCTTAGTTCTCAAATCTCAACACTTAATTCCTAGTTCTCAAATCTCAACACTTAATTCCTAGTTCTCAAATCTCAACCCTTAATTCTTAGTTCTCAAATCTCAACACTTAATTCTTAGTTCTCAAATCTCAACACTTAATTCCTAGTCCTCAAACATCAGCACTTAATTCCTAGTTCTCAAATTTCAACACTTAATTCTTAGTTCTCAAATCTCAACACTTAATTCTTAGTTCTCAAATCTCAACACTTAATTCCTAGTTCTCAAATCTCAACCCTTAATTCTTACTTTTCAAATCTCAACACTTAATTCTTAGTTCTCAAATATCAATCCTCAAATCCACACTCTGAAATCTCAGTACTCAAAGCCTGGCTCTCAAATATCTGTACTCAAAGACTCAAATTTCAACACTCAAAACCTTCCTCTCATATCTCAACACTCAAATCCTTGCTCCCAAATCTCAACACTCAAATCCTTGCTCTCAAATTGCAACACTCAAGTCCTTGTTCTCAAATATCAACACACAAATCCTGGCTTTCATATCTCAGTATTCAAAGCTTAGCTAAATAATATCAGTACTCAGTCCCTATCTCTCAAATCTTAACACCCAAATCCTAGCTTTCTACACTTTCTTTTTCTTTTTGCGCTTTTTGTGTGTGTCTTCTCAATGTCCTGGCCCCTTGATTGACTTTTCCACTACCCTTCTTATCCAAATTTGATGGTTTTGCATGTGCATGTGACTTACTGTAGTGCTTGCTGCATTTTAGTAAGATATATGACCACACACATATTTTAGTATGATATATGACCACACATATATTTTAGTATGATATATCAGGGCTTTTTGCCCGAGGGTCTCAGGGACTCTCATCTCCAACATTTTAGGGGTCCTTTGGGATTTTTGGGGTCCCACACAGAAATGCCAAGGGCAAATTCTGAGTTGGAAGGGGTCCAGAGAATGTGGTGGTCACCCTCAATGCAAGTCCCTCGGCTGAATATTGCATTAGGGATGCAAGAAACCTGCATCAGGGAAATCCCTGTATATGACTGCACACATTTTAGTAAGGTATATTACAGCTACAAATAGTTCTTATTCAACAACTCCATAATTCAATTTTTGGCAGTATTGAGATTTTTCTTGTTTGTCTCAATGAGCTTAAACAATGTTATACTTACCTGCTTGTAGATCTATTCTACTTAGGGTTAATCCCCATTTCACAAGCCTGTAACTTGCCTAAAGTTGTTGCATTTCAAATTTCTAATGCGACTGTCAAAATCGGAAAAAATGGTAGAAATAACTTGACAAGTGTGCCTTCCTGACATGTCATGTTTACACAAAAGTCAAACTAAAATATAAGAAGTCATCTACAAGTAATTATCCTTTTACACCAGTTTCCTTTACCTTTTATTTAAATGCATGCTGCTTGACTATTAGTTGTTGATGCATAGGCAGATCCTGAAACTGCCCAAGCAAAGGTTTTTTTTCTATCATGAAATGTGATATTTACATGAAAATACATATAAATGTCAAAAGATTTGACAATAAGTTGCAAGTACAGTAACACAATGACACCACGTACAATTCACCCTGGACCTGGACCAACAGCCTACTTGTTCAGTTTCCAACCCCCCCCCCCCCATAACTAGAAATCCTGGATCTGCCTAGGTGATACGCCATAAAATGCCATTAAACATCAAACAAGTTATTAACAACCATTTAGGGATATATAGTATATATATAGTGGGTAGAACACACATAACATCTTAACACACGTGACAAGAATAAACATCATAGGACCTTTTTGAATGTTGAACTCTTTGCACTCAAGTCTTAGAATAAATCTGGTTCCAATGTAGATATTATTTTTCACTGAAGGTGTAATAAAATCAGTTTGTGTTACTATGACACTGTTGCTAGCAGAAAAATATTGCTTTTGCCATTATTGTTAACTTTGTATATGCAAAAACTCTTTGAATTTGTATGTTATCTTTGAAAAACAGTGCATCAAATTTTACTTTCATCAGAAATGAAATATAATCCAGTCTGGTTAACCGCAAGAACAGTAACTTACAATCACATGACAGAACAAAACAAAAACAATGGTGTAACTATTCATTTGTCCAGGTTTACTGAAATTTTTACCACTTAAGAAGGTTCATCTACCTGGCAACCTTATTTACATAGAGTAAGAACGCTAGTGACACCTTTTTGAGAATATTTTACTGAATGAAAAAACTCAGTTCTAAGTGTGTAAATTTACACACTGTTTTTATTATGAACCTGTTACAATTTATAGCAAGAATATACTATAATACAAGTGAGTAAATTGATGCATTCAAAGAATGGCCTTTATTCACAGGGTGGTCTTAATTTGGTGGTGGTTGCAAACAGGGTTTTCTGTATTTCAAACTTAGACAATGAGGCAAATGTTACATTTTTACAGAATATAACATGATTCAAGTGAGAAAATTTACTCACTGTATAGAATAGCATACATTTCTTATCCTTAAAGGTGTGTTTATTTCCCGTGAAAGGTCACATGAAACCATTATCAAGTTGAAATATACAATACAGAGAAAAAATCATAAAATAAAACTACCAGTGTCCAATTGTATAAAAAATGGTTAACTTTAATCACTGAGTTAATTCAAGTTTTTTAAATGTTGTTTTGTTAAAGCTCAAATAAATCTAACCCAAGTCTAAGATGCTGGTTAAATCTTAACATAAACGGTAACCAGTACCAAAATGGCATCCCTTTTTTTAGCGGTTAGTAAACCAAAATGGTTAAATTTAACCTTGGTTTAAATTAACCATTTGGTTAAAGTTAACCAATGTTTATACACTTGGGCACAAATTGGTAGATTTATTTGTGATGCTCACTTATTGCAATAACAGAATACAATAATTACATTAGTTATCCATGTAAAACTAAATACGAGGAATTAACTTAAAACTTGAATATTAACATACACCCACATATAGTTGTAATAAATAAGAAATAAATCTCGGGTGAATTTTAAGAAGTACAGTACTTAAATATGACAAATAAACGAAGTGTAAAATCAAAATAATAAAGTGAAAGCTAACACAAAATAAATCAAATATCTACATATGGTTAAAAGGTATTATGCATGAAAAAGTGGTGTAAAAGGATTTCAAATTCAAAAGAGAACAAAATCAGATTTCTCAACATTGCACATCTGCTCAGTTAAATACTTTTTCACAGCTATATTAAAAGATTTTGTATTTTTTATCAATTTAATTTTGTTTGGTAGACTGTTTCAGTCTTTAATAGCTTGATAAAAGAAAGAATTCTTTGTATAAGAGCTCATTTGTGGAATATGATAATTCAAATAATTTCGACTGTTATAAGTATGCAATGCCAAGGTTAAAATAAAATTTTCTTTCATGTATGATAGACAGTTATCATAAAAAATTTTATACACATGATTGAGTCTGAGTTGTTTCACCCTATTGTTAACATTTAACCATCCATTTGTAGTAAAATCAGTCATTTTTAAAGTGGTTCTATAATCATATCCACTTATAATTCTTATAACTTTATTTTGAACAATTTGTAATCTTATTTTCATTTCATTTTTATGTGACTTATGTCACTGGGGCTTAACACTGTTTTCAACAGTTTTTCAGTTATATACGCCGACCGGTTCACTTAACCAGTTTTCCTGGACTGTATACTAACCAGTACTAACTTACCACATGTGGAGGAAAATCAACATTTTTGTCAAAGTTTTATAGAAGGGTATGACCTGCCGCGGCTGGGATATGAACCAGGATCATCCGTTTCCAAGTCCAGCACACTGACCACTGGATATAATCAAAATCACTTTGAATGAGAGAATTACATAATAATTTCTTAGTGTTCTTGTTGAGACATGAATTATACCTGTAAAAGAATTTTAATCTTGCATTCACCTTTTTTACAATATTATTTACAATAATGGTAGCTGAAAGATTGTTCTCTAAAATACTACCAAGATATTTAACAGAGTTTGAAGACTTGATGACATGATCATTACACTGAATACAAAAATACAAAAAACTTTAGAAATTTTCCGTTTAGGCCCAAAAAGAATACACTCTGTTTTGCCAAGATGTAGTGATAATTTGTTATCAACTAACCGTTTACTGCAGTTTCTTAAGTCAGTGCTAAGAACATTGCTAATGATGGAAGGATCTTTATGTGATTTATAGATTTACTTTATGTCATTTATATGGCATAAAAACAAAAAAGGGCCTAAAATACTACCCTGTGAAACTCCACACCGTTTTCACATAAACTTTCCAAGAAAAAGATTCCCATTTTTAATGAACATAAAAAAATGTTTTAAAAGTATGAAACTAAGTAATATTTGCAGAATCAAGTATTTAGTGCGTATGAAAGGAGTAATTGTCCAAACAAAAATAATTAATAACATTTTCCTGGAAATATCAATGTTTGAAAAAAATCAAACTCTGAAAAAATCAGTAAATATCAAATAAAAAAATCTGAAATATTTTGGACTCGGTCGAAAGATATGTTGAACTCTACTTGCTACAAAAATAAAATATGAATCTACCACTTAGATCATTTTTATGCATTATTTCTTAGAAATTAGGTACAAATTAGTCTACCCTAATTTCAACTTAAACTGATTTTATCACCACACAGACACACACATAGATTTACTGATCAAAATCTTGCACATGTGTCTTGATGGTTCACAGAACCTGAATAATCAAATGTACAAACATGAAATCACAGAAAACAAAAAATGACCAAAAAATCACTGCATAATGAAATTTTTGCATATAAAAATAACACTTGAAATAATACTACATATAAGATATTCACGAAATTAATGTAAAATTCATTGAATTATTTGACATAAAATGACATGAAATTTAAAGTTATTTAGCCTGTTATCCCTCGTGCATCCGTGCATGTGTATGTCAATAATTTCTTTAAACATCTTCTCCTACTAAACTGCTCAGCCAAATTCAATAAAACTTGACAGGAGTGTTTCTTGCATGAAGCTTTTCTAAAATGCACTCCATGCAGAACTTGGTTGCCATGGCAACCGAAAGGAAAAACTTTAAAAATGTTCTTGTCAAATAAAGTACTAAGTGTCATGAAAGACATTGAAATGCCCAATGAATACATGAAATCAGCCCTAGATCTATGTTGGTTAATACTGGGTGATCTCGGTACAATTCATAAACACAACATGTAACGCCTGACAAACTACTGTATGAATTACTACTTCCTCCCTTTTGCCAACCTCCATCAAAACTGTCTGTTATGTATATTGTATATATATATATACTGTCCTTCCCGTCCTTATTGTATTTGTGCTCATTTCCTACGCTGAAAAAATGTTATTACCCAAATGATTACTTTTTTCCAATAGTCATAGGGTTGTCAAAATGTGTATGTGTGTTAGTCTGTCTGATTTTGTCCAGATCATTAATTCCCTATGCATTAATGACTTGGCACAATTATTTACTATGATGAGACATTGTGTCATGTGCAAGACCCTGGTCCACATCTCAAAGATCAAGGTCATACTTGGGGTTTAAAGGGCAAAATTTGGCCTGTTTTACCTTGTTTAGACTGTAACTTCTTTCACCATTGATTGGTGTTAAAACAATATGGCATAAGCTGAAATTTGAACCCATTTAACAGGAATTAAATAGAACAAAGTCTAAAAAACGTTGTAAATCTACAATGAATAACCAACATTTATCATGCAACATTCAATTCAACTACATGAAAATATTGTCAACAAAAATGTCAACACTTTCTAAAACAAGAGGGCCATGATGGCTCTCTTTCTCTCACCTGAGTAAAGATGCAACTTCTATGTTTCTCCTGTGATTTGATTTGGTGACCTAGTTTTTAACCAGGGTTGACCGATGTTCAATCATTTAATGAAATACAATGTATACACATGTTATGAGAATATTGTAAGCACACGTTTTCAGTAAAAACCAACACTGAAGTAAAGTTAAAGTCTGAAACAATATTCCAATACATAATCACAGACACAGACAGTAGTTATAATCAGTATTGATTGATTGGGAGTAACATATAGATGTAGATGTGTCCCCTGATGTAAGGGAAGCAACTTGTAAAAATTTTCGTTATAAAACCGTCTTGTGCAAAGTAGTTCGTTAGGCTTTGAAACATTGTTTGAGACTTTTTTTTTTTAGAGTTGCATTAACAGGTATGGGGCAGAATGTATACCCCGTGACTACTTAGAACCCCAAAGTAAAGTTTGTAGATTGGGATATGCCCCGTAAGTTATATATCCCTACCTACCGACCCATCTTTTTTCAGCATTTTTTTATGGGAAACAAACCTATTTTTAGACCTAACGAAGAATCTCTTTGCAATAAATTAAATAGTGGCTGAAAGAAAGTCCAGTCTTCGGACATTTAGTAATTAATGAAGGTAAATTTTGAACACAAGCATAAACGTTCCCTCATCATAAACATAAGCCATTTGTGTAATGTAACTTTTGAATTCTTAGCCTGAAATGTATTTTTTATTGAAACCATAAAATGTCCTATAGTTTTATGTATAGTTTTCCACTTCTTGGCTTCAATGTTGTATGTAATGTTTTCAAGAGGACGTAAAAAGGCGCTAGCTGGAACTAATCAGTTTGGCCTCTAATTAAAAAAAACAACAGATTTATAACCTTTGCAAGTATACCGAAAGAACAAACATAACAAATAATATACAATGTGCACTAGAACCTTGGGACTCAAAATTAATCGTAAAAATGAGGTGGTCTCATTATCATGTTGAATTATAGAGGAGATATTGGAAGCTAAATAAAATTAAATTTTGCAATGATAAATATGGCTTTAGTCTGCCCGTTCGTCCGTCCGTCTGTTCGTGGATTGTTCATTAGTTAAATACCTTCATTTCGCTAAGACATCCATCCTTACATTCAGTCGTTCTGATTGATCGATCGATTGATAAAATGATCTTGTGACTAATCAAACTGGTTAGTACGTAATAACAAGTTACGATTGATTTGCTTCAACTACTTTTCAACAATTATTTATTACCAAGATTTACGTAGTTGGTTAAATCATCTATCATTATCTACATTTTTAAAGTTCATTTGGGTTTGTCAGATAGGGAAAGCAGCTATCCATAAAGTAGTCCAATAGACTCATAAGTAGATGAAAGAAAATGTTGAGTAACAGTTGAAATGGTGGATTGACACTTTATTGCTTTCTGCATTCATCTGAATCGAGTAATTTGTGTAATTTGGTTGGATAAATCGCTAGCAGTCATGAAACTGCTGTATGTTTAAGACTATGAATTATATTGAGAAATTTATGCCGCGCCTTTTTTAAAGATGTTTTTCTTCAGTCATGCAAACAAGATACATTTGACTGATATAATACAAAACTGGCTTGCAGTTTTGCACAACACCTTGGCTTGATTTGTCAGATATATACAAACACTACCAGAAAGATTACGCTTGTGGACTAAAATAAAAAAAAAACATTTTCAATGCACTGGGTGTTTAATTTTGACAATGGATTTATATGCTAAAGTAGGTATTAGTTTTCAAGTAATAATGATAATGTTTCTGTAATCCGTTTTTTTAGCATTTTTCGTCTATTTGATATCTCTGAGAGTACGCTCGTGAGCTCAAGAAACGATCCTTGAGTCATAACCATGTATTTTCTCTGTCTGATTTGGCTGGAGACATTAAGTCTAAGGCTGTTTATTTACCCCCCTTGCCAACTGGTTCGAGCATACAGTAAAATTTGGAAATTTTATAACATTTATCTCTTTACTGAACAAGGTTGTTTTCTATTTCAGATCCTGGTAATATTTTTATCCTTTTCTGTGTTATATGTCCGAGTGTCAGTATCCGAAACAGGTCAGTATAACTAGTGTTGTTAATAATTGATTTAACACAACATACACTTACATTTAGTAATCTTATAGTATACATTTAAAATATAGTGATATACAGTAAAACATCAAATAGCTGCCACCTCAATATTACAACTACCTTGTTATAATGACCACTTGTTTTCGAACCAGTTTTCAATAACCCTTGTAATTCAACTTGATAATAAGACCACCTCATTATAATGACCAATTTTTTGGGTCCCGAAGGTGGTCTCTTTATCAAGGTTTTACTGTATTTTACAATACCCAGCACTACTCTTTCTGTGAAGGATAAAATTAGCATAAAATGGTCATAAAATTGATCATATTACATTGTACTTTGTTGCACTTTTATCATTTTATATCAGCTTCTAAAGCGTAAAATCATGTGTTAAAATATTTGAAAGCTTGTTTTCTTTTTCTTCAGTACGGGCTTATTGCTTTGAGACTGAAGCAGGATATAGAACCATATTCAGACTTCGAAGGGACCAACCAGAAGACAGTGACATAGAAGGATTAGGGGCTTATAATGCTTCGGTTAATGTGCTAACTGAAGTACCTATTGGTATGTAAATAGTCAAGTTACTTTAAATTCCATTGCCATTTTGCATACAGTGCAACCTTTCCAGAGCAATCCTCTCTTGATCAACAACCTCCGTTCCCTGCCTGCATGATTTTTTTCCACTGTATGATTTAACTATTAATTTAATCTCTCCAGAGTAACAACCCCTCAACAACAACATAATTTTGCTTCTCTCAAAGGGTGTTGCTCTGGAGAGGTTGCACTGTATACCTGCTTCTTTAAACCTGCCTCTTTTGCTCTGGGAGCAAAGACACTGAAAATATGAATACAGTTAAGAATCGGAATCTTAAGGTAATATTTGTTAATATATCTGCGGACTCACCCATCTTTATTTCATTGTTTTGTATTTACAGTAAAACCTCGATAATATGACCGCTTTCGGAATGCAAAAAAATCATTCGTAGTAATGAGGTAGTGTTATTATCAAGGTGAATTATAGTTGAGCTTTTGAAAGCCTGTCCGAAGATAAGTGGTCACTATAACACGGTGGTCGTAATATTGAGGTGGTCCCAATTAGAGGTTTTACTGTAGTAAAATATGGATATAACGAGGTAATTATTCTGATACAATAGACTTCACTTTAACCATGTTCTACTGTATGTGTTATTAACCCCATTCAATATGGTTGCCAAACTGTTACTGAAATGTTTTGTCTGTTTTAGCTGTCAACGATGTAGGATGCAGTACGACTACCAGTGTACCAGAAGTTAGCCACGTGTTCGCGCTGTCCTTTGAATTCGGAACCAGCTCGTCAACTTGTGGAACAGTTGGAGTAAGTGGCATAACCCCGTAAATAATAGGGATGTTGTTTGTTTGTTTGTTTGTTCGTTTTTTAGGTGACATTGTTACTGGGTTTAACACCGTTTTCCAACAATTTTCCAGTTACATAGGGCGACCGGTTCACCTTACAAGTTTTCCTGGACTGTATACTAACCAGTACTAACTTACCTTTCCCCAAGGAGCCGGCAATTTCTCCACATTTGGAGGGAAAAAATTTTGTCAAATTTTCATAGGAGGGCATGACCTTCCACGACCTGGAATTGGGGGGGGGCAGTTGACCAGCAAAAAACGCTACGTAATTTTCTCATAGTTGTATTACTTTATGTTGTATATCCTCCGATATTTGTCTTTCACAGGACACAGTACTTATCAGGGCTATTGGCACCAGCAAATTCTGGGAGTTTTCATGCAGTAGCCCTAATGTGATCCCGTATGAAATCTTTGAAAACAACGTGAATACAGGGTATGGATTTTGTGTGCTTTTTTTATATTTGTTTATTTTTATTGTTTTTATTTGATTTATTGTCACTAGGGTTTAACACCATTTTTCAACAATGTTTCAGTTGTATATGGCGACCTGTTCACCTAACCAGTTTTCCTGGTCTGTATACTAACCAGTACTAACTTACGCTTCCACAAGGAACCAGCAACTTCTTCATAGGGAGGAAAATTGACATTTTGTCATTTCTTCATAGAAGGGTATGACCTTCCGCGACTGGGATTAGGACCCGGATCGCCGAGTTACAAGTCCAGCACACTAACTGTTAGTGTCTATAAAATGTTCACTACATTGTTATAGTGGTATATATATTGTGAATTTTCTACCTAATTAAGTGCATTCCAATCCAATGTCTGCTTTTATTTATCTATTGTAAAACCTCACATTGCGACTACCTCAGTATTACAACCATCGTGTTATAACGACCACTTATTTTCTGACCGGCTTTCAATAACTTCCCTATTATTTAACTTGATCATGATTTTTATTATGACCACCTTATTAGAACGAATGATTTTTCGAGTCCCGGAAGGTGGTCACATTTTCGAGGTTTTACTGTAGACAATACTACACAAGGTTGGTGGGTTCTTCAACAATAAAGAATATTGAAGAGTGGAGAAATGTTGCAATAGACAAGAAAGTATACATGCGTTTACAAATTTAGGGTGAAAATAACTAGTACTGTATAACCCCTGAAAACCAGATTCCCTGTAAACCGGACTCTCTGAAAACCAGAATTTTCTAAAACTCTATTGATCTTTCAAGTCCCTTTTTTCTTTTCTATAATTGATAGTTTAATGAAAACTGGAATCGTCAGAGAACTTGACTTTAGCCCAGTCCAGAAGGGGTCTGATTTTCAGGGGTTTTACTGTATATTTTGCCCAGGTTGTTGATCAAATATCATGTAGATTCATTCTAGTGGAAAAGGCGATTTTCATCGTCATTTGCCGAATCCATATGAGGTAAAATTCCAAGCATTTGAAGCTAACGGCTACAACACGCCAGTGACCAAAGCTCACTTAGGACAAGACATTATACTACGCCTGATTTATAACACTGGACAAATTGAGAGTGGTATATATTTTTTCTGTTATACTTGTAATACATGTATTGAACACACATTCTTTCGCATAATTTGAAAAAAATTAATGCAAGTATAGTATAACCCTTGAAGATAGTCCCCCTTCTGGATTGGGCCAACAGCCTGGTTTCCCAAGAATTCTGGCTTTCAGAGAATTATTAATAATAGAAGAAAAAAAATAGAAAAAAAGATATATACTGTATATTATCAATATTAAGACCACTTTTGGACCATCACTAAATAAATAATATGCCTTAACAGTAACGTTTTACAGTCAAACCTGTGAACAAAGGCCACCATTGAGAAAGTCAAAGGTTGTTGGGTCTCCCAAGATATCAGCCTTAGGTCTTCCTTAACCGTTAAAGCTGGAAAGTTGTCAAATGACCCTGGATGTTGGTGTGACGTTAAACTCCGATGAAAAAAATAATGTCAGATTATGTAGACAACTTGGTAAAGTGAATACATGTAAAATACTTTCTATTGACAAAACTAGGTCCAGACAACTGGGGTATGACTTTCCATACGGGCTTTGTACCACGTGACAACGCCACAGACCTCCTCCTTCATATCGTGACCCCGGGACTTGGCACTAAAGTACACATTACAGGACAACTTACGGACCACGAGCTTGATCTGTGGGTGTCCGTGAAAAGAGATAGTGCGGTGAGTGCCATAAAAGACTTTTGTCTTTGAGTAACTCTTAGATAAGAATGTTGCATTTCATACTATGATTAATTACTTCGGATATTCTAAGATACGGACAGGAGAAAGGAAAATGAGTGTAAATTTTTGCCTCTTAGATTGAGTGTTAAAATTGGTATAGACTAAAGAAACACTAGGCCATGGCTGTGGTCCAGTGAATAGTGCACTGGAGTTGTAACCCGGAGATCTGGGTTTGAATACCGGTCAGAGCAGGTCATACCCTTCTATGAAAATTTGAGTCAATTTTCTTCCACATGTGAGAAGTTGCCAGCACCTTGTAGAAGGGTAAATTAGTACAATGTACTGGTTAGTATACAGTCCAGGAAAACTGGTTAGGTGAACCAGTTGCCGTATATAACTGAAAAATTGTTGAAAAAAGGCGTCAAACCCCAGTGACAATAAGTCACATAAAAGCAAACTAAGAAACTGTAGCAACATATTGAGTGATTGACTGGTTTTTAGCTTGTCTGTTTCAAAGAAAAACAGTACAAATTAGTAAACACATGACATCAATATTAGTAAACACATGACATCAATATTAGTAAACACATGACATCAATATTAGTAAACACATGACATCAATAATTGTTTTCTTCCCAACAAAAAATTCACTCATGTTGTTCTTGTGTTTCCTAAGATAAATTCTGTTAAATTATGATGATTTGTTATAATAACTTTAACCGATGTGAAAGTTTGCACAACATTAGAGAATAAAAATTGCAACATTTTTATTAACTTTTATAATCTCTGGGTCGTGGCTGTGCAAAAACTTTAATGTAGTCCATTAATCAAACACTTTTATAGATATCAACATGACACTTAGAATGCTTGATTATCATAACAAGGCGCAGTTGCAAGACAAGGGGCATTATTCTGAAAACTATATGCTCCTTTTTTATTCCAAAATTGCTTATCAAACAGAATGATGTAAAACAGACAAGTGGTTGGCGCCACTCAGTGTAGCTCTTGTTTCATCAATCCTGTTTCCACAGGTGGAAGTAACGATTCCGGGTGCCTATATGGAAACAGACGCAATGCTTTTGGATTGGACAATTCAGTCACGTGGCATTAAGATAGAATCAATGCATGACAGAATTGGTGTTCGAAGTTTTAGTAGGAATGGTTCATTCATTTTATCTCCAGACGACATCCTTGGCACAGAATATAATGGAATCAGTCTGGCGGGAGGTTTGTATACATTATATCATTTTACACATAATGAATATTTAACTGTGAATTTTCCATTATTACTACATAACTAGAATATTTGGACTGTGTATAGATCCGCACATATTTAGCAAATATACATGGTACGGATTTTTCAATGCATTATGATGCCTCTGATAGCGCCATACAGTAACCCCTGAAAACTGAACTCCCTGAAAACCGGAATTCTCGGATATTTGGACGGTTTTTCAAATCCTTTTTTCTCCTTAATCAATAGTTCTCTGAAAAACGGAATCCTCAGTATACCAGACTTTTGATCCAGTACAAAAGAGGTTCAGTTTTCAGGGGTTGCACTGTATAATATGTCAATGCTTTAGTGACTGTGCGTATGCTTGTCAGGGCAAGGATGTATTGAATGGTGCAAGCTTGGATGTATGCGTGGATGCATTTCGATGGATTTTTTCTACAACCCATATGTCTTTTCCATTTTGAGAAAATTGCAGTTTAAGCTTTGAACTGCAATAACTTAAAGCGATATTACGTGTTTGTGGACTTAGCATTAACCCTATTTACGATACATCTACAAGCAGATAGGTATGATCATTGTAAAGAGCCCATCGAGACAAAAAAATTGACACCAAAATCTCAATATTGCCAAAAATTGAGTTATGGGGTTGTAGAAATAAGCTGACGACGTGTTTCTTGTTACGTCATCATCTATGATGTCATTTTGAGCTGACAGAATGGTGCGAGCTTTGGTGCATTCATCTGCCGTGTTATGTGTTTTAATATTATATTACTTCAGATCTTCCGCTTGCTCCACCAAACCAAACTATCAGCAATACCACACGGCTTACCGGCGGTGCCACTGAAAATAGCGGATATGTTGAAGTTTACCATGACAACGAATGGCGGCCTATATGTGATGACTTTGCAGGTCTTGAAGAGGCACTTGTTGTTTGCAGGTCTCTCGGTTATGTGTAAGTTATTAAGTTGTATTATTAAAATGAGCTTTTTTAAAAACAGAGCAACCTCTCTAAAGCAAAACCCCTAGGGAGAAGCAAAATTATGTTGTTGTTTAGAGGCTGTTACTCTAGAGAGGTTAAAGTAAGAGTTAAATTGTACAGTGTGAAAAAATCATGTTGTTGTTGAAGGGAGGTTGTTGCTCAAGAGAGGGCCAACTCAATATTACTACCACCTTGTTATAACAACCACTTATTTTCGTACAGGTTTTCAATAATTCAACTTGATAATCAGATCACTTCAGTATAATGATCGTACATTCGGGTTCCAAAGGTGGTCTCATTATCGAGGTATAACTATACAGACACTTTTTGTGCCCCTTTTTTGCAGAAACGGTCCTACTTCATTCTACCAAGGCGGTGGTAACCTTCCCAATGATTCATTCTGGTTAGATGATCTGTTTTGTAATGGCACGGAAAACTCTATAGAAGAATGCCCTAATGATGGGTGGGGTGTTCATAATTGCCTTTCATTTGAAACATTCACAGTTACTTGTCGTGAGTATGTTCACTTCATTCTAACAAAAAACACAATTTATCGTCATCACTAGTTGAACTAAATCTTTTTTATGAGGGTTAATGGTAAGGTGAAGTTTTCTTGTGGTAGCTTATTGTTATTTAAGGAAAGTTTGGAAAACAGTTTAAATGTGGAAACTAATAGAGGAACATTTGCCGAGACTACTTTCAGCAGTTCGTTCAAAGCTAGATAGTTTTGACTTTCATTGTTAAATTTGACCCTGTTTTTTATTATGTTTTGAACTCTAATGTGACGAACCTGTGGCTGAATCTGTGAAGAAAGATTACAAAAGGGAGAGAAGAAATACAGCTGCTATTCGCACTTGCTCTTTATACACATGTTTACATAAAGTAAATAATTTTACATCATTAAGAGTGGTTGTTGTTGTCGTTTCAAATAGATGACCGTTAACACAGGTTTGGCTTTATAAAAGTTTATGAATGAAAAGATAACCTGTGAATGATAGATGACATAACAGTATATGTTCACATATATTGCAGATTTAAACACAGAAGATGATATTGTAATTGTAGCCACGGATGATGACACAAGCATTGATATTGTGTACAATAATTACAACCCTAGAAGCGATTTGAATGTAAGAAGATGCCAATCTTGCTAAAACATTTATTAACAGCTTCTAACAAATATTTTTGTTTATATTTTGCGCTTGTTATCCACAGTTTATCAATTATATACAGGCAGAAAGTTGCCCAAATGAAATTACAGTTTAGTACTTAGTGAAACAAAAGACACTAGTATTTGAACTCCGTCAAATTAGTGTCAGAATGTTGATCTGTCAGATTTTGTATTTTGTTGTGGCTAGTGAACATGCTTCAAAAACATGCCTTTGTTCAGCATGTATTGTTAAAAACACCATTTAACCAGTGACCTGTCTTGCAAGGTGTTGCTTAGACGAATTAAAAGTAAACTAGCTTCAGCATAAAATGGTAAGGTATTACTGGAGATGTCTCAATCTTCAATAC
Organism: Lutraria rhynchaena; assembly: GCA_008271625.1. Taxonomy (NCBI): domain Eukaryota; kingdom Metazoa; phylum Mollusca; class Bivalvia; order Venerida; family Mactridae; genus Lutraria; species Lutraria rhynchaena. Next base: position 2,948,302 of record VIBL01000030.1, read on the forward strand.
CATAGATAACCAATACTGTAAATATTGTATAGATGAATTGCACCAACATTAATCCGCAAGAATTGAGTTTAGTGTAATTTTCCATGTATGAATATTGCCTGCCTCTTACTATTATAGGTCAATGGTGTTGATGCAGACATGGGTTCATCCACTGATGACATTATCTTGAATGAATATGATATTTTAAATATACGCTGCAGACCTGGTAAATGTTTTCATCTGAAATTTCTCGCTAACAAACCTATTGCTGTGATATTTGGATCTGACGTCATAACGCAGGTATTGTAAAAGTCTCTTATTTATGTACATGTATAAACAAGATATTGTTGATCGTCTTTGCTATACTGAATACTGTTAATTTTGTAGAGCAACATAAAGCGATTGAGTGATGATTATTAGGAGGACCTCAATAATGAGACCACCCTTTGAGACCCGAAAAATGGTCGTATTAATGAGTTAGTCTCATCATGTTGAATTATAGAGGAGTTATTGAAAGCTGGTCCGAAAAAGAGTGATTATTATAACAAGTTGGTCGTAATATCGAAGTGGTTGCTATTTGAGGTTATGCTGTATATTTAAATGCAGTTTGTTCTGTGGATTGATAGCAACAATATAAAAACCTGCTTGAATATGCATTACATTTGAATTTATATACTTATAAAAGCAGATGATTTTTTCACAATTAAACATTATCTGGTTTTACATACGGTCAGCTTAAATGATTATTCAGCTGTGACCATGGTCCAGTGGATAGTGCGTTGACCAGGTCAATGGTCATTCCCTCCTATGAAAATTTGACAAAAGCGTCGATTTTCCTCCATATTTGTTCAAAAAATGGTGTTAAGCCCGTAGAAAATTAAATAGTTACTCTACAAACACATTCCATATTATACTACTAAACATTGTTATCAGTACTCAAGTATGACAATTACTAACAAATGTTCATCACCTTATTTCTACAAACAGCTGTTACCTGTGGTCAACTACGATAATTACTTTATACTTATTACGACCAACTTTGGAGGTCAGGGATATATTGCCCAGCATGATGACCCCACACGCACGAGTGATGTGATGTATAATGATTACTATGGAGACAATCTGACGTTTACTGATTTCCCGTTTGTGACATCTTATGATACTGAACATCTTATAGAATTCCCTGTTGGATATTACTTGTATCATGGTACGTGAAACTGTTGTGGAAAATAATTTGTGCTTTCTGTTTTTATGTGACATTGTCACTGGGTTTAACGCCATTTTTCAACAATATTTCAGTTTATACATATGGCGACCAGTTCATCTAACCAGTTTTCCTGGACTGTATACTAACCAGTATTAACTTACCACTAGGCGCCAACAACTTCTCCATCAACATTTTTGTCAAATGTCAAATTTAAATAGAAAGGTATGACCAGCTGCGACAGGGATTTTAACCTAGATGGTGGGGTATAAATCCAGCATACTAACCACTGGATTACGGTCGCGGCCCTTGTATATTTCTGGTGGAGTACAGTAAAACACCTGAAAACCAGACTCACTGAAAACCGGAATTTTCTGAAACAGTATTTTGTTTGGTAATGAAGTTAAGTTACATTTTAGTATATCTACAGTGCATGTACCTATAATGTGTGATATCTTGTATTTTATTTTATATGAATGTAGCTGATGGAGGTTGTTCCGACCCGTACCTTTTTCCAATGCCATCAATAGATCAATGGGGAGCTTACAACTATTTCTACGTAAAAGAAGGAGCCGAGTACTATGTTATTATTGGTAAGCTAAACATTATTAACACTTTTTTTCAAGCACATCCCATACTTGGCTGATTCAGCCGCGGCAGGTCATACCCTTCTATGAAAATTTGACAAAAATGTCAATATTCCTTTATATATGGATATATATGGTTGCTGGCTCCTTCAGGCAGGGTAAGTTAGCACTGGTTAGTATACAGTCCAGGAAAACTGGTTAGTTGATCCATTTGCCATATATCACTGAAAAATCGAAAAATGGCGTTTAACCCCCAGTGACAATAGGTCACATAAAAACAAGCATACCAAACTAGGCTGATTCTTTCATTATTCCTATATAAATGTACATGTTGACCTTACCTAGGAAGACAATGTTATAAAAGCCTCTTATTTTCTATCCGGCTCTCAATGTTTACTCCATATAACTTGATAATGAGACCATATCGACATTAGAGTTATATTCAGTAAAACCTCAAATAGTGACCACCTTATATTTATGACCAAATTGTTATAATGACCAATTTCTATAAGTCCCCAATATTTGATCTTGATACCACCTCATAATCAGGACTAATATTTCGGTGTATTATATATATCTAAATATATCTATCTCATTATTCATGTTTTACTGTATATAGCATTTACTGTTAAACGCTGATTTCAAATAAATATGCCTTATTGTTTATTCTCAGTTGGACGTATTGGTGAAGTTGCAAATATCACATTCAAAACAGGAAGTGTGACAACGAACTTAGTTGGTACGACGCTTGGTGAGCAACCGTACTTTTCAACCACGATACTAAATGGTGTGTATACGGATTACTGTCTTTTATAAATATATATTCAGATACAGTTTGCTTACAGAATGGTGTATTAGTATCATCATTGTTTAATCACAGTCAACTCCGATAATGTATAACAAAAAAATGAGATTTGAGCTTGGAGAAGAATCTAAAGTTATAACCCGGGGTCCTGGTGGTATCTTAGAGGTAGGAGCCAAATAGGGTTGTTGTTATGTATTCACTACACTGGGGTGATTCCTTACTGTTAACATGTTTGTGTTAATTCTTTTATCTTCCAAATTACACTGAAACCTCTGTATTTGGACCATCTTGGGCTTTGACCAAACAAATTAGTCTCGATATTAAACTGGTTGGATTAATAAGTTGAAATACAGAAAAATAGTGAATATACGCTTGAAAATAAGTGATCATTATGATGAGATGGTTGCTATTGGAACAGTTAATATACAATGAAGCTCCGATAATTAGACCACTTTAGGGACCGGAAAAATAGGTTGTAATCATGTGGTGGTCTTATTATCAAGTTGAACTAAAGGAGAGTTATGGCAAGCCGGTCCGAGTATATGTGGTCATTACAACAAGGTGGTTGTAATATTAAGGTGGTCACTATTTGAGGTTTTACAGAATATTATCATAATACATAATTCATAATTACTGATTTGATTCAATTTTCTAGAGTTGTACGCAAGAGACACTAGATATGAACAGTATAATGTGAGCATCAATGTATCTGATAACAAGCCAGGTATAGAACGGGGCCTTTTAGAGTTTAGGGGTGCGACCCCTGTGAACACGTTTCTTATGATCATAGAAGAATATGCTGAGTCTTACATCTCCGTATATCAACCATTTGGTGTACGATACCCTACCAGTAATCCGGTTTGTACACTATATTTTTACGTTTTCCTTCCATTCTTTGACGGGGTGGGGGATATTGATGGATTTCACTACCCTTCTAGTAAAAACGGCTGATGCTTTCATCATATTGTGACTAGTTAGGAAGTTGGGGTAATTCAGTTATACTTGAAACCAAGCGATCTGGGTTCAAATTTCGGTCGTGCTGGTCATAATCTTCTTTGGAAATTTGACAAAAATGAGACCAAGAACATAAAATGGTGCCTCATTCACTAGAAATACGATCATGCCATTCAACATTTGCAAATGCTGTTGTCAAATGTTACATTAATGAATGTGTTAAATTCTGTGTCCGTACTAAAATTATCAAGGACAATGCATAACTGAATATGATTTATTATATTAATACACATCAAATAAATTCATACTTACTATAGTAAACATGAATTCTTCATTGTCTTGAAAACTTGTAAAAAATGGTGAATAGCGTCTACCTTTCGGCCATTTTATTTTTCCCTAAGCTTTATCCTTAAAGTTATTGTACCCTCTGAGATAACTTAAAAAGACTGAAGGGAAAATTTAACTTTTGAAGCTTCGTGAATACCACTTAAGGAATATACTTATATATAAGGTAAAGTCATTTTATGATTATATATAATTATAATTTAGGGATTACTTTTCCCTATGGAGCTGTATGAAAACCTAACTTCTGGCCCAGTCCAAGAAGGTCCTGTTTTAAGGGGTTACACTATATTTAGTTCATTCTTTTTAGTGTGTGCCGACATCTTTCATAAGGCCCGGAGATTTGTTAAACAATGATTGTGATGAGTACACAGATGAGGAGATTGCTAATGGATTAGGTATCTGACTTCATTAATTACTTAATAATGATATCATGGTTCTAACAGTGACAAAATCATCATACCGAGAAACTGTACGCCTCGTTGTATAATGTAGTTTAATAGAAAAAATGTATCCTAAATCTGTGGATGTATACCTTCATTAGAACACAAGCAACTTGTCTAACCACGCTAAGTGGATCTCATAGAGGGATAAATATAGATCAGCATTTGTCCCTGTTATGCTCGTTGTACGGAATAATACAATATATTTACACTTGACCATTTGACCATGAAGGGCCTCTAGTACTCAGATGCTGTACTTACTTGAATGCAAACTGTACTGATATGGTGGAAAAAGACAGAATCATAAGAACAATACTGATGAGTAAATCTGACTGTAATCTCTCACGCTGTAAGTATATGTGGACACAGTTCTGGAGGATGGGTAAATCTGACTATAACCTCTCATGCTGTAAGTATATGTGGACACAGTTCTGGAGGATGGGTAAATCTGACTGTAATCTCTCACGCTGTAAGTGTATGTGGACACAGTTCTGGAGGATGGGTAAATCTGTCTATAACCTCTCACGCTGTAAGTATATGTGGACACAGTTCTGGAGGATGGGTAAATCCTGTGTTAATATTGAGGTGGTCACTATGTGAGATTTGACTGTACTCAAAATCAGAACGAATACACTTTCACCGGTGAGACGATATAAAGTTGAGATTTATTTCAAAGGAGACAGTTTCAGATATCTTTTATTGTATTTTCTTATTTGCTTACAGATGATGACAATGATGGTTATATTGATGAAGACCTTGCCTTAGATCTTGTTAGCCGTAAGAACGATTTCAATACTTTCAATGTGGTTATACAGTATGAAATAGAACCTCACTTTAAGACAAATTTATTAGCGTGATTATGTCATCATAAGTTATTCATAACATGAAATCATACCCTTCGTTCACTATTTCCTCTTTGCTTCGAATTAAAAATGAGAACATTTCAATGAATACATTTGGTTCTTAGGGTGGTCATAATATCAAGTTTAAAAATTTAGAGTCCTTTGTGTCAGTTGATCATACTTGAACGACTTGATCCAATGACAGTCAGTCATGTTTAAGTACATCCTCTAATGCAGCGATCCAATGTACAATCCTCTTACATTTTTTTTCGAAATTCCACTTTACCAGATACGATAATAATCAATGTGTTTTTTTACAGCCGCAACTGGCATATATGCTTCAGAATTGATTCTATGTACGGATGCTCTTTGCACGTCAGGAAAATTAATTCATAAGTTTGGGTAGGTCATAGATTTTTTTTTATTATAGATATATTTCAGCATAGGTAAAACATAAATTGTTTACAACATGCATTACTATAAAGTTACATAAAAGAAGGTGCATTTAGCGCAAGAATTTAAAAGACAAAGAAAACAGTAATTTGAAATAACAATCATGCTTCCTTGTACCTAGGATTGCACAAAAATCCTAAAGTCTGAGTTACCTTCCCCTTGTCTTATATTAATGAGCAATGTTTTACCCAGTTATGTTCAGATATATAAGGTAATTTTAGGGTATATAAGAGAAGTAATATAACCAAATAAATGACATATGTATATGTAAGTACAGTTAAAACCCCTGAAAACCTGACCCTTTCCTGACTGGACCAAAAGTCTGGTTTTCTGAGAATTCTGGTATTCTGAGAACTATTATTGAAGAGAAAAAAATAAGGCTTGATTTCCAGAAAATTTCGGTTTTCAGGGAGTCCAGTTTGGAGGGGTTTTACTGTATAACAAAAGAGAACACAAACCTGGATTTAACAATTTTCTATTATACAATTGTGATTAGTGTCATTCATGCACGGTACTTCGTGCTCAGAAGGCTTGTTTGTTAACTTTTGGTGCTGCGAAATTTTCGGGATGGGATTCCACGTCAGAGCAGTGATCGGGTAATAAAAATTGTAACTACTAAAACATGTAGGTCCCTTAAATTAAGTTTAAATTTGGCTCTTTTGTGTTTTTACTGATAAAATTTCAACATAACTTCTAATTATTGTTACAATGTAACCTCTCCAGAGTGGCCATCTCTTGAGCAAGAACCTCCATTTAACCACAGCATGATGTTTTCTACTTTACAATTTAACTATTAGTTTAATCGCTTGATAGCAACAACTTCTCAACAACAACATAATTTTGCTTTTCCCAAAGGGTATATATCGAATATGATTACAATGTGTATACATTTCATATAATTTTAACAGCTGTTATGACTACTACGACGCTTATGGGGATGGCAGCTATTTAGATATTGGCCCATTCCAACACAACACGTACTTGGCGGATGAATTTGACCACTTTTACGTCATAGATACACCTCCATTTGATGCATTTCGATATGTCAATGATGATGCAATATACTTCATGGTCACTTATGGTATGTGCTTCGGGAATCTCACAAAATGTGAAAATGTAAGATATGCACTTTCTCACTAAGAGAAACTTTCTTTTTGATTCATAAATTATTAGGTTATTGGTGTGGTTGGACCCTGGGCATCATGCATGTTCTTTGTGATGCTATGGTCAAGGGTCACTGTTGATTATTCATGCAGAACAGTTGGCAGTTACTTGCGTAAAAGAATATTAGTACTGATGCAGAATTCAGGAAATCTTAACTGGATAAATCTATTAATAACAGAAGAAAACAAAAAAAAATGGAACAAAATAATAACGATCAACAATTGGTTTTTAACTACAAAAGAAAAAGTACCGAATGATTCCTATGACTACATCAACGACATGTTTTAAAAAATTAACAATGAAGTAAACAATTACATGATTTTATTTCACTCGTGAAGTGCTCATGTTAATGTGTCGCTGTTTTTTTTTTGTTAATAAATACACATAATTATGAACTTCAAAGATCTCATTTATTTCCCATATATACATACTATCTAAGGACAATTTTATGGTGGGTGACTTTTTAAGTTTTTGTTATTTTGTATGATTAATACATTGATATTTTCAGTACTTGGTGAATATTTTAAATCCACTTTATAATGTTACAGTCTTGTCTAGAAACCATTGAGAAAAGGTCTATACATGAAGTGAATCGGGTCAAATTGTCCCTTTCCCTTATAAGGAATAGTACAAACACCATACGAAAATCTGGACATGAAGGTACACTGTTCTTATATAGTATTTCAGTTAGAGTATTTTTACTTCACATACGTTGTGGAATTATTAATACAAAATATAGTCATGTTATTCTTTTATATTAATTTTTAAAAAATACAACAACAACTGGAGGCAAGATAATACATACATAATGTATGCAGTGCAACATCTCCAGAGCAGCCCTCCCTTTAGCAACAACCTCCCTTCAACAACAGCATGATACTGTACGATTTAACTATTAATTTAACCTCTCTAGAGTAATAACCTTTCTTTTGATTTTACTTCTCCCAAAGGTTGTTGCTTTGTAGAGGTTGCACTGTATTTTAACGATTTATCTTATTTCGTGACAACACTTGGTATGAATAGATGATTGAAACCATTGTGTCACCATTCTCATAGACTGTAGCATTTTAAAAACATACTGTATTTGGTTTGTAGGTGATGCACACGGACGCATGAATCCACACCGCTGTAGAGACAATCCAGTGTTCATGGTGACCATGCTGCTCCTACTTGTAATAGTATTTGTTGAAGTCGTGGCGACCATGTTCTTTGCCTATAAGTGGTATCAATTTGGGAGGGTTTTATACAACTGAACATAATGTGTAACCAAGACAATCACTAACAAGATCATTACAGAGTGTGCTAATAGACTTGATATTTCCTTTGTCTCTACAATGTACTCATACTGCAATAAGCTAAATATTCAAACTGTGAATGTTCAAACTGTGATTGTCAAATGAACGTTTATTATTCATTTATTTGGACTTCTGTGATAAAAATAAAGATATACTTATATAATGTAACTTATTATATATACACTGTCTCTGTATAAACACTGAAATATGTCCCTGTAGCTTGGCTGCACACCATTCCAAGGCGGCATCCTCAGGGGAGACTGCGTTTTGTCATCCATTTTCATGTTAGATCTTAAGTATAATTTTCATAATTTGAAAAACAACACAAAACTATTATATTCTGGATCATATAAGATTTATTTTAATCAAACATGTACTTACAAAATAATTGAAATTGAGTTATTAAATATTATTATTATTAAATAATTATCATACAATTATTACATAAACAGTCAAACCTAAGTTAATAGCCACCTTTGAATAAAGGCCGTTATGTGAACTAAGACCTTTTATCAAAACATTATAATAACAGGTGAAATAAACCTCTGAACAAAGTCTAACTTTGAACAAAGGTCAACTATAAACAAAGGTCTACTTTGAGGAAAGGACAACTGTGATCAAAGGTCACCTGTGAATGAAGGTCAACTGTAAATAAAGGTCAATTTTGAAGAAAGGACAACTATAAACAAAGGTCGCCTATGAACCAAGGTCAAATGTGAACAGTGATCAACCTTGCATGAAGGTCAACTATGAATGAGGGTAAATTTTTCCCTTTTTGTGGCCTTTTTGTACAGGTTTGACTGTAGTCAGGTGGTAGACAATAATAGTAAGTATGTACAACAATTTCAATTATTTTAAAAAATTCTTAACATACAACAAGTTTTCCATCATATAAAAATGATGCAAAGAGATATTTCATGTTAACAGCAAATAAAACAATAATAACAAAAATTATCTACATACAAAAGATGGCACTAGCAGAATGTATCCAGCTTTCTATAAATAAAGAAGATAAAATTGAAAGTCTGACACTGAAGAAAGTGATTTCTAGACAAGATAAAATATTTTAATACAACAGAAGACAAAGTAAAAATCAAGTGAAGAGCAACCAGCCACAAGTAGTATGTAGACATTCATGAAAATCAAGTATAATAAACATTAAACTACAATAAAACAAAGTTTTAGTCTAAAATTTCTTAATGAGATATCTTAAAAAGTCTCAAATGAATGTTTTATTGTGTATAATAATCAGATAAATCACATTATACAAAAAATCTAACTTAAGAAAAAAAATCAAAAGCACAAAAAATGCAAAAAACAACTTTTTTCCAAATTTTGCATCAAAATGTGTCTCATCTTGTAGGAAATGATCTAATTAAGAAAATGAATGGTCACATCACATGTTTCCATTAAGAAATAAAAAAGTTATGACCAATTTTGTCCACATTTTTGGACACATTCATCAGTCTGCTGACAAAGTCATTTTTTTTACGAAAAAATGTTAACAAAAACACAATCAAACGTTTACTGACACCTAATTGTTTCAAAGTGTAACCTAATACCATATTTATATGTGATGTTTATTGTAGAAAATGATTCAAGATGTTCAGACATGAATTTTATTGACTCCTCATATGACAGTTTACCATGAGTTCCTCCATCAACTGATGTAATCTTACAGTAAAATAACTCAACTTTTATCTCAGATTTATTGTTTACACAACTTTCAACAAAACAATGAAAACATTGATGACTCATTGTGACCTTAAACAGCTTTACCTCCACTTGTGTTACATCAGGATGTAGTTGTAATAAAACATCATCAGGTAACTTCATGTACCTCAGTTCTAGTGACTTGATACATGGAAGAGTTTTCACTGTAGACGTCAATGTTTTCATTGTATTGTAATATAAAATGTAACCATGGTAATCATTGATATCAAGATAATCAAATTGTGAATCCTTAATACAGTTAAATAAATCACACTAAAGTCTAACAATCCTCTCAGTTAATGGACGCAATGTGGAGTACTGTAAACTATAATTGTTTACATTGTTACATAAAATATTAACATCCCACAGACCTACTGAAGCGAGTTTTGTAAGTTTTTGAAGATTTAAAGCGAGTTTTGTAAGTTTTTGAAGATTTAAAGTCAATGTACAATCATAACGTTGGTGATCAACACAAAACACATTAGACAATTGTATATTTTCAATAAGAACATTCTTAGACAGAAATTTAACCAGATTATATAAACTTTCATGTTGTATTTCAACACGAGACAGAGACAATGATGTCAGATGATGGAGATTTCTCACAGGTAATTCTGGCATCAGTGTATCACCTTCAATACTTACAGTGTGCAGTGATTTATTGTGATGATATAAACAATACAGCAAAATATTCTAGGTAACTTTTGTGAATAAAGCTAACTTTAAGCTTTTGAACAGAAAAAAACATCCAAAAACTTCATTTCTGGATAGTAAGCCTATTTCATAAAGAAAGTCAGTTTCCTCAGAAGTAAAACAATATGGTTCAGATTCTAACAGTTCCCTGGTAAATATAAGGCTTGCTACATTATCTTCTTGTTTGAACATTGAATAAAATGAAAGATGACACACTTTATACAATAACTTAACATATTCATTCAAATATCTGAGCTCTGAGACAGAATCAGGAAGCTGTAATGGTCTAAAACGAGTAAAAATAGATATGAAATCAAACACCTTTTTGAGTAAGTAGATGAATAAAGTTCTGCCCTTTTTTGCTTGGTTTTGTACAGCTGAAGATGTAATTTGTCACTATGCATCAGCTGAAATATAATGTCTGACCATGTATTTGAAATGTGCAAGCAAACTACTGTGATACACATTAAAAAAGTTAATGATATTTCAACCAAACATTATTCTGTATATAGTTATTTAAAAACAAATTGTTTATCTTTCATTGTCTGTTATTTACTCATTTCCATCAACAGTTGGTAAACAAATCTTGCATCAAATTTCATACAAAATCACTCTGAGCATTTAAGAAAGCTGTGCACGTGTTAACAATTCCATACAAATTTAAAAATGATTATATTGATAAACTGCTCATGTCCAGATGTGAAAAATATCTTGTATAAGATTTAAGCTTGTGGATCATATGTAACGGAATCAAACAATTTATAAACATTATATGTACTTAATTTCTACATAACCTTAACCGAGCAATATCAGCTTCTGTGCACATACAATCCACATACATTCCTCAGAAGACATGACAGTAAAGTTATGTCAAAATCACCAACACATGGTTGGTTGTTAGCTGGCAATAGCATCAGCTCCTGAGCAGGTGTTATCACCTTTGCTCGGGCTAACTTTCTGGTGTTGTTACTTTTACTATTGAAGAATTGACCCACTCCAATACGTGTCATTGTCACAAACAAAAACTCCCTGAGGACTTTGGTGCCAATATCAACCAACAAGTACTGATATCTAAAAGTGAATGTATCTGAAATCAAAAAAACTTAATCATATAAATAAAACTTCACCCAAACATATTTCTTTCACAAACACATCATTAGAAGAAAAATAAGTCACAACCAAACTACAGGCATTTTATAGAAATTAGACAGTTATCTGACCAGCTGTAGTCTTTACAAAAATATCCATGTGTGGACGCAGCGAAAATCAAAAACTGTAAATGCTGCATTCAAACATGGGCCAAATAATATTGATGTGGAGACTGTAATGTGGTAAGTTTCATGCATATTAACATATTTTATTGCTAATGGCAATATTACTGAACAGAAAATCACCAACCTGGGCCAGGATTTTGTTCAATCCCAGACATTATCAGTAGTATCCGAACAAAACTAACACATCCAATTATTTTCATCAATCTACTGACATTGATTATTACCACACCAGCACCATGACCAGGAATGAACATACCAACCCTGCACCGCCAAGTACCAATATCAACACCCATTTTTACTTCTGAAATGAAATACATCATTTATTCAATAATATAGCTCAAGTCAATGTGTTAGGAAAACTACTGATCAGCATTTATAGAACTTAGAAGATCTTTTCATACATTAGATATGGATGCAAGTGTGTAGAAATATTTCAAGTAGCTGGTAAGCTTCTCAAGGTAGGAGGGGGCCTGAAGGTCCCCCCCCCCAGTAGGAGCAAAGAGACAACACCCCCGGAGGGGAAAAAGGAGTCAGCAAGAATGCTCAAATAGCTGGTTGATTTTTCCTGCTTCCAGCTCATTTCAACACCCCTGATGGATGCTTGCACAGAAATACATAATATAAGGTATTGATGCTATACAGTATACAGCAAAACGTTTATACAGTCAGTCTGATTGCTTGGTTTATTTCTTAGAAATATTGCGTAGAAATAAAAAAAAGTTACAACTTCCTGTTTGCAATTCTTCGGCGTGGTGTTTCTCCAGAAAGGAGGCGGTCACGAGACTCTACATGATATCCGGCACAAGGTCCTAAAAGTAAGCTTTGTAAAAAGCCAGAGCAACTCATTCCAACTCTCGTGGTAGACGGGCACGAGTGAATGTCAACCACCAAAGCAGGACTGTTAGAAGCGACCTATATCCCTGCATTTGGTCTATGAATGAATATATAAAAACATATCAACAATTTCTCACCATTTCACTTTCAGTTTATGTTTTTTATTAGGTCTGTTTTGCATTCATTTTATGTTGTTTTAAAAGGGTTATTTCTTGGTTAAACAGATTTTACTGTTTCGTTTAGCACCAAATTGGTTCTGCACTTTGAGATATTTGCTTACCAAGCTGTCAATTCATTAGATTCTTCAGGTGGGCGACATATACATGTATAAGGCCATCATGGCCCTCTTGAATTTTTTTGTTTTTGATTTTTACTTATAAAATTTGACAGATTGATAGCATAACAATGTGGCGATCTAATAATGACGATGCGTTTGGAACAAAAGTCGACACCTAATTGAAACAAACCTTGCATGTTCCACAAATTTAGTTTCGGCACGTACAGCGATTTTCATAAATCGCCAGGGGACATAAGTCGTATGAAATAAACTGGTCTCCGTTCCATTGTTGCAGTGCACCAAGAGTCAACGGAAACCAGTTCACCAGGTTCCGTACTATACTGATTTTATACTCAACTGTAATGGCAGCCTCCTGTTGTTGAATGAACTTTCATTGACATATTTACAAGTTGTTTCTTTGTGAAGCAGAGACTGTCATCCCATCTGCTATTAATAAACGGTTAGTTTGAATTATAAATATTCTGCATTGTCTAAAAGTTAGGAATAATACATCTGCTTGTCTCGAGTTTTAATCCTTGTAAACATGTTAATTCCTAGAAAATTTTGTATGTTCCCGAGATACGAATCTAACATATCTATCTATCTATTGATACTGCCCAACTCCCCTTACGGATATTACTGGCAGGTACGCGTCCGTTCAAGATTTAAAAGTATAAAAGCAGTGAAAGAAGGCTTCGCAATCTTGTTTTTTCCTTCTGTAGCCGGGACCGTTTATAGGCGTCTTACTAATAGTGTAAAATTATCAAAGTAGATTCCCGTTTTGCTCCAAAATATTTTAATTTATTTTCAAGTGTTTAATCAAATTAATTTTTTAGTAGTACAATGAAAAACTTGCCAGCTCTAGTTCCTTTCATGAGTAATAGTTGTGAATTGAATGTTTTTTTTTCAGACATATGGTCAGGGCCTTACAACTTTGATGTAATGGTGATTTCATTTTGTAGATCTGCTTGTAGATTGTTCAAGAAAAACAGCATCTGTCAACTAACATTCAGAACCATGTCAGTTCAGATGGGAAACTTGAAATTCCTCAAGTAAGTCAGTTCTTTTTAGCATGAATCATCCAGGCTTTTTTCATGTAGGGGAATGGGCTTTTTTTCCTAAATTTTAAGGAGAAAATAACTCAGTATTTTTTGCAAAAAGGGGGAGAAAAAACTTAATGTAAACTGAATTTTAGGGGAAACTGCATGATTTTAAAGATTTTTCCTGAAGGGAAGACACAAAACAGCCCCTGCTATAGAAGTTAAACAATCCTTGCAAATCTTCAACAAAACAATGAACTAACTACAATCAATATTCATTAGCTACTAATCTGTCTGGCAAAACTGCTCTTGTAGAATTAGTATACACTATCATAGCTCAAACCGTATCAAAATGAATACATAAAAAGCTATACAGTTGCATACAACAGCTTCAAGTACAGAGATAACCAGAATCACCAATTTATTATCCAATAAAGCATAGTTTACAGGGAACTGTAAAAGGAAAAAATCTGATCATTCTCCAGTCTGTTGAATTTTATTTCTTAATGCCAACTTGCATTTTGCATCTTTGAAGGAACCTTTTACAGCATTTCAATTTATGAATCATGTACAAAAGGTTGAGTACTAAGATTATTTGGTGTGAATCTGGAATGTAGAAATGATTTCAAGCAGCTGGTAAGCTTCTAAAAGTAGAAGGAGGGCCTGAGGATTCCCTCCAGTAGGGGGCAAGGGGCAATGTCCCCTGTGAGGAAAAGTAGCTGGCAAAACTGCTCAAGTGGCTGGTTGATATTTCCGGCTTCCAGCTCATTTCTACACCCCTGGTGAATCAAGCATTTTATGTTATTCAATGGTCTAGCACTAATTGATAGTGAATTATTCCACCAAGTTGTTTAATTTCTCCCTAAAATGTTAATGAAAATCTACTTGTTAATTTTCTGTTGCCTATATTGTTTTGCCTTATTTTAAAAGTAACTGACCACATTCCAGACAAAGTAGACATTTCAATTAATGGAAAGACAAACATGTATGTTACGCATACATAAGGGATTGATTAATTATCTCCCTTTGAAATACAATTTCTATTTCAATGAACTTAAGTTAACTAGTCTATGCTCCATGTTGCAATGCACCGAAGGTACAGGTACCTTTTTATGGAAAAAAAAGATTGAGTAATTGACATATAGAATAGCTCTTCTGCGTCTGTCACGGTCATAACATACAGTAGAAACTCATTATGTCAAACTAGCTTATATCGAATTCCCCTTATATGAATATAATTATAAAGTCCCAAATCTTATCCCTCTTTGTACATATTAACAACTTATTTCAAATTCATTGGTCTCGATATTTTTGCATATCGAAGTAGATTTTCAGTCCCAAACATTGATTTTCAACAAAACATCTATGTCAAACCCATTAAGTTGAAAACAAATGAATTTTTTGCACTTTTACCTCCTACAAACACCTATTAATTTCTCACATGACCAGATATTTTTGTATTGAACTCTGAAATAATATTTAATTAATGAGCAGCCCTCTCTTGAGCAAAATCCTCCTTTCAGAACAGCATGATTTTTCCCATTATTATATTTTCCCACTATAGGATTTAACTATTAATTTAACGTCTCCAGAGCAGCAATTTCTCAACAACTTAATTCTGCTTTTCTCTGGGGTGTATTTTAACGATTTATCTAATTTCCAACCAACAAGTAGATGGTTTGTATGGTTGGTCAATTTTGAGGATATTGATATTGTCATGTCTTTATATCATTTGATCAAATTGAGTTTGGTTTATTTTTTACCATATTTTATATGTATTTATAACATTTACTGTCGTGGTATACAGCATCATTCTTTTCAGTACCTATTTGTACAACATTAATTTGTAAGTTTATAAAGTTTTATGTTTATGTCAGTAAATATTTTTTCTTGACGTGACTTGTATTTCAAATGTTTTAATAGAAGGCAGAAAATAAAGTTCCTATGCAGGGCTTGAACATGCAACCTTCTGCTTGCAAGTCAGCTGTTCTACCAACTGAGTTAATCATTCAGATGGGCATACAAACTACTATAAACACATTTATTATACATACAGCACTGTAACAATATTATGCATGAAGTGACAAATAATTTCCTCTTACACAATTCTCAAAAGTGTTTTCATTGATTGAAAACATTAAGAATTAATTTGTCATTTCTAGGACAAACATAAATTTAAAAAAAAAACTAAAACACTAATATTGATCTTCACTATGCATTACAATAGGTCACAGATCATGAAAGAAGCCTTTGGAAACTGGATAAAGAATGTCCTATTCTTTTATAGATTTGTGGTTTGTTTATGATGCTGTGAACACTTCATTCAGAACAGGTCATTTTTATTTTTTAGTTTGCATTGTTTAATGTAACAGTGTTTCATTTAGCAGAACGAAGATATTTTTAATAAAAGTTATGAATTAGCAGTGTGGCCGAATTAGCAGTATTAGGAAGTATATTAGCAGTATTAGGAAGTATATTAGCAGTATTAGGGAGTATGTTAGCAGTATTAGGAAGTATATTAGCAGTATTAGGAAGTATATATATTAGCAGTTTTAGGAAGTATATTAGCAGTATTAGGAAGTATATTAGCAGTATTAGGGAGTATGTTAGCAGTATTAGGAAGTATATATATTAGCAGTATCAGGAAGTATATTGGCAGTATTAGGAAGTATATTAACAATATTAGGAAGTATATTTTCTCATTAAAATGATGCTAGCTAACCTTTAATACAAATATCTTAGGTATGATATACAGTGGAACCCATATTAACAGGCCAAGCCTTAGACAAGGACGTCTACCCGGTTTAGTGGGGATGCCTGTTTAGGAGGGTTTTTTTAATTATATAGTAATGAAGTCGAGACCAGAACATTTGGCCGAATTAGAGGGGGAACTGGTTTATGGAGGAACCGGTTTAGAGGGTTTCTACTGTACTTTCCTATCTTTGCTTCTAAATGCCACTATGTAATCAATTATTAACTTATACATAAAATGTAAGGTAGTTGGACGCTGGCAAGGAATCCCTAGAGAGATATCTTTGACATCAGAATAATGTACAATCAGCTACCAAGAGGTTATTAACAGCTCGATGACTGCGTCTGTCATTAAGTATGCAATAGTTGATACTAAATAATGGCATCTTAATGGTATATCCAGAAATACAGTTATGACATAAAGGAAAGCACATGCACACAAGAAGGACATAGGCATGACGTAAAAGACTGTGTGACATACTTCAGTCATCAAACAAAACATTTTGATGAGCAAGGCCTTTTTGCCAAGAAACAGACCCATTTTCATTTCAAAATTGCTACCATTTTTCCCAGTTGCAGTAAAAAATTCTCAAAACATAATAAGAATGTTCAACTGAGATGCATACAATTTTACTCAATTAATTCAGTTCTTCAGTAACCATAACACATTGAACATCTCACGGGCCTTAGGTTATAAAACTTGTGATCAGGCTCCAAACTCAAATCTCATATCCTGTCTTTTGATGTTTACAGTTAATTATGATCAGAAAATAATGAAATTGTTGGTACATTATTCAAACAGCATAAATGACCTGAATATGTATTTAAACATTAGTCTGCCGCAGCCATGGTCCAGTGGTTAGTGCACTGGACTTGTAACCCGGAGATCCGGGTTCGAATCCTGGTCGCGGCAGGTCATACCCTTCTATGAAAATTTTAAAAAATGTTGAATTTCCTCCATGTATAGAGAAGTTGCCAGCTCCTTGTGGAAGGGTAGGTTAGTACTGGTTAGTATACAGTCCAGGAAAACTGGTTTGGTGAACCGGTCACCGTATATAACTGAAAAATTGTTGAAAACCCCAGTAACAATTAAACATTAGTCATTAATCATCTCTATCTTTTCAACCATAATACTTTGAGAACATAATTGAAATTTAAGCTTGGAGACTCAAGTTTTATAACCTCTGGGCCATGTCAGTAATGTATTTTCACAAAACTTTTGTAAAATGACCAGTTTTCATCTTTTGTTTCGTCTTTGTGAATTAATGCAATAAAGGGTCATACAAAAGAGTAAAAAATTTAAAATTTCAGACAATTAAATTAATACAATTCTTTTTCCTATTTGGTCATTACTGGTACCTGTAGCAATATGTAGAAAAAATGTTATGGTATTTATAATTTCTACCCCTTGTATTTAACCCTTTGTTTAAATGCTGACCTGTCAGGATGTTTTTTTCTTGGATGCTGACCAATCAGGATGGTTCTTTCTTAAATGCTGACCAATCAGGATGGTTCTTTCTTAAATGCTGACCAATCAGGATGGTTCTTTCTTAAATGCTGACCAATCAGGATGGTTCTTTCTGTCTTAACCCTTTGCCTTATATGCATATTTTGGACTCTTCCATATTCAAAGCAAATATATAAGAACACCAATATATTTAAGGAAATTGGGTTATTTCTCTTTTTGCACTGATTAGAATACAGTCCAGGAAAACTGGTTAGGTGGACCAGCCTCTGTATATAATGAAAAATTGTTGAAAAAGGGCGTTAAACCCCAGTGAAAAAAGAAGAATTTTTTTGGTCTCTTGTTGTTTGTAACTTATTAGATCACTGACACAGTTCTGTTATTTTATATTTTTTTTTTGAGGATGATAAAATAATTCAATAATCGGATGCTGTGAAATATATCACTCTTATTTCCCATGGAAAGATTGAAACCAATAGATTTGATTACAGAATGACCTTCAGGCATCCGAAAAAGCTTGAATTGTTGGCAACCGTTTTATGAAATATTTGTCTTAGATTGATGAAATCATCTCAAGAGTTCTTGTTTTGGTCAAATACAGTTACTGGGGTTTTTCTCCGTATTTTTGGAACATGACCCAACCCACGATGTTTTCAAAAGACGTCTGCTTCAGTTGTGCAGAAACGTAGTATAATGAGGTAAAGTGTTAACACTTGAATATAGATTGTCTATATATATTCCACAGGCATTAGAAACAGACCTGTGATTGTAAAAATTCTTCATAAAACATCATAATTTGACCCAAATTACCTTAAATGAAAAAAACATTTTAACAGAATTCGACTCCGTTCAACTGTTATAATAGAAGGCGTATAACTCTTTGTTCTGGTGATTCAGCCCACTGTCCTCACAAAACATAAAATCATAAAACAACAGGGATGAACGGTTTAAAATAAAGTTTGCAGTAGTTTGTGATATTTTCTTGCCCTTCAGTGACCTCTGATCTCAGGCTTCACTGTATAACAACTACCCAGTAGTCCATAATGGTCTTACAATGTCTGTTCATCCATTTTTTACTCAGTTTTACTGAGAAAGGCATACTCTGGAATTACTAAATTTTGCTGGCAAGACTTTTTTTATAAACACTGAAATAGACATTTTTTCAAGGTTTTAAATTCATTGTCAATTTTAGCTTTAAAAAAATTGAAACTCTCACGAGGCTTTGACAGAATATTTACGTAAATTCTTGCATCCATCTTTGCATGTAATGCACAAAAAATTTGTCCTGCCCGAATTCTAATGATACAACAGTAAAATAAGCGTCTTTAGGGAAATGAACAATTGGCTGACTACTTTGTCGAATGTTTATTTTACTTCAGTGCGTACTAATACTAAGAATATAGCATTGTTTTATTGTTTAATTGCTTTTTAATTACAAAAATTAATTATTTATATTCATTGCTGGCTTGTTAAGGCATTTCCCTTTTGAACTAATCATATTATATCGGAATATATGGATCAGAAAAGGTTTAGGTTTAAACGGTTGTTAACTATTTTTGTTTTTACTGGTTTTGTTGATGAAGTCAGTATTTGGATGCAAGATTGCTGTTAGTGCTTTGTTATGCTGTAGTTGCATTAATGATGCATAGTGCTGACTCTCATGTAAAACAACACTGGAATGTTTTAAAATTTTAAAATATCGTTCTTTTAGCAGAAAAATTGTGTTTAAAAACCTAAATAGTAGATATTTGAATTTTGAAGTGAGAAAAAAGTTTTTGGTGTTTGACTATTTAAAGAGGTTAAAAAGATATTTTAGTTATCCGTTTGCTTCATAAGCATATTTACAAAACATCAATTTATTTAAGAAAATTGGGTCATTTCACTCTTTCAGAGTGGAAAACGTGGCCAAAGAAGCAATTGCTTGTAATGAGTAATGGCTGCTTTTGTCACAATGTTTTCAAAAGTCGTCTGCTTCAGATGTTGGGAAATGTGGTATTATGAGGTAAAGTGTTTTACTTCAATTTGACATGAGGAAACATGAGAAATGAGGCATTTTATTGGTTTGCTTATTTTTTAAGATTATAAATGTATCAATGTGTCTGATTTCCTGATATATCTGTACCTTTGATATTCAAAAAGACTGACCCTATGACAACCCTACCCTAATCATTACCATTTTATTCCTGACTAATAAAATCAACAAGCATTCTCATCATTTGTATTTGCTTCAATGATTCGTCAAAAATGTGAAACAAGTTGTGCTGGTCATGTTATTGGTGAAAGTATGAGGCTATTGGGATTTTGTTCACAAGATCTAATCGAGTACTTGGCTGTTCTCGGAAAGGTAGAGACTGCTAGGCCTCGTTACTACGGCGATATTGGGAATTACAGGACTGTTCTATTCTGTTCTATACATGCAGTTTGAAAGGATATCTGTGGTTGGATATAGGATATTTTTTTATCATACATGTGAACCTTTTTAGACGGCAATGGGAGAGATTGACAAATTCTAAATTGGGAGTTTGGGGTGTGGAAAATAACGTTTAGTCAATTGTTTATTTGATGAAAAAATCCTGAGCATGAAAATACTACAAATTAGGAATTTTTTAATCAACATTGGGATACTAGAGTTTTTGGTCAAAATCGGGAGACTCCAAACGAAATTGGGAGACTCCAGCCAAAATTGGGAGAGTTCACATGCATGATAATGATGTTATTCCTCTTGTATTTAAACTTAATTGGACTTGAGTATAATTAATCTTCAACAGGTCTCCTTTTTTTCCATTTTTATTAAAATAAAAATAAAGCACATTTTGTTCAGTGATTTTTTTACTCGGGTAAAATATTTAGGACTTATTTCTCTGACCATTCTGAAGGTACGGTTGTTTATGATTTATTAATTAGCAAGAAAATAATTGTTGGTGTAACTATTCTTTTCATACAATTAAATTGACATGATTTGGAATTATTTTCAGCCATAAATTGGTGTCAAGTTTGGTCCTTCCTGATAAGTTACGCGCTTGGATGTCTTAAGCCCTTGTTGCATTTTTTTATCATCATCGGATGATCTTGTTTCTTGAAATTAAATGACTCATGATTTCTTTGAACTGATTAAAACTGTTACCGTGTTGATTTTATTGTTTAGACATTTTGTTTTTAATTTGCGGAACTTTTTTGCCTTTTTTATCAAATAATTAAATACCTAGAAATCTCTGTTCAATTTTACATTAAATACAGTACAGTACAGTTATAATGAACTTAGATATAGTGAAAATTCAATTATAGGGAAGTTATCGTGTGCCCCCTTCTGAGTACTTCAGAGTTCTAACACTCACACCAAGGATTATGGATTGATGTTTTTACTGAGGCTGTACACATTTGTATTTGTCTACCCACACCATATCGTATTTTTTGTTCCATCTGATAAATGTCCTGGCTGTACACAGCCCCAGATTTTGCAATTTATACTTTTCCTGTATTTTTTAGGTACCTTGAGGGTGCACGGCCCTTCATGGCAATTCATACTTCTTTGTTTTTAAGTACAATGTACCTTAGCCCTAGTAGTACTAGTTCTTTGGAATTGAATTATGGAATAATTACCTCTGTTTCTATATTTAAAGAAGTTTCTAAACTTTCCACATCAATACAAATACAGACAGACAGCTACAAAAGTGGAACTTTGATAAATATTTTCAATTCTCTTAAATAATTTCCATAATTCCTCTGCTTTCACTATTACTTGGTATGTAATTTATCATGTTTTACTCTCAAGTTTTCATTTCTGGGTGTTATTGTATTATTATCTTTTGAATCAGAAATTGTTTGTCTATAATTGAAACCATTTATACAACCAATTCTGTATTATCTTTTTGTGCTTCATGCAGTCTGATTCTTGATTGAAACTTTGATATTTGTGGAGGTTACAAATCCTTAAGAGATGAGTGTGAACATTATCTGTGAGAACTGAGACAAAAAAATACATTTCATAAAATCCTGCTGATTTTAAAGAAATATCAATACTGTGGAAGCAAGAATTTTCGTGGAACATTGGATTTCAGGGATGAGCTTAACGATGAATTCAAGTACCCATGAAATAAGATGTTAATAAAAGTATGAATGTATGCAAAAATACAAATGAACATCTATCCAAAATTTGAAAATCCACAAATTTAAGTACCCACAAAATTGCCAATTAAGGCAAATCCATGAAATTTGGTACCATCAAAATTGAATGAAACCACATATTATCTGTTCAAAACAGTTTTTGTTTTGAAGTACTGTGTGCTATACTACAAATTTTGTCACAAAGATTTTTTTGACACATTGAGATAAAAAAAAAGGGGGATTCGGCGAAAAAAAAATGGATCGGATTTCTATAAATAGATTTTCAATTCGTCGCAAAGGGAGTCATAAAAAGGATAAACATAAAGAAGAAGAAGAAAGTCTGGCAAAAAAAGCAGAACTCCCCAACACTAAATTCATCAGGTAAATTATTTTACTATTTACAGTTTATACTTTCTTTTCTCTATCTTACTAATATAAACACAGTGAAATCTAACAAATAGATCACCTCGATAATGGACTGGTTTTTAATATTTTCTCTTTATTTCAATTTGATAATAAGACCACCTTGAAATTAGGACCATTTTTGCAGGTCCATAAGGAGGTTTTGAAGTTCAAACAAAAGCCACCAATTGGAAAGACAAAATGACTGGAATTGAACCAGGATCACCGGGTTACATGTCCAGTGCACTAACCACTTAATTGGTTTAATGTTAGGGCTACAGGGTGTTAGAACTTATCTGAAGCATTTATTTTTGATAAACTTTGTAATGCTTGATTTTTAGTTAACCCTTTGCCTCGATAGAAGCATATTTTGAACTCTTCCATATTCAAAGCAGATACAAAAAAAATAATTTATTTAAGAAAATTATTTACGATAAGCAATGTTTTTTTCCTTTCCCACAATGTGTTTAAAAGTCGTCTGCTTCAGGTGCTTGGAAATGTAGTATTATGAGGCAAAGGGTCAAAAAGAAAACAAATACTGAATAGGAGTATTGTGCGTTTAAAGCTTTACAATATTTACTGGGCACTTCTGACAGTTGTACAGTCCATTAAGTCATTTTTAATGAGACGTATTGATCCACTTTAAATATATCATATCGTCAAAAGCACTGTGTTAGAGCTTAATAACAGTGGCAGAATTTAATTTCTGTTCAAAGTTGTTATTCTGTAGAATTCTATTTCATTCTTTTCCTATGATTCTAAAATCTTTTCTTTCATTATATATGCATTGTACTCATTAAGCTTTCTTGGATTGATATTTTATATGAATGTTTGATAACCAGTGTGCTCTTTCAAACATCTCATTGGTTAGTTTATAGGGTAGTATTGAATTGGCCAATCACCCGGTAACATTCATAGACTTATCTCTATGCATTTTTTATTGTTGAACATTATATATTATGCACTTGATAAAAAAAAATTATGGACTTAATAAAAAAATTATGCACTGAAGTATCTTAAGACATTGGCTGTTGTGTACTGAGGCTGATTGTTTTACTGAAAAATAATAACAATTTTAAAATATTTAATTAAAGGAAACCTTTAACAGTTTTTTCTGAAACATGATAAATAAATTAAATAATAGATTATTGAGACTGTTTCAGAATTGTTTTGACTTGATTGCTATGTATTACGGGACCCTCAATGGTCAAGTGATTACGGTCTCTGAGTAGCAATCACAAGCCCTCACCCCTGTGAGTTCGAATCTCACCCAGGGCCAGATAAATTTCACATGTGAGGAAGTTGCCCGCAAGCTTTTGGAAGGTTGGTAAGTTCCTCTCAGGGTTCTATCTTCTATGTTAAAATTGGAAAAGTCGCTGTATAACCTTGACTGTTTGTGCAACATGAAACCTCAGTGAAGAAAACAGAATGTATAAAATTTTGTCTGTATTCAGTAGTGCCTGATGGTTTGCATATTATTCATTTGACATTTATTTGTATCACAAAATAGTTAATTGTTCATCTGCTGTCATATGTCAGCATGCTCCCTTGTGATTATGTTTTCAGTATTTTTTTAGAATAATTCCTCCGTCAAAACAGCTGATTTCCCTCATGCTCAATCTTGGCTTCTGTCTGGTGCTAATATGCAGATGAAGATTGAAGTTTCTCCCCAAGTCCCTAATCCACTGACATTGAAACAGCATTTTATGAGGGTATCACACCCACTTCATATCGCTTACAGGCTTCTCAAAACTGCTGGAATACTTTGACCAAATGTCCGGTAAAGTTAGAATTTCTGTCTGCATGATCAAATGAAAATTTGTCTGACTGAATATTATGAATAAGTGATAAATGCTGTAAATCGGTCCGACTACCGGACATCTGGTTCGGTACTTACTGAGAAGTTATTGGACCTGCTTGAAATTTGCTAGACCTGTCCGACAGTCTGGCAACTTTAGGGACATGTCTGACGGTCCGGTTTTTTACTTTCTTATTTGTCTTGCTATGTAACTTTAATACAAGTGACAGGTCTGTGAGTTAATTCAATAAAAAAGAGAGAAAAGACTATCATCACTCCATGCAGTTTATGGTAGTTTAAACTTCCGTATTTGTCTTACACACACATAAGGGGGGAGGGTGTGTATGTAGGGGAGGTAACCCTTCCTGCTGCTTGGGTTAACACAGTTATAGTATACACAGACTCAGTAAAGAATACCGTGAAGCGTCTATTTTCTCCCTGAATACATCTGTCATAATGCTGTTCATTAATGATATTGCAAAATTTGGATATATTGAAGTATTTATTATAACCGTGTTCTACTGTAATGAAGTAATTATTTAGGTCCCTCAGGAATTATCTGTAACCGTGTTATACTGTATGAAGAAATATGTGTTAGTGTTATACCATGGTGACTTTTATTCAAACTGTGGCTGTCTTTATTTTTCTACAGTGACTGTTAGTAACTACTGAAGAGAACAAGCTGTACTATCAGAATGATTTTGATTTTTAAGGGTTAAGATGCCAGCTGCTAATCTGTGGTAATAAGGTTGTTTGAACATACAGCAGACTTGATATTACAACCATATTTATTCTGTTATCATATTTTAAAGATCATCAACAGATGTTTGTTAAGTGTTTGCAGAAGATGAGAAGATTAAATTCAGGTTCAACGAAACGTTTGTGGCTATATTTGATAATACAGTGCAACCTCTCCATAGCAACACCCTTTGGGAGAAGCAAAATTAAAACTAGATGACTCGCAGTTCCTGACGTAGGTGGACCTGGGTTCCAAGTACTTGTGGAATCACACGGGCTGTCTGCACTTTCATCATAGTTTTCAACTTTTTCTTCATCCCTTGTTGGCATACATGGTTGTGCTTGTTTCCTTCTCATGCACTCTCAAATCTTCTCTTTTCGCATTCATTAATTCGAATTTATTGTGTCCAATTTCTGTTGTTGGCTAATAATATTTTTTGACTCTTTGACTCTCTTTAATGAGGTATATGTTTAAGGAGGCATAGAAAGACTGCGACCTACCTTTTAGTAAGCAGGTCAATGGCTGGTAACGTAATTCACATATCACGTCAACAACGACAGGGTTGATCACTTTCAATCTCTGCTTCAGATTTATGTCTTGCAGGATCTCGTGTAATTGTTTCTATCATGTATGCATCTTTAACAGATAAATGAACAAATTTAATGAATGTTTTACCTCATGCCACCAAAGAGACTAAAAGAAGTTAATCATTTAAGAAAGTTGCCCTTGGCTCTTCATGTTTTGAAGTTTTACTGTATTGTCTTGGAATTCAAATAACATTAATACAGTCAAACCTGTGAACAAAGGCTACCATTGGTAAAGACAAAATGTGGCCTTTATTGACAGGTGGCCTTTATTTGGAGGTCAGTTTGTTCTAAATAATCAGTGACGGTTTTTCAAAGAATGACCTTTGTTTACAGAGTGGTCTTTATTCAGAGGTGGCTGCAAACACAGGTTTGACTGTATTTTATGGTGATGTTCTTTATTCAGAGGTGGCTGCAAACACAGATTTGACTGTATTTTATGGTGATGTTCTTTATTCAGAGGTGGCTGCTAACACAGGTTTGACTGTATTTTATGGTGATGTTCTTTATTCTGAGATGGCTGCAAACACAGGTTTGACTGTATTTTATGGTGATGTTCTTTATTCAGAGGTGGCTGCAAACACAGGTTTGACTGTATTTTATGGTGATGTTTTGAAATCAGGCTGATAGCTTAATCATGGATTTGTTAAGTTTCGCAGTGTCTTCTGGAAACTGTCATTTTCATCCACGCCTGAGGCTGGAGCATGTGAAATTAATTCCTTTCTTGTAAAAAATGAAGAAGATTGAAAATTGGTTTGAAATAAAAATGATTATTGAGTTAAGCAATCAGTCATGATGCTGAGGAAGTGTAATTTAAATACTACAGTGCAACCTCTCCAGAGTGGCCCTCTCTTGAGCAACAATATGGCCTTTATTGACAGATGCCTTTATTTGAAGGTCAGTTTGTTCTAAATAATCAGTGATGGTTTTTCAAAAAATGGCCTTTATTCACAGGGCGGTCTTATTTGGGGGGGGTGGTTGCAAACGCAGGTTAGACTATACTTGTTTTGATACGTTCCATGGAACAGAGACAGTTATATGGCCTTAAATCCTTTTTAGCGCGAAAAGACTGAAAATTAAAACCTTATAAATGCATCATACATAACTGCAGCCAATTATGTCTGATGTTTGTTACTGTTGTTAGCTGCTTTGAAATATCTGTTTCTTCAAAGGTGTTTCCTATTGTCTTTGATAAAACACAAATGAAATGATGTTGTTGCTGCATATGTTGTTTATAATAAGCAGATAGTTACCATTGACATAATTGTTGTTAACTAGCAATCACAATTGATCAGTTAGTTACCATTGACATAATTGTTGTTAACTAGCAATCACAATTGATCAGTTAGTTACCATTGACATAATTGTTGTTAACTAGCAATCACAATTGATCAGTTAGTTACCATTGACATAATTGTTGTTAACTAGCAATCACAATTGATCAGTTAGTTACCATTGACATAATTGTTGTTAACTAGCAATCACAATTGATCAGTTATTATTATAGACAGATAATTGTTTTTGACATTAACTTGAATCAATCTATGACAAGTATTTATCGTTGTTTAGTTATATGGTTGGGCTGATCTTTGTTGACAGGTAATGTTTGTGGACTTATAGTAGTTGTTGACTGGTAATAGTTTTCTACAGGTAATTGATGTCGATGAGTGATAGTTTATGATAAGTAATAGTCATTGACAGATGCTCACCTGATGATCCATTACGTTGTTCACATTTTGACAATGGTTTTAAAGGATACCAGCAAAATTAGAATCTCCAATGGACTATTTGCTTAATACAAGCCGAATAACCTGGGAACAAAATAATGATTGTCTTGAATCCTCTGGCACTTTTGGTCGCCGTGATTTTCTTGTCAATTACCGTGTGATTGTTTTCTGTCTGAAAAAGCGATACTTGAAGTGATTACAAATTGTTCAGCTTGTGATCCAATCTTGCAAAAACTCGCCTAAAGCCTGCTTAACCATAATTTGTACAGCTCTGTGCATGTCGATGACGTAAGTTTCAATTATTAAACCTTTGCCTCACAATACCAAACTTCCTTGTATTTGGAGCAGACGACTTTTGAAAACATTGTTGCCAAAGAAGCCATTGCTTGTAATGAGTAATGGCTTCTTTTGCCACAATGTTTTCCACTCCGTCAGAGAGAAATAACCCAATTTTCTTAAATAAATTGATATTTTGTATAATAGCTTTGAATTTGTAAGAGTCCAAAATATGCTTATAAGGCATAAGGTTAAGCTATGAATAATCCAGAAACATGTTAGAAATGCAAGCTTTACAAGTTGGTTCTGAAAGAATGAAATGAAAAAAAGAAAGCCAAAGGACTGAATTTTTTTTTTAAAAAAATGCCAAAGTACTGACAATTCCAAGAAAGTCGAAGTACTATAAATTAAAAAAAACAAAGTACTGACATTTCCAGGAAAGCCAAAGTTTTGAAAATTACAGGAAAGCCAATGTACTGAAATTTCAAAAAAGCCAAAGTTCTGAAAATTACAGGAAGGTCAAAGTACTGAAAATTCCAAGAATGTCAATGTACTGAATTTTCAAAAAAACCAAAGCACAGAAAATCTTCAAAAAAAGCCAAAGTACTGACAATTCCAAGAAAGTCAAAGTTCCAAAAATGCCAAAGTGCTAACAATTTCAAGAAGGTAAAAAAATCCAGGAAAGTTAAAGTACTGAAAATTCCAAGAAAGTCCAAGCACTGAGAATCCCATAAAAATTATGCACTGAACGCTTTGAAATGGAATTCTGTTAATTGGGTCGACAAATGAATCACCAGAAATGAATCAATCCAACTTCAGATATAAAAGGCCAATATGCAAAGAAATGGCTTCTATA
This sequence comes from Lutraria rhynchaena, assembly GCA_008271625.1. NCBI lineage: Eukaryota > Metazoa > Mollusca > Bivalvia > Venerida > Mactridae > Lutraria > Lutraria rhynchaena. Next base: position 2,976,903 of record VIBL01000030.1, read on the forward strand.
AAAAAGTCATAAGATGGTGAAGAATTTAATTGACAAATGTGGATGTTTACCCATAGTATCTTGAGATACATCAGAATTGATAGGCAAGTTCCATTTATTACACATTCATCTTCAGCAGTGTTCATAAAACCATGGTAACCTCTTGTTTAGAATCTGCAGGGTTGTATAAATCACTTGATTTATAAAACAAAATTTCACTAAATTTTCAATATTTTGAATTGAATACATTCAGAATTTATGGTTTTTAAAGCAGCTATGTCATAAAATTTCACTAAAATATCGATATTTTGGTGTAATTTCTATATGCTCAAAGCATTTCATTGTCTTAAATTGGCATTTATTTTAAAATCAAGATAGATTTTTTAATCAGTCTTAGTACTTTCAGAGACAATCTTTTTTTACTAATCTCAATATTCTTAAAGTCCTGTAATCTTAGAGTTTACATTTCATTTAATGTTTCATGAATTTGTCATTATATTTATCTATTTTCTGACCTGTTCTTAATTTTATAAACATTTGAGGATAATAAGTCATTTTTTTTAAAGATTTTTCTTTGTGGAAAAATGGGGAGGGGGTTCACTATTTGTAGGAGGAGCCTTTATTGGAAACAGTATGGTATGTTTGTAATTGGAGTTGTTCTTTAAAGGAATCCTTGTAAATTGCTGAACCTGTACATTTTACCGAAACCACTTTTGTTACCAAAATGATAAATGCTCCTTTATAATGATGTATTGACTGGTTATTTTTTGAGAGGTTATAATTAGGATGATAGTAACATTAATCAATATCACTTCTATAAAGAAATATCTTTTTTTGCCATTTTCTACTCACTAATTGTAGACCATTTCTCAAATGAGAACTCATTACTGCATGAAAGCTTCTTGTTAAGAACGCAGAAAGGTTTCTCAAAGCAACTGGAAATAAGAGCTTTTTATTGTAAAGCTTAGAACTGTCAGATAATTATTTCTTGTAATGATAAGTGTCTCTCTTTGATCTTTACGTAGATTTGTTTTGTTTTTATATGACATTGTCACTGGGGTTTTTCAGCATTTTTCAGTGATATACAGTGGCCGGTTCACCCAACCAGTTTTCTGGAATGTATACTAACCAGTATTAGTGTACATTTCCACAAGGAAATTTGAAGAAGTGCCGGGTCAGTCATTGTTTATTGATGTGTCTGAAAGTCAGTCTACCTTTTCCCAATTTGGCTGAAAATCACATTTGAATCTCCCAAAATGAAAGGCTAAGGTCCCTTCCCAACTTTCAGAAAAAAAGCCCTTTGTTGCATTCTGTTTTAGCTTGCAAGAATCACAACTTAAAAGTCATACACTTAAGGTCATGTGGTCAAACCTAGGATAATGGTGAATTTGGTTCACCTTTGAATTAAGGCCACACATAAGCTCATGCTTTTAATGATACAAAAAATAAATCTACATTAACACAGTAAAACCTCAAATAGGGACCACCTCAATATTATGGCCACTTTTTCTCAATATCAAGGTTTTACTATACATCAGAGTAATGGTCATCTGTGATTAACCTCCATAACTTGTCTCTCCCTATAGTAGCCTTTGTTAACACTGTTGGCTGTACAGTAAATCATTTTTGTATTAAACTCATACAGTGAAAAATCATTATTTAGATCCCGAGGAAGTCATCAGGGCTAGACAAATATTTTTTAGACTACTTGTCCTGCAGGACAACCAGCTAAGAATTTTAACTAGTTCTACAGCAATTTCAAATCGTTCTGAGTCAATTTCTGCTCGTAATCATGAGTGGACGAGTGGATTTGTCGAGCCCTGTTCACTGTAACCATGTGATGCTGTAACCATGTGATGCTGTATTTCCAATAAGTTCTCTTTGTCCTTAAACACTTAGCTTGTTATATCCTTTCAAGGATTTATTTGTTTCCTGTGATTTCGCATTCAAGTAGGAGATTATAGTATTTGTGTCAAATGGTGTCTTAGTGAAGGTGTATTTTCTTCCACTGTTTTGCAAGGAATTGTACTGTAGTCTATGGTAAAACATTAAGTCCTACTATTGCTTTGTCGTAGAAATAAGACATTGTCTAATGGCTATTTGTCATGAAAGTGTTAGTTTGTACTAATGTATTTTAGCTTGATTGTGAAACATAAAATTTTTCTTATATTAATCATGCTTGAGACTGCTTCCTGGACACTACACCATTACTACATCCAAAAAATGGGACTGTGAAGTTCATGAATGAAAACCCGTTGAAATCAGGATTCAAACTCAGGACCTTTGGATCAGAAGTCAGACGCTCTACCTCTAGACCATGATGTATTGATCACATGATTACTGGTTACTTTCTCATGACAGCCAGTATATAAGAACACCTTTAGCAAGTGAGCTTGCAAGAGGCGTCCACTTTAGTTGTCTGCTCAGCAAGTTTATTTATTTATCTGTTGTTTAACAACCCATTCGACAGCTGCGGTCATTTCAGAGCCACATATATATCCCTACTCTTTTCAAATAGATCTACTGGTTCTTTATCGTGCCTGGTGTAAAGCACTGATACATGCCTCACCTGTTTCCTGTAATTTTCTAAATACAGTACCCGGGCTCAGTAGTGGGGTTGGGGACTGAAAAAATGTCCCTGGAATATCGGAAGTTGTTGTGGTATATGATAGGTGGGTGTTTATTTTACAATTGTTTCTACTTGACCCTCATAAGCATATTTTGGACTTCTTCCAAATTCAGAGCAAATATACAAAACATCAAATTATTTAAGAAAATTGGGTTATTTCTTTCTGACAGAGTGGCAAAAGAAGCCAGTTCTCATTACAAGCAATGGCTTCTTTTGACATCATGGTTTCAAAAGTCGTCTGCTTCAGATGCGGGGAAATGCAGTATTATGAAGCAAAGGGTTATACTCCTGCTTTATGGTAATATCATTGACAGCTTAATATCCTGTGTTGATGTCAATCATATTGATCAGCTGATGGAACGGCAGCTGGTGTCTCTTACTTTATTATTCTTACGAAAAACCTATCAGCGAAATGGTTCATTTCACATTTTGGTCTTTCAACTATGACTAATGATATTGAATCAATTTTGTTGACTTATTATATGTGTTAAGTGGTAAGATAACATCTTGCAGATGGTATATATTACTGTTGTTCATTTTTTAACAGCTGACTGGAAACAAACGTTTTATTAGGCTTTATTCTGTATTGCTATCGAAAGCATCAGAATTATCTTGAGGAGTTTTTAAAGTCTCATCAATTTTTGTTCTTAGTTATGTATAATTTTCAACCAACAAACAAACATCACATTATAACGAGCACCACGTTGTCTGTACCAGTGCCTCCTTGAGATAACAAGGTTTTACCGTTTTTCTGTTTTTTCTACGTTTTTCTGTTTTCTCTACGTTTTTCTGTTTTCTCTACGTTTTTCTGTTTTCTCTACGGCTAGCTGGCAAGTTTTGAAATGGCATGTTGGGAAATCGCTTTGTACATAATTTACTTCCAACGTAATGTTGCGGATGTTTCTTGCATGTTTCTAATATAGGAAAAAGTGGGTGGTCTGTAATGTTATACGACAGACCCATAAATATTTTATATGATGCTTTTAGTGTCCCATTGTCTAGCATTAATAATATATTATTATTATGTTATTTGTCTTAAACGACATTTGTGGCTTTCAAAATGGCAATATTTTCCAAGACCAAAAAACAATCAATTTTAGCTGTTATCGCCAAACAATCTAGGATTAGTTGGTTGGCAAGACATTCTTTTTTTTCGAATACATTTTTTTAATTTGCTGATTAAGTTCACATGAAAATATCAGCATGAAAAAATTGACAGAGGCAGAAAAGTTTTCTTCACCCCACTATGAACAATGGATTATTTTTTTAATACCTACCTTTCCTTTATTCCCAAAGGTTTTGAACTTAAAACTCTGAAGTTTTCAGAACAAATCCAAACGAGAACTTAATTGTTTTTTCAGGAGATGGTGCTTCCAAATGATTTGTTGTTGATGCTGTTTTATTCAATCCCTGATGATTTAAACTACAGCGATGCATTATTCTAAAAGAATGAATGCATTTACAGAATTGCTATAAATTGTTATTGCTTGTCTAGATGAGGAAATTTCTCCTAACTTTTAAGTTTAATTCTGTAAATCTGTGAAAGAATTGAAATGTTATGATTTACAAGAATAAGGTCCTTGCTCAGAAGATAGTAGGCTACAAGAAATGTCATGTTTATGTTTCCATGACAACAATTAGGGTAGATAGGTCACCAAACTTGTCTAATTTTATTTTTAAGAATGCCTTTTTGTACTTATGATTCATCCCAACATTTTCTATCTTTGATTTTTATGAAAAAAGCGTCAGTCAGTTGGACAACTGGAAACACAGCTATTTTTTTTCTGGCCTTACGTAAGAGCTGTGTTCAATAATTATCTGATTATAGTGATTTTCTGGGACCCCAAATAAATGACTTCATTATAGTGATTTCCGTGCAACTTGAATAATTACTACAAATTTCCCGAATTGGGTATTTAATACTTTGAAGTAAAGATGAGTTTGGTTAGAAAAAGGAATTGCTGTAAAACTGATCAGGAGACAACGTCCAGGATCTGAAAAATCAGTTGTAATAATGAGGTGGTCTCATTACAAAATTCAATTATAGGCAAGTTATTGAAAGCCAGTGTAAAAATAAATGGTTGTTATAACAAGATGGTCATAATTTTACAGAGATAGTTGCTTTGTGAGGTTTTACTATTTTGAAAATTTGTCTGAAAGAAAGTTGTCATTATAATCAAGTGATCATACTATGGTGGTGGTTACTATGTGAGATGTTGCAGTACAGAACTAAAAAAATGTGTCTACAGTATACATGTAGTATACGTTTTTAGCTTTAGTTTGCTGTCGCTGACTTATTTCATTTCTATCATACACATGCCAATGAGAAACTTTACAGTGTCACGCGATTCTTAAATTAATACAAACATCCATCAATGTAATTACAGTCTGATAAACGAATCCAGTACTTTGTCACAAATGTGACGGAAAGACATAATTTTCCGTTGATAGTATTGTAAAATGATAACTTTCTTAGGAGACTGATTCTAATGATAGAAAAATATTAAAAGGACTAGACTCTAGATTTGTAAAAAATAATTAAAGGAACTAGGCTCTAGATCTGTAAAAAATAATTAAAGGGCTAGACTCTAGATTTGTAAAAAATAATTAAAGGACTAGACTCTAGATTTATAAAAAATAATTAAAGGACTAGACTCTAGATTTATAAAAAATAATTAAAGGGCTGGACTCTAGATCTGTAAAAAAAATGACTAGACCCCAGATTTCTTAAAAAAAGTTAAACTGACTAGACTCTAGATTTGTGAAAAAAAGTTTGAGGGGCTAGACATCAGAATTATAGACAAAAGTTAAAGGGATTAGAATCTAGATGTATGTACAATACATTGCGGAGAGTTTTACCGCTGATAGAAATAAAATAAGTAACTCTACTTCAGATTAGGGTAAATGTTGTTGTTGTTGTTGTTGTTGTTGTTGCTGCTGCTGTTGCTGTTGCTGTTGCTGCTGCTGCTGCTGCCGCCGCCGCTGTTGCTGTTGCTGATGATGATGATGATGATGATAGTATCATCACTCTTCATATTTTGACTTAAAATTTGAACACATTCTTTTGACAGTTCTGCACACTATTGACCTCGACCTTTGACCTTGAGATTTTCACTTTCCCACAAAAGTACCCATGAAGAGGTGATCTGTATTTGTCTTTAATTACACTAAATCTGTGTTTTGCACAGAAAATATCAGTCTTTTGCACAAGAAACTTATTTATTTGGCTGCTAGTCATGGATATTATGAATAATATAAAAATTGTCCTTTGGCAACATCCAAAAATTGTCACATGGCAACATCCAAAAATTGTCACGTGGCAACATTTGGCAGTGTTATGCCTACATTAGGCTTTTAGATCAGGTCAGACATTTTTTTTTGTGGATTAAATTTTCATCCTCATAAAATCACACATAAGTGCTTCCTGGCTTTGGGTTTTAACATGACAAAGCTTTCAGACGCTCCCTGTTTCATAAAAAGCCTTTTCCAATCATAATAAATGTTTTAGATAATTGTTGCGTAATACTCTTGTTGGCATTAAAACTGGCTGTCATAAATTTTGATGCTTTTTTATACCATCGACGATTTAGCTTTCCTTATTGAAAGTTTTAACGGCCCAGTTAATCAGTCAAAGTGTTTCAATCATGCCTGCTTTCTATAGTCCAAATCAACATTGTTGATCGACACGTAGTGCTTGAAGTACCTGATTTCCATAGATATGAAGTTCTGACATTAAGCCTTCAAAATATCTTTTTCATTGGGGTTTAACATTCAAAAAAAAGTCTGGAATTGGATTTGTCTGGTAATAGGTGGGATTTGATTGGCATTTGTCTGGTTGTGGGTGGGAATTGGGTGGGATTTGTCTAGCACTGGGCGGAATTTGAATTTAAAATAGTAAAACTATTTAAGGACCAGATAACAAATCAAATGTTTTGCTCCTCTGGAAACCCGTTTCTTTTTGTGATGTTCACTATAATCAAGATACAACATGGATTTGAAAGTATTTAAGCATAAAAATTTTACGCTGTTATGGTTTAAACTTTATTGTAGAAAGTTAATGGATCACAGACCAAGTATCAACAAAAACTTTTTAAATCTCTGAAGATACGATATCGATATCTGTTACTTTACCAGCCAATTGCTGGACAGTATTCAGTGAAGCTGATTTATGGGTCTGTCAATCAAAATTTTCTCAGCGGCATACTGTTTTAACTTCCTAAACTAAGTTAATATCGTGTAAATAACATCGTATTGCTACCATGTCTATAATTCATATTTTCCCAGTCTTAAGATAATGTTCCATCTCCATTAAGTATTGGAATACGTCAACTTTCTCTTGTTGACAGCACGCCATAATTCCATTAATATTGTGTGTATCGTATCATCATACTATTAATATGACAGACAAATATTTCTTTCTAGAATCACTTAAAACTAACCTATCATTTCGTTGTTTTTCATACATCATACATCAATCGACTTGTCACTAAGATGGAGAACTTTCTTACAAAGCTTTGGATTCCAAGTAAATGAACGCACAGTAACAATAATTTCATAAGAAAATACAGTGCAACTTCTCCAAAGCAACACCCTTGAAGAAAATTATGTTGTTGTTGTTGTTGAGAGGTTTTTGCTTTTGAAATGTAAAATTTATAGTTCAAACTTACAATGGGAAAAATCATGCTGTTGTTGAAGGGAGGTTGTTGCTCAAGAGAGAGCCACTCTGGAGAGGTTGCACTGTATACTAATCAAGTGTTATGGTTTAATATATTTGGTATTTGCTGTAGACACATAAATGTCCCTGTAGCTTAATCCTCCTGCAGTTTTTTTTTTTTTATGCTACTGACAGTTCCGAGGCGATGCCCTTTTGGAGACTGTGTGTTGTCCTGCATTTATTGTCCTGTATGTTGGGTGGGTTTTGGCGTGGGTGGGAAGTTTTGTATGTGTTTTTTTCTCTCTAGGAATCCTTTTAATATTCGGTATTCAATATTAATGGTCATATCAACAGTTCTTTCACCCTGCATGTGCTCAATATTCTTGTTCACAATATCAAAGTTTTTGTTATGGAAACTAAATCCAATGTCGGTTGTGTACAAATAAAAAGTTATTACTCAGCACCATTGGTGTGTCTTCATACCAACATCAAAATATAATTTGTTGGTTGATAGCACGAAGCCAATCTCTTAAATTTGTTTGTATAATGATTTATTAATCTCATGTTTCGTTACTGGTGTCAGGGTTTTTTGTTTGTTGTTCTACTGTTTGTTTGTTTGTTTGTTCGTTGTCATGGTTACTTGTTTGTTTTTAACGTTTATTTTATTGTCGCCGATACAAGAAGAGAAATCTAATTGCGTATTTTGTTTTCACACATCATGTCAATGAAATATAAATCATTCGTTGCAAGTTTTCAGTGATTATCTCTCATCAATAACTTCTGTTTATCGTTGCAAGTTTTCAGTGATTATCTCTCATCAATAACTTCTGTTTATCGTTGCAAGTTTTCAGTGATTATCTCTCATCAATAACTTCTGTTTATCGTTGCAAGTTTTCAGTGATTATCTCTCATCAATAACTTCTGTTTATCGTTGCAAGTTTTCAGTGATTATCTCTCATCAATAACTTCTGTTTATCGTTGCAAGTTTTCAGTGATTATCTCATCAATAACTTCTGTTTATCGTTGCAAGTTTTCAGTGATTATATCTCATCAATAACTTCTGTTTATCGTTGCAAGTTTTCAGTGATTATCTCTCATCAATAACTTCTGTTTATCGTTGCAAGTTTTCAGTGATTATCTCATCAATAACTTCTGTTTATCGTTGCAAGTTTTCAGTGATTATCTCTCATCAATAACTTCTGTTTATATTTTGTTATGCGAATTTGATTATATGAAATAGAACCATAAATGTTATGTTAATAAAGTATGTACTGTCCTAATTAATCCTAGGTGTTTTTTGCATAACATTTTTTTTCTGAAAAATTGCTATTTGTGAATGCAACTACAGTCACACCTGTAAACAAAGACCATCCTTGGGAAAGACAAAATGTGGCCTTTGTTAACAGATGGCCTTTAATTGGAGGTCAGTTTGTTCTAAATAATCAGTGACAGTTCTTCAAAGAATGGTCTTTATTCACAAGGTGGTTTTTATTTGGAGGTGGCCCCAAACACAGGTTTGACTGTATGTCATTAATTAAGTATGTGAAGTATGTGATGTTTCACCTTTTTCTTCCTTACACTCATACTTAGTATGTAACAAAGTAACTTTCACGATGTGTAAATAAAACATTTCACCTTTTTCTTCCTTATGTTAATACTTGGCATATAACAAGGCGTTAAACACCTAATGACAATGTCACATAAAAAACAAACAAACAATTTATAAATGTGGTTTTGCAGTATCTGAGTTATTGCCTAAATATTCTTTTTGATGCCTGTGCTGTAAAACAACTTTAACAAACACTGCCTGTATCTGGTGTTTTTATGAAAAGATTTAAGAAAATGGATTTCTGTAGTTTTCTTCCAAGCTTGCAAACTTTTATCATTTTATTCCAAATCTTCTAAAATTTTGAACGATTCTGTCATCTAAATATTTGAAAATGAGAACAGAATTGCTTTTTCAGGAGATAAATGCACTACAAGACTCTATGTTTCATTTGATCCCCCATAGCTTTGATTCCAGCAGTTTTCCCCGCAATGGATTTACAATAAACGGTTATTGCATGTCACGATGCGAATAATTCTCCTTTATTTCTTCATGCAATTTTCTGAATGACTGAATAAATTAAATATATTTATACGCCTGATTAACAAACTCGCTGAAATCTCATATTGGACGTCAGTGCATTCAAATCCACAGGACTTTGTATAATTGGCGTATGCTCGGAGCCAGTGCCGTCAATACCTGGTGTGTTCAGTACCAAATCTAATCATGTCAGCATCAAATTGTCATGGGAGCTATTATAATAGGCATCATTAAGAGTCTGTCCAGTATTTATCTAAGGCTGTTTAGAATTTGAGTTGAATGTGATAGCCCTCCATTGATGCTAGACAGACAGCTTTAGCCAGTATCTATCCACAGTTGTCGTTCGTTATCCCTCACATACATCCCTGTCAACATCTGAAAACGTAGTTCGAAAACACGATCATAGGAAATACGTTATTGTAGGCAGAGGGGAAAAAAATTCAAAACAGACTTTGGAAAGAAGAATAATAGAATTTTAAGCCCAATACTTATTAATTTCTTGATTTTCTTGCCCTCTACTTTGTAATGAGTTACACCCTCATGGGGGCCGCCATTATTTTAACCACATTTCACATCATCGATTTTAATTGGTCAGCAATTGCTTTTCAACCAAGTTTCATTTCGACCCAGTTCTCATTTTTCCACCAACCACATTGATCCTGGTATTTTATTTCCAAATAAGGTAATTCATCGACTCTGGAAGGAAAGAAGGTATTTGGGATTATCAAATTGTTTTTTTTCTGAAATCATTTTTTTCATAGTTGGGTCCTCTATAGAAAAATAAAAAAGGCCTTATATATTGTTAACTTAAGGATAATGAAAAAAATTGAGATTTGAGCTTGTAAATCAATCTTAAGTTTTATAACCCTGGCCCCTAATGAACTTTTATAGCAAATATATCTGTACTCCCATTCACTTCTATAATCTGGGGGTAAGAAAATTATTTTGGGGGGTATGAACATTTAAAAAAAAAAATTTAATTAAACTCATCATGTTGTAAATTTTAAACATTAAAGCATAGTCGCTATCTAGAATAAATGAAACCAGCCTGGTTTGTTGTACACGTCACAACAACGCGCCAATTAAGGCAATCTGTTTTTGTTTCATAATGGGTTTTTCTAGAAAATAAGCGGTTCATCCCTAAAAATATTCATGCACATGCGATCTCTCGCACCTGATAAAAATATGTCAGTGATTTTAGATTTAAGCTAGATATTACTTGAGTGGGAACACTGACCCATTTTAAGTTCTGTCTGAAATCTGAAGATAAAATTTGCTGAAAGCCACATCAAACAAAATGTCTCTGCTTTGATGAAAATACACATTTTTTTGAGTGCCAATATGAATAATCAGAGACAATGTACGGGTAATGCTACTATCAATATCTATCAATAAAGCCATACAGGTTAAATCACAAAATAATTATAAATTATTCATGCCTAACTGCAAAACTAAAAGCATAGTCCAAAAAATTTGTGTCTGTCACGCTGTATTAGAAACTGTCAATTCCCCACTAATACCCCAAGATGCAAATGCTGCTTGGAAAATCACGTTTGAAGGTCAAATGTGTTAAGAGACTTTGTCTGCTTTAGAATTACAACATTTTTGTTGTAATATTACATAAAGCCTCGGTCACTTAGAATACTGAAAGGCGGCCTCTGTGGTCAAGTGGTTATGGTCTCTGACTTGTAATCACTAGCCTTTCATGGTTGTAAGTTCAAATCCTACCTGGAACTAAATTTCAGTGGTTAGCATACAGCTTGTGGCCACCTCTGAAGAAAGACCACCCTGTGAATAAAAGCCATTCTTTGAAAAAAATGTCACTGATTTTATAGAACAAACTGACCTCCAAATTAAGGCCATTTGTCAATAAAGGACAGATTTTGTCTTTGTTCACAGGTTTGACTTTAATGTATTCTGACTGAGTTGAAACACAGAGAAGATATCGAAAATCCATCCGAAGAAATTAGTGCTCTTGATATTTTGATGGTTGCTAAGTGATATCCTAATGTATGTACTGTGTATATATTGTTTGTATATTATTAGATATGATACAACTGTTTCTGTGAAGAACCGGACATTAATGATAATGTATGTACTGTGTATATATTGTTTGTATATTATTAGATATGATACAACTGTTTCTGTGAAGAACCGGACATTAATGATAATGTATGTACTGTGTATATATTGTTTGTATATTATTAGATAGGATACAACTGTTTCTGTGAAGAACCGTACATGATTGATAATGATACTGGTCTGGTATTGACATTACTTCATAAATATGCAAGCATGTTGCTTTAGGTACACGTAAGAGTATGCTCCATAGATAAAAAAATCAGTTTATTCTTGTCTTCTAAATGTCATGGAAGTAATAGAGACATTTCTATTGCCTGCATTGGGGCAGTAAATAAGTGATTTTTGCTGTAGCGTGAGCCCATAACTGTAAGTTGTTCAATACTAGATACTTTCACAATCAATTCCATAGAATCCTGTTGTAGAAAATTGTATTAAAATCACTCAGGTGAAAACTGATCTGATATCACCTTGAATTTTAAGTATGGAAAAAATTAGGTTTTTATGGGTGATGTAATTTGCAATGAATATAGGTGTAAAAAGGATTTCCTAGAAAAATATGCGTGCATAAAACTCACCTTCCCTAAAATCCTGCTTTCCCCATACCCCACCCATCCAGAAACAACCCAACACATTGGATCATACAAAAAAAAATGCAGGACGAAACACCAGGGGGTTAAACTTGTTTTGGGGAAACAAAAATACAGTGGAACCCCTCTAAACCATCCAAGCCTGGATCAGGTCTTTGGCCTGTTTAGTGGGATGCTAGTTTAGAGGGGATTTTTGAATCATATAGTAATGAAGTTGGGACCAGAACATTTGGCCGATTTAGAGGGGAAACCGGTTTATAGAGGAACAGGTTTGGAGGGTTTCAACTGTCATAAAATTTTTTAAACTTTGTTTTTCTGTTGAATTTCTGTTGAATTTCTGTTGAATTTCTGATGAATTTCTGTTGTTTTTCTGTTGAATTTCTGATGAATTTCTGTTGAATTTCTGTTGTTTTTCTGTTGAATTTCTGTTGAATTTCTGTTGTTTTTCTGTTGAATTTCTGTTGAATTTCTGTTGTTTTTCTGTTGAATTTCTGTTGAATTTCTGTTGTTTTTCTGTTGTTTTTCTGTTGAATTTCTGTTGCAGAACTGATTTTCTACATTTAGGTTTCATGCCATACGTGTACAGTGTTTAACAAATTTGTATGTTAGTAAAACTTCACATAGCAACCACCTCAATAGTACAACCACCTTGTTAATACAACCATTTTTTGACTGGCTTTCTCTCCTATAATTCTACTTGATAATGAGACCACTTCATTACTACAACCAAAGTTTTGGGTCCCAAAGGTTGCCACATTATTAAGGTTTTACTGTAGTTAATTAATAAAATGACCATATTGTAGTGTAGTGCAACCTCTCCAAAACTACACAATTTGGGAGAAGCAAAATTATGTTGTTATTGAGAGGTTGTTGCTCTAAAGAGATTAAGTTAATAGTTAAATCATAAAGTGGGAAAAAATCATGCAGTCGTTGAAGGGAGGTTGTTGCTCAAGAGAGGGCCACTCTGGAGAGGTTGCACGATATATTAAATAATTTCGTCAATCCATATCTCTCTAGATATTATTGTATTTTACAAAATGAAATACAGCACGAATGATCTTCACAGCCATTAATGTTGAAATGAAATATATACAACAGCAATTGATCAAAGATAAAATGTCTAATATTAATAAATAAGGTATGTTATACCGCTATATGGTCCTCTTGGGCAACATATTGCTTCAGTATCACATGATTTGCGAAGCTTTTATCCAACCAATTTATTATATCATTGTGCACAACAGACAGCAGAATGCACTGTGTATTATTAGTAATGGAGGGTAAGATACAAAGGCATTGGACTATTTATTGCGGAGGTCATGTTTTAGCTCGCCTGTTTCAAGAAAAGTTGTGCTGTTATGATCTCTGCGTCATCACTGTTATTGTTGTTGTTGTGCAAAATGTATGATGTTGCCCATAACTCAGACCCTTTTAAAGATATCAACACTTTGAATATTTGAGACCCACCCAACACATAGAACCATAAAAAATGGCAGATAAAAGTCCCTCCTGGAGGGTACCACATTGGAACAGCGTCTGGATAACCCACAGTCAAACATATAAACAAAGGCTGCCCTTGGGAAAGGCAAATTGTGGCCTCTATTGACAGATGGCCTTTATTTGGAGGTCAGTTTTGTTCTAAATAATCAATGATTGATTTTCAAAGAATAGCCTTTATTTACAGGGTAGCCTGTATTTGGAGGTGGCTGAATATGCAGGCTTTACTGAACAGTTCTTGAGTGATATATAAAATGGTAAATACACCTACATGCTTTTATATGTATATATCTCTCTCTTCTGCAAGCATTTAGCCTGGAATAATTGGAGAAAACAAGTATCAACCAGCCTCTGTTGTCAATTAGTTATCGTCTCTGATCATTAGCCTCTCACTGCTCTGAGTTCAAATCTCACCCAGGGACCAAATTCACATGTGAGGAAGCTGTCCAGCCAGCTTGCAGAAGGTCAGTGGTTCTACTCAGGTGTAAGCCAATAAATGACCCTGTCTTTTGAAGCGATGTTAAACTCAGATGAAAAAAGAAAAAAATTATTTACAACTTTTTGTGCTAAGGAAGTAGAACAGTAAAGATGTCCATTTACAAATTAAAGCAACCTTAAACAAACTCCAGTTACAAAGATGAAAAGAAGACAGCAACAACAACAATAGGTCACTGATTGGATATTTATTTGTTCTTATGATTGTACTGGCATTTGACCCTTGTATGATACATTGTTGTAGATGAATAATTGTCATTTCCTGACATAATTATTCTTATTTCATATTTAATCATCTGGAATCCAGCTCTGTATGCCAAGATGCTGTCTTTGTTAATGAGCGATTGATTGATGACTTGACGGGATATAATAGGTTATGTTGTAGATTTGTTACTTTGAAGCAGTCATTGTTTATGTCTGTCAGGGGTGATTTTTACCGTGGTTTCAGGTTTATTCACGCTTCATGTTTGTCAGTAGAATAATCAGTACTTACATCTGTTCATTTGAATCTATTTTCAGTTATTAGATGAATGGTATGGTACGGAGTTATTGCCCCTGTTTTGACAAGCACTTTGCTGTTCATTACATTATTTGTCCGTTATACTGTGCTGTAAAGTGGCTACAGAATAGTTTTTGTGTTTTTGTTGAAATAAAAAATTGCTATAAAAAGTATTTCTCCGCTAGGAAGACCCAAAACTGTTTTGAATATGGCATACTGTGCATTAGGGGGGGGGGGGAAGTTTCACAGACAATAATTAGTCATAGCAAGTGCTCCAAACTTATCATGACTGAGTTGATGCTTTATATGTGCTTAGTTATTGCAATTGAAGTTTTTGTCACATGGGATATTTCCATGTTTTTTCAAGCAGATTACAGTGACTGATAGTGCTGTCAGTTTTAATTACCAGCCATATATATTTTTGGTATTAGACTGTATCTTAACCGTTTTGGTTTTTTTATGTATGTTTATGTCTAAATTCTGAACCAATACAGATTTCCTAGGTTTGGTACTACTGTTTTTTATTGTTTCCCACCGCTGATGCTGGAGATTTCTGTTTTTTTTTAAATTCTTAAATTCCAACCAAGATCGCGCGCATCACTAAACTGTAATGAAATGTACGACAAACAAAAGCGTAGTTTTGGCGTTTGTGCGAAAATTCATTCTGGCGAAATTAAATGATTCCATAGGGTTTATGATTGTTCACCACCAAACTAGATTTAAATAATTGTTTGCTGATCAGTTTGTATTCTGTAGTAATTTGCTTAATCAGCATCTGTTTCACTTTGATGGTGTGAACAGATTTAATAAACTACAGTGAGTTGATTGAAAGTCTTAATTTACATTTTCAGTTTAGTTTTGTGCTTTGCATCTTTGTGAATTGATTCCTTTTAATCTTTTGCCTCATAATACCGCATTTCCCTGCATCTGAGTCAGACGACTTTTGTAAATATTGTGGCAAGAGAGAAATCACCCCAATTTTCTTAGTTAAATGAATTCATGTTTTGTATATTTGCTTTGAATTTGGAAGAGTCCAAAATATGCTTATGAGGCAGACTAAGTAACTAATTTTGATCTTTTCAGTCTCGTTTACTCTTTATAGTTTTCTGTGGACTCTTGCTGAAAGATTTCTCTAGTAATTCAAGCAGGATGATTCGCTCATTGGATTTTAAATTGTTCAGATGGGAATCTTTAGGCTACAATTAATTGTAATATAGTACTTCCTCTTCAAACATCTGTGGCACTTTTGCCTTTTCAGACATGTAATAGAATTGACCAAACTTGGTATCATCCTGTGTTGATAATTGAAATTATACAACTGACGGCTTTCGTCTTCCTGCGGTCCATCACCCCAGGGAGTCTTGTAACGAGAAATAAGGACTTTCTTTGCCTTTCAAATCTTTTCATTTGTAAAATAACTGCAGAAATGTGGGAAATATTTCTCAGCAAGTGATTGGTCAATTCTTCAACCTCTCATGATCGTAACCAATTTTACTAATTTCATAAACATCTTTGTACAAAAAATAACCATGGATCAATTTTACCATATGTTTGTCATTTTAGTCTTTCACTGGTGACTAAAAAATGTCTATACTTTTTTAAATGAGTTTAATGATATAGAATTTGATATCTATGCAATGCAGTCCTGCGTGTTTAAATGCACATTTCTTCCCCCTAGAAAATTACAAGTGTATTGAACATATTGCACAGAAGTGCTTGTGGTAGCCAAAGAATTTTTTTCATGTTTTTCATGCAATTCATGATTAAAACAAGAAGTCCTTCAGCTGATCAGAATTGATGAGATAAAGCTTTTAACGAATCAGACTTTTGGGGATTTTCGTCTTTAACACCATTCATCCTCAGAATTTTAATTTGTTTTGTTTTTATTCTGCATGTTTAATTATTTAATGCCAGAGACTCTTTTTTTCTCTTTTTCTTTTGCTGTAAAGTTTGAATTCACAAACGATCTGAAAAGATTCTGTTTGCGTTGTTGCTCAGCGTGAAACAGAGGCTTTTTATGAGAGTGAACGCTTTGTTTTAACACAAATGTTTGTGAAAAAAGAGCAATGAACATGGCATTGCACTACAGTTAAACCCGAGAATAAAGGCCACCCTTGGGAAAGACCAACTATGGCCTTTATTGACAGGTGGCCTGTATTCAGAGGTCAGTTTGTTCTAAGTAATCAGTGAATAATCATTTTTTTCAAATGGCCTCTATTCACAGGGTGGTCTTTATTCTGAGGTGGCCACTAACACAGGTTAGACAGTATTATAGTCACATAAAAGTTATATTAGGTCGTTGTGTTATGTGATGTTGTTTTTGGTATTTACGCTTCTTTGCTGGGATGTTCTGTTTTATACAAACAAAGTCTCACAAAGCTGATGTAAGCCTCTTTGTTTTTTTCGATTGGGTTTACGTTTGTATGGGTAAATTCTGTGATGCATTTTTTTAATAGTTGGTTTTAAGGGTTCCCCTAAATTTTAGTTTCTTATTTCTTCAGCTAATTACGTTGTATTTAGATAGTATAATTGTGTAATTAGTGGTAGAAATTAATGTTTTTTGCAGTTTTTATTATAGATGAGGAAAGAATTCCTGAAAAGAAACATTTAGAAAAAATCCCACATTGATGGACATATATGGAAATAGATCTATTTACATGAATTTAAACACCTGCGCATTCTAATGTAAAAGATATCCTATACTGTACTGATAGCAACGTTTTTGTAAAAAAAAAGCAACGTTGTATTCTGTCTCACATTTTCAGCTATTGTTGTAAGCTGTCAAAGGACTTAAGCCTTTGACTCAGTATAAGCATATTTTGAACTCTTTCAAATTCGTAGGTCTCACACAAAACATCAATTTATTTAAGAAAATTAGATTATTTAACGGAAAACATTGTGGCAAAAGAAGCCATTACTTATTACAAGCAATGCCTTCTTTTGCCACAATGTTTTCAAGTCGTCTGCTTCAGATGCAGGGGGGGATGTGGTATCAAGAAGCAAAGGATTAAGTATAAGTATATACCATCTGCTGGGTAATACTAGTCTGTGTTGACCTTCTCTGATTACATCAGCTGATCTCGTTCTGTTCTGGAGAATTCAGTAAATTACTTATTTCTCTTTATAGATGACCACTTCTTTTATTCTTGGTTTAAAAGCACTGAACAACTATTGATGACATTTTTTTTACATGCAGAACAATGTTTTTACATAATTGACACTGCAATGTTCAAATATTTAACCAAACAGCGCATGTACCTTTAACATGTCAGACCAATCTTGTCTTAGTACAATTTAACTGGAATATTAGTAGAAATATTTCTGGTACAAAATCCTTACAAATATGATAATGCATATAATATCTTATCTGAAGCAATTTCATAAATAAACCATTTGCCTTTGTTTCAGTGTCAGACTTAATAATCTATATAGAAATGAAATGCGTTTGACCTTTTCCTGAGCAAATAAAATTCACATCCTGTTCCCTCTTACTGCTATATATTGTTAACAATATATCTTTACTATTTGCTTTTCATCAGTCAAATGTCAGTTATGTCTGCTTTGTGATTTAATGAATCATGGTTTGGTAGATAACATTACATCCAGCATTGGTATCTCAGTAATTTTCATTCTGTCATATTGTGATGTATTCGATACCATTAAAGAGCTCCTATATGAAACAGATCAAGTATTCCATACTGTTCGAGAACTCTTTGTTGAAACAGATCAAGTATTCCTTGTTATTTTAGAGCTCCTATTTGAGACAGATCAAGTATTCCATACTGTTTGAGAGCTGTTAGTTGAGACAGATCAAGTATTCAATTCTGTTTGAGAGCTCCTATTTGAGACAGATCAAGTATTTCATACTGTTTGAGAGCTTCTAGTTGAAACAGATTGAGTATTCCTTGTTATTTTGAGAGCTCCTAGTTGAAACATATCAAATATTCCATGCCATTTGAGAGCTCGTGGTTGAAATGGATCAATGAGATAAAAGTTTGCATATTTTTTTTCATTTTTTACTTTGATTGTGTTCACATATCATGCTGTTATCGGCAGACATATATCAGGTTCACTACATGAAAACCCATTTATTGTTGGTTTAAAATTGAAACAAATTTCCATTATCTGTTTGTATTCATGAGTTTTTTATGTGGCTAGAATAGAGACACAGAACTTTATAAGTTTATCATATTGTAGCCTTTTGATTACAATATTGAATCTGTTGATATGTTGTTTGTATCTCAGCCATACCAAAAGCAGTTCATGCTATAAAGCAGAGTAATAATAAAACCTGTACCATGTCAACACAAACTTTATCTGTTAATTTTAGAATTATCAGTTGAAATAGTCAATTTAATTAACTGTACTAGAAGAACTATTTTGTATAATTATCTGTTTTTAGGACATAAGCAGAGGCTGTGGCATGTATCACATGCATTTATATTCTCATGAGTATTGCTGTATTGTAAAATGTAAAAAGCTAAAGGCTGTGTGGATGTCTGGTACAAAGCATTTCCAGTGATAAGTTAGTTTACATGCGTCAGTTTCTTTGAGATAATAATTTACATGAATTACACATCATCAAATTGATTATTAAGTGCACATCATCTATCCATGATACAGTACAGTAAAACCTCGATAATGAGACCACCTTCAGGACTTGATAAATCAATGAGGTGGTCTCATTATCAAGTTGAATTACCAGAGAGTTACTGAAATACGGTCTGAAAATAAGTGGTCGTTACGCTAAGGTGGTCATAATATTGGGGTGGTCGCTATGTGAGGCTTTACTATATGTTTTTTTGTTCTTAAAGTGCTTGATATTAATGTGTTTGTGTAGCCTTTTCTATGGTAAAAGATTCCCAGGAAATGCTCCTTTCTGCGTTATATGGCTGTAATCAAACGAACAAACAGTACTCGGTTTGAATACTGATTACCATTGGTCAATATAGACAGCCAATCAGATGGACCCAATCAGATACTCTACCTACTGGGCTAATCGGGCTGGTACTATCACAAACAATTTATTTTCATAAATTCTGTGTACATTTCTGCTACACTTCAATAAACATTCCGTTGTTGACTTTTAACTTTATACCAAGCTGTTTACAGAATGCTTTATGCAAACATCTAAATTCATCACAAGTATCTCTCAGATTTTGCCATTAAATATTGACTTATGTCACTCCATCGGGCAACTGAGACATAATTCTCATTACTAGAATATAAATTATTGACTTTACAGCCTAATTTTCTACCACGAAGTTGAATTGACACATATGCTAAATTAAGCTTGGTGATCTGTCTGTCATTGTCAACTAAATGATGCTAAATTATGAGCAGTTCGACACGAACAGCCTGTTATAACTCACTTTTACGTTTCCATTAGCAACACAGTTGTTAATCAGATTCAACTTATGTGCAATAAGTGATACATGTTTTGTTCTGAAATTAGAAATGAATTCCAAAGAGGGAATTATATATTTCAGTGTCCCCCATGCATATTTATTTATTCCTTCATTTGTTTGCTCATTCATTCACTCACTCCATTCTTCATTCATTCGTTTGTTTGTTTGTTTGTTCGTTCGTTCGTTCATTTATTCATTCACTCTATTCTTCTTTCGTTTGTTTGTTTGTTTGTTTGTTCGTTCGTTCATTTATTCATTCACTCTATTCTTCTTTCATTTATTCTTTCAGTCAGAAGGAGGCTCAAGATATAGACACCGAACTATTCAATGAGTATGCCTTTAGTGTAGATCAACTTATGGAGCTGGCAGGATACAGCTGTGCTGTTGCCATAGCAACAGTATGTATTAATGTTTTATACTTCGACTACTTGATGTTATGCATGCGTTTATTCTGTTCAGCTGAAGCCTTGTTAAATCAATATAATACAATTTAAGTTATTGCGATAGAGCTTGAAAATTAACCACATGGTTGGTTATGCTCTGTGCTAGGATCAATCATGTACAGCTACATGGTTGGTTATGCTCTGTGCTAGGATCAATCATGTACAGCCACTTGACTCTTTTGTGGATAGCTGAATTAACATCCACATCAAATGAGTGACAGGTATAATAGCTTTAAGGAATCAGTAATGCATTTAAGCCAGTATTGAAAGAAAATCATGATTGCCCCTGCTTTCTTAAGGTCAAGGATGGGCTAAGACCTTGGTAATTTTATTTAGATGTGTTACTCATTTGTAGAATCAAGAAGTTCTTGAGCTACGACCGTGGTCCAGTTAGTGAGCTAGATCTCGATCGCAGCAGGTTATCCCTTCAATGAAAATTTGACAAAAAATGGTGATTGTCCTCTATATGTAGAGAAATTACCAGCTCCTTGTAGGAGGGTAAGTTAGTACTGGTTAGTATTCAGTCCAGGAAAACTGGTTTGGTGAACCGGTCGCCGTATTTTACTGAAAAATTGTTGAAAAATGCTGTTAAAACCAGTGAAAATTAAATGATTACTCCACAAAACTTGCCTTATTTTTTGTACAGCTGTTACCTGTTGTCAACTACGATGATTATTTTATACTTATTACGACTTGTTTTGTAGGTCAAAGTTGTTCTATTTCAGTGTTATCCTGTAGAACAAATGACGAAAGATAATCATGCTGTACTGGTCTGTTGTGGACCCGGAAATAATGGCGGCGATGGATTAGTATGTGCCCGGCATCTTAAAATGTTTGTAAGTGTTAAAGTCCTGAACAAAAAATCTGAGAATATTTTTATGTAGTGTTGATTCTGAGTAATGTTCTGTTCAGCCTGTGTCCTCCTAAATGGAGTGCTTAATCAGGGCTTAACAATTTTTTTAGACTACTCGTGCTAAGAATTTTAACTTGCTCTTCAGCAATTTCAACTCGTCCTGACTCAATTTCTACTCATAATTACAAGTGGAAGAGTGGATTTGTCGAGTTGTGACTGTTATCTCTCTTTCATTAATCTCCTTTGGGGTAGATAAAGTAGATTAGCTTTAAATTTATTCATGTACTGTGCAACCTCTCCATAGCAACACCCTTTGGGAGAATCAAAATTATGTTGTTGTTTAGAGGTCCAGGTAATAGTTAAATTGTTTAGTAAGAAAAAGTCAGGCTGTTGTTGAAGGGAGGTTGTTGCTCAAGATAGATTAACTTAATGGTAAAATCGTACAGTGGGGAAAAATCTCTTGTTTTAGGGAAGTTGTCGCTCAAGAGAGGGCTGCTCTGGAAAGGTTGCACTGTATCCCATGTAGAGGTCTTGCTGGTCTGTGTTTTTCCTTGTTTTTAGCATTCACATATTGTTACCAATATAGAAAGTTGCCAAAAAAAGGCTTATGAATCAATTTATATGTTTGCTTGTTAACAGAAACTTGCCAATGAAGTAAGTATACACCAAACTCATATACCAAATGTGGTAATCTATTTGCTGTTGAATTTCTCATTTGGCAAATTGTTGGAATAACAAAAAAGTCTTAAAACAATATTGTAAAGACTATGGAGCTATCTCATTGGACATGTTTCTTTTAAATGGTGTTAAAACTATAGTGCTAAAAAAGCATATATCGATTAAAAACAATTGCAAAAGGTTGCCTTGAGCTCTTTTGAGCTAAATTTCCGCAAAAAGTCAGCAGTAACAGCAAGCTCGACAAGATGTTACCAATGCTTAAAAAATCCATGAAAGGACTCACGGTGATAAGATGTAGACAGGTTCAAATTTGCATTAATTCTAAGATTGATTTTCTTCACAAATTGCATCAGAATGTCTCGACATTGATAGAACAAAGTGGCATAAGTTCAATGGGTTTGTCGAAAAGCATCCTCGGTACAAAATTTGTGATAGGTCATGTGTACTTATTTGGTTAATATTGCCATTTTTTGTTTTTTTAACCCTTTACCTCTTAATACCACATTTCTCCACTTCTGAAGCAGACGACTTTTTAAAACATTGTGGCAAGTGAAGCCATTGCTTGTAGTGAACAACAGCTCCTTTGTAGCAATGTTTTCGGCTCTGTCAGAGAGAAATTACCCAATTTTCTTAAATAATTTGATGTTTTGTATATTTGCCTTGAATTTTGGAAGAGTTCAAAATATGCTTTTGAGGCAAAAGGTTAATATTTGTTTTGTAATTATCATTTCCTGGCTTCAAGGTTGTAAAACTTGAGTTTGGTCCCCGAGCACAAATTTCAATTTCATTAGCAGAGTACCTGTATCTTTAAATATTCCAATAAATGTTGTAGACAGACTGTTGTAGACTAAATATAATTGTTTTGTCATAATTAAATTTGTTACACAAGAAGACAAAATAAGAGATTTAATCTTCACCGATCTTTTTCCTTCTTTGTTTGGGTCCGGTAAACAGACCCTTTCCAATCGAAAATAACAACATTTTTTTCCAATTCCTGACACAAAAATTCCCTATTTTGGCATCACACTGTGCTTTTTTGCTACTTGGACTGGACCTGGACCCTATCCCAAAATTGCAAAAAGAATCACCGATCTCGGTGGAAAACCTCTTTGACTTAGTAACATTGGACCCTGCTTCATGCTTCATGACACCCTGTTTTTTGATATGCATTAGAACAAAGTTATTTATCAGAAGTATGCATTGTATAA